>JAJHZJ010000657.1:1784328-2172902 GCA_023548195.1 Bettongia penicillata ogilbyi
GAATGACTATAATTAAAGAAGGAACAAAAAGACTATGTTTTATAGACAATATGATGATAGACTTAAAGAATACCAAAGGGTCAAATTTTACTGAAACATTAATTCATCAAAAATCCATGGGAATCATCACCATTTTTACATAACAATAAAATGCAGGAGTAATCAACGTATGAGAAAATTCAGTTAAAATGACCATATAATGAATAAATACTTGAGAGTTTACATTTTAAGATGCATATGAGAACAATAAAAATACAGCTATAAATAGTTGTTTACAGAAATAAGGGCAAATATAAATATTTGGGATCTTATTAATCATTCATGTGTAACATAAGCCAATATATTAAATGTAAAATACTACTTAAATAAATTTACACATTCAATGCAATATCAAACTACTAATTTCTTTATAGAACTAGAAAGAATAAGAAAATTCATTTCTACACATGAAAACTTTAAATACTTGAAAGTTTATTGCATCATCATTGTATCACTCATCTTCATGATAAACATGCCATTTTTTTTCAAATGATTTTCATATGATGTGGACTCAGTGCCTTTTATCATTTTGGTAGACTTTCTTAGACCAATCTGGGGCATATAAATGTCGCTTTAAACTGTGGTGTCTGAAACTGATCACAGTACTCCAGGTTAGACTCAACACAGACTAAGATTGCATTGGGCCTTTTGAGCATCTCATCATATTGCAAACTCACACTGAGCTTGTATACTACTAAAACGCTTCATTTTTTTCAGACCAATTGATGTCTAGAAATGATCACTATCTTATATTTGAGAAGTTGATTTCCTGTACAACACTTTATAATTATTTATCTCTTTTGACTTTAATGTAATTTTATTTTTTGAATCTTTTTGAAGACTGATTCAGTGTTATATAACCCCAACTTTGTGCCATCTGCCACTTTGGTAAGATTTAACATTATATCATTCTCTCTAACTGGATTCTTTATTGAAGGAATTGATATAAAAATAATTGTTTAAAAAATGAGTATATAGGGGGACAGAGTCAAGACAGTGGAGTAGAAAGATTGACTTGCTCTAGCTCTCCCCCCATAGCCCATAAAATACCTTTAAAAATGACTCTAAAATAATTCTAGAGCAGCAGAAGTCACAAAATGACAGTGAAAGATATTTCCAGACCAAGACAGTCAGGAACACTGAAAGGAAAGGTTTATCACACGGGGCTCAGAGTAGAGTACAGCCCAACCTTGGCCACATGGCAGGGACAGTACTGGAGTAGGCGTCAGGGCACAGAATTATGGGTAGCAATTGTGATTTTCAGATTTCTCAACCCATATTTGCCAAAGACAGCTTCAAAGATCAGTGAGAAAGCTCTTTCCCCTGGGTGAGAGGGGTATGTTGTCTGGCCCTAGACCCAGGGATGGCAACAGTCACTGTGGCAGCAGGGTCCACTTTTGGAGTCCTCAAGCTAAAGATCCTGGGGGAATTGAGCCACTGATATGGGTCTCAGTCCTAAGTGGCAGTCTTGGGGTGAGGAGGAGCACTGGTATGGTGCAGCTGGTGGAGGCTCTGGAAAGGAAATCCTACTCGAAGTTTCAGGGCAGAAAGAGTACTATTGGTTGCTCCCAGATTAGAGTGCAGGCCAGGACAGGAGTAAACTCCTCTTCCTTAATTGTGCCACCTTGGAGGAACTGAGAACTTATAGGTCCCTAGAGTATATCCTCCACTTGATAAAGGATTCAAAAGTCAAGTAACAGGCTGAGAAAATATCCCCAACAGGGGAAAATTAAGATTGTAGATGATTACAATTTTTTTTAATAAAAATTTATTTATTTAACTTTTTACATTCATTTTCACAAAATTTTGGGTTCCAAATTTTCTCCCCTTTTATCCCCTCCCCCACCCCAATACACCAAGCAATCTAATTTTCCCCATCACCAATCTGCCCTCTCTTCTATCATCCCTCCCTTCTCTTGTCCCCATCTTCTCTTTTGTCCTGTAGGGCCAGATGACTTTCTATTCCCCATTAACTGTATTTCTTATTTCTTAGTAGCAACAACAATACTAAACAGTTGTTCCTAAAACTTTGAGTTCCAATTTCTCCCCATCTCTCCCTCTCCACCCATTCCCTTTGGGAAGGCAGGCAATTCAATATAGGCCCTATCTGTGTAGTTTTGCAAATAACTTCGATAATACTCGTGTTGTGTAAGACTAACTGTATTTCCCTCCATCCTATCCTGCCCGTCATTGTTTCTATTCTGTCTTTTGATCTTGTCCCTCCCTGAGTGTTGACTTCAAATTGCTCCCTCCTCCCATTGCCCTCCCTTCCATCATCCCCCCCCCTTGTTTATCTCCTTCTCTCCCACTTTCTTGTATTGTAAGATAGGTTTTTCATACCAAATTGAGGGTGCATTTTATTCCTTCCTTTAGTCGACTGTGATGAGGGTAAACTTCTTGTTTTTTTTCTCAGCTCTCCTCTTTTTCCCTCCACTAAAAAGTCTCCTGTTTGCCTCTTGAATGAGAGATAATTTACCCCATTCCATTTCACCCTCTTTCCTCCCACTACATTTCTCTCTCACCATTTACCTTAATTTCATTTAAGGTATGGTCCCATCCTATTCAATTCACTCTGTGCTCTCTGTCTTTGTATGTGTGTGCATGTGCGTGTGTGCATGTGCGTGTGCATGTATGTGTGTGTGTGGTCCCACCAACTACCCAGATACTGAAAAGTTTTAAGAGTCACAAATATTGTCTTTCCATGTAGGAATGTAAACAGTTCACTTTTGGTAAGTCCCTTATGACTTCTCTTTGCTGTTTATTTTTTCATGCTTCTTCTCATTCTTGTGTTTGAAAGTCAAATTTTCTTTTCAGCTCTGGTCTTTTCATCAAGAATGCTTGAAAGTCCTCTGTTTCATTGAAAGACCATATTTTCCCCTGAAGTATTATACTCAGTTTTGCTGGGTAGGTGATTCTTGGTTTGAGTCCTAGTTCCTTTGACTTCTGGAATATCCTATTCCATGCCCTTCGATCCCTTAATGTAGAAGCTGCTAGATCTTGAGTTATCCTGATTGTATTTCCACAATACTTGAATTGTTTCTTTCTAGCTGCTTGCAAGATTTTCTCTTTGACCTGGGAGTTCTGGAATTTGGCCACAATGTTCCTAGGAGTTTCTCTTTTTGGATCTCTTTTAGGTGGTGATCGATGGATTCTTTCAATACTTATTTTACCCTCTGGTTGTAGAATCTCAGGGCAGTTTTCCTCGATAATTTCATGGAAGATGATGTCTAGGCTGTTTTTTTGATCATGACTTTCAGGTAGTCCCATAATTTTTAAATTGTCTCTCCTGGATCTATTTTCCAGGTCAGTTGTTTTTCCGATGAGATATTTCACATTCTCTTCCATTTTTTCATTCTTTTGATTTTGTTTGGTGATTTCTTGGTTTCTCAGAAAGTCATTAGACTCCATCTGTTCCATTCTAATTTTGAGAGAACTATTATCTTCAGTGAGCTTTTGAACCTCTTTTTCCATTTGACTCATTCTGCTTTTGAAAGCATTCTTCTCCTCATTGGCTTTTTGAACCTCTTTTGCCAATTGAGTGAGCCTATTTTTCAAGGTATTATTTTCTTCAGCATTTTTTTGGGTCTCCTGTAGAAAGGTATTGACCCATTTTTCATGCTTTTCTTGCATCTCTCTCATTTCTCGTCCCAGTTTTTCCTCCACCTGTCTAACTTGATTTTCAAAATCCTTTTTGAGCTCTTCCAAGGCCTGAGGCCACTGGACATCCCCCTGGGATGTCTGGGATACAGAGGTCCCAACCTCCACATCTTTCCCTGATGGTAAGAATAGTTCCTCATCATCAGAATTGAAAGGCAGGAATATTTGCACACGCTCAAAGAAGCTCTCTATAGTCTTATTTTTCTTCCCTTTTCTGGGCATTTTCCCAGCCAGTTACTTGACTTCTGAGATTCCTGTCCACCCCTGCCTAGATCCTCCGAGTTAGTGCTTGAGGTCTGAGATTCAAATGCTGCTTCCCAGTCTCAGGATTATCCGGGGAGGGGGGAGCGGCTGCTATTCAATGTGAGCTTAAGTTCTGGTGCTTGGGTGGGGGCAGGGCCACCTCCCAGACTCAGCTCCCTCAGGCGCTTTATGCAGAGACCTTCAGTAATGGGGTGGGTGGGGGCAGGGCCGTCTCCTAGGCTCAGCTTCCTCAGGGGGTTTAAGCAGAAACCTGAGCTTCTGCCTGCTGCTCGGGGAGTCCCGGGGGCCCACCGCTGCTGCCTCCACTACTGCCCCTGCCTCTGCCTCCGCCGCTTCCTCCCGAGGGGGCCCGAGTCACGGAGACACCCCACTCCCCTCTCGGCCAGCCCAGACTTCTCTCTCACTGACCTCTAGCGTCTGTGGGTGCAGGGACCTTCCCGACTCCGGAGATTCCGTCCCTGAAGCCTGCTCCGATCTGCAACTCTGGGGCTGTGGCCAGGGCAGCGCAGGAGTGGGCTCTGCTTTCTGGGGTGCGACGGACCCTGGGGATGGCTCTCCAGGGCTCTCTGGAACGAAAATCTTTTCCACTGTGTTTCTGCATGCCTTGCAGTGATCCAAAATTTGTCGGGAGTTCTTCTTGCAAGAAATATATGGGCTGTGGGTTTGGAGCAAGCATATGTGAGTCTTTACTCCGCCATCTTGACTCCACCCCCAATGATTATTTTCTTGAAAAAGTATTTTGTTCCATTCTTTTAGATGAGGAAGAACAAAGAATACCATCAGAGGAAGACATCAGAGTCAAGGCTTCTATATCCAAAGCCTCCAAAAAAATATGCACTGTTGTATCTCCATGAAAGAGCTCAAAAAGGCTTTTGAAAACCAAGTAAGAAAGGTGGAGGAAAAATTGGGCAGAGAAATGAGACTGATGAAAGAAAATTATGAAAAGCAAGTCAACAGCTTGCTAAAGGAGACCCTAATAAAATGCTGAAGAAAATAGCACCATTAAACATAGAGTAACCCAAATGACAAAAGAGGTCCAACAAGCCAATGAGGAGAATGCTTTAAAAAGCAGAAATAGCCAAATGGAAAAGGAGTTTCAAAAGCTCACTGAAGAAAATAATTCTCTGAAAATTAGAATGGAGTGGATGGAAACTAATGACTTTATGAGAAACCAATAAATTATAAAACAAAGCTGAAAGAATGAAAAAAAATAAAAAACGTGAAATATCTCATTAGAAAAACAAGTGACCTGAAAAATAGATCCAAGAAAGATAATTTAAAAATTATTGGTCTACCTGGAAACCACGACAAAAATAGAGCCTAGATATCATCTTCCAAGAAATTTTCAAGGAAAACTGCCCTGATATTCTAGACCCAGAGGGTAAAATAGAAATGGAAAGAATTCATCAATCCCCTCCTGAAGGAGATCCCAAAAGGAAAACTAGGAACATTGTAAACAAATTCCTGGTTACCCAGGTCAAGGGGAAAATATTACAAGCAGACAGAAACAATTCAAGTATTGTAGAAATACAAACATGATTACACAGGACATAGCAGGATTCTATCCTAAGGGATCCAAGGGCTTGGAACATGATATTCTGGAGGCTGAAGGAGATAAGAATAAAACCAAGAATCACCTACCCAGCAAAACTGAGTATAATACTTCAGGGGAAAAATGGAATTTCAATGAAATAAAGGACTTCCAAGGATTCTTGTTAAAAAGACCAGAGCTGAATAGAAAATTTGACTTTCAAATACAAGAATCAAGAGAATCATGAAAAGGTAAACAGGAAAGAGAGGCCTGAAGGAACTCATTAATGTTGAACTGTTTACATTGCTACATGGAAAGATGTTATTTGTAACTCATGAGACCTTTTTTCAATATTAGGGTAGTTAGAGGGAATGTGTGTGTGTGTGTGTGTGTGTGTGTGTGTGTGTGTGTGCGTATGAGTAGGTATATATGTGTAGGTATATATATGTGCATGTGTGTATGTGTGCATGCATATATATGTATATCTCTATATCTATCTATCCATATATATACAGACAAAGGGCATCAGATAAGCTGAATATGAAGTGAGCATACCTATAAAAATAAAATTTGCTGTTGAATGGAATATACTAGGAGTAAGAGAAAGGGAGAAGTAGAATGTAGCAAAGCATCTCACATGCAAAAGGGAAGAAACAGCTTCTACAATGGAAGGGAAGAAACAGCTTCTACAATGGAAGGGAAGATGAGGGAAATGAAAGGAAATAATTGAGCCTTACTTTCATGGGATTTGGCTTACGGAGGGAATAACACACACTCAATTGGATATGGAAATCTATTTTACCCTGCAGGAAGGCAAGGGAGAGGGGAATCATAGAGGGAAGATAATAGAAAGGACAGAAAATTGAGGAAAGGGGTAATCAGAAGCAAACACTATTGTGAGAGGACAGGTCAAGGGAGAAAATGGAATAAATGGAGGGTAGAATAAGACAGAGGGAAATGTGGTTAGTTTTTTACAACATATTGTTAAAGTGCTTTGCATTATTACACATGTATGATCTATAATGAATTGTTTGTTTTCTCAGTGAGGGTGGGTGGGGAGGGAGGGAGAGAATATGAAACTCAAAGATTTAAGAATGTATGTTAAAAGTTGTTTTAGCATGCAACTGGAAATTATTCTATACAGGCAACGGAGTATAGAAATCTATTTTGCCCTACATGAAAATAGATAGAAAGGGGGATGGAAGAAGGGTGGCTCATAGAAGGGAGGACAGACTGGAGGGAGGGGTAGATGGGATGCATGCTGTCCTGGAGTGTGGTGTGGGGAGAGATGTGGGGATAATTTTGAATTCAAATTCTTGTGAAAGTGAATATTAAGAACTGAAAATTAAATAAGTTATATATTAAAAAAGAGTAAATAAATAATAAAATAATATAAATATCTGGGTAGTTCACTGGGAACACTGAACCTTTAAGAACTAGAGTCCTGAGTCTTATAGTCCAACCAGCTCTGATTCCATATGATTCAGTTATCATCCAATCCATATCTATTTTCCTCAGGAAAATGTCATGAGATATTTTAACCTAAATCTTTACCAAAATCCAGGCAAAGAGCATATTAGTTTAGTAATTTTGTTAAAAAAGGGAATGAATTTGGCCTAGCACAACACTTCCTTGATGAGGCCATGATTGAATTTTCACTTGCCTTATTTTGTACTTGTGGAATTTAATTTTGCACCTAATTATAAGAGTTTAACATCTATCTTGACTAAATTTCATCACATTTGGTTTATCCTTCCCAGTTTTTTATTGAATATTCATTCTGTTATCCAGTATGTTAACTAGCCCTTCCAGCTTTGTGTTCTCTGCAAAACTGATGAAAATATCATTTATCACTTTATTCATGTGTCATTGATAAAAAATACTAAATAGCATTGGCCCAAGCCCACTTTCACAAGGCACACTTTGCTGGAGACCTCTGAATTAAAATAGAGCCATTAATGATTATTTTTGGGTCTGGCTATTCAGCCAACTCTGAATCCATCTAATTACCCTCATTTCTCTCTCTCTCTTTTTACAACAGAAATAACATGAATGATTCATTCAAACACAAGGAAACTGTATATTATTCCCTTCATGTCCCTTTCTATTAACATAGTCCAAATGAGACAGAAAAGGCATAACTTTAGTTTGACAAGACTGACCCATTTTTGCTTAAGCTAATCTAGCTGGCCCATTATCACTGATTCATTTTCTTTAACCATACACTTTAGAATTTTTCCAAGAATCAAATCAAGCCCCTGACTTATGGTTTATAGATTCATTCTCTTCCCTAACCCTTTAAAATTGAAAATAAAGACATTTTTCCTTTTCCAGATGTCTGTCTCTCTCTGTGTGTATGCATGCACACATATATTTGTATAAATATATCCAGTGGAATATGTCCAGTATATTTTAAACATTGAAATCACCTTTTCTTGCTTTCAAGGAAGGAATTATTTATAATACACACACAGATATACACATGCATATATATATATGTATATATATATGTATATATATATATATATATATATATATATATATATATCTGTTTTGTAACTCTGTATGTGCGAGAGGGAGATGGTCAAAATTTTCAGGTGAGAATGAGGTCAAGAGGGGAAGCGGCCTGAAGAGATGGACAGTTTTAAAAAAATAGAGAAAACAGAAGATCATCTAAGGAACCAATAAAAGGACTTCTTGAAGCCAAAAAATAAATATAATATTGGAAGATCAGTATAAATGAAAGAGCTGCTATGATGACATTGCTAGGTGAGAGATAATTGTGGCAAATGGCAACAGATGGAGTTAATTACATGATTAAGGAGACTGAATACAAAGAAAAAATCGAGGACATTAGTCCAGTAGTTTTGACATGCATGACAGTCTAGATATAGATCCAAGAAATATTCTGATGGAAGAAATACTAAATTTTGAGTGATGAAATGGATCAGAAGAGGTAAAGGATCAAAGAAAATGGCAAGAATGAAATTCTGGGAAATGTGATACAATAGAATCCTGGGAAGAGTACTATAGTCCCCTTCAATTAGCATAAGTATGTGAAGGATAGGGATGGTTATATGAAGTATTTATGTCCTTATAGGTTGTCTAAATGTATCACAAAGCATGAATAGTGAATATAGATGTCATGATTAATGTTAATCCAAATAATGAGATATTTGATTTAGTGCAAATCAGATCATGATACCAAATTTTATTTAATGTGAACCAAATGTGATATGTACAATTTAGACAAGAGTTTCACATATCACTTTGTCTGTTTATATTTGTCTAAGCATTTCTCCTACTCTAAGCTTTAATAGTACATTAATAAAGTGAATAAAAAACTTATTTTTAAAATTTTACATTGCATATTTCTTTTGGACTGGAACCAATGATCATATTTTACTTAAAATTACAACTTCAAACAGTGTGAATTTGAGTAATCCAACCATTTTATACCATTCATTGGAACATAACTTTAAAACTATTTATTCAAGTAAAGAGTAAGCAAAAATTGAAAAATTATCCAAGTTAGTATATATCAGAAATGACACATGAGTTCTCTAAATGAGAGTGAGATGAGATCAAAGCTTAAACCAAGACAGAGGTCACAATCTCATTTAAAGTAAAGTTTTACTCCAAACTCTATAGCTAGAGAGATTGGTCATGAGGAAGCAGTTTCCCCTAATCTCAGCATAGTCTTTTCCTGAAGAGTCTGCAATCACATATGTCTGTTCCCTAAGAAGTTCTAGCACCAACTCTGTCCATCATACATTGGCACAGTATAATTACTTCTGAATTCTCTATACCAATTAACAGCCATGCCTCTCAAAAGAAATACAGTAGCACACAAAACATACTTCTCTCCCTTCCCTTCTCTTTTTCTCCCCTCTCCCCTCCTTCCTTCTCTGTCTCTCATCATAAACTGTCTAGGAGATAAGTAAATCAGTTTTGAATAAAGACCAAATATGAGTCATTCATAAACAATTCTGATTGTATAAATTCTGACCCACATTCTTCTGTTGGTTTGAACTTCCTTTTTAGTAATTGACCATTAGAGACCTTAAATGCTGATTCTCCAGCATTTCTGACTTGCCACATAGAACGTTTTTGTTAAGATATGAAAACATTCCATTCTGTTTTTACAGTATTTAAAGTTTTGATGCTTTAGAAAAAATACCATCCGTGCCATTTCTATAATTGCTAGGGTGCAGCTAGAAGCTCTGCTTTGCTACAAGTCTGCTTATTTTATAGTTAGTAGAAGTTGAGAGTTTTATTTTTATCTGAAAGCTTTGTATAGAGAACCAGATTTTTTAATATTTCTGTGTTGTGCATCAATCAATCAAGAAGGGCCTTAGTTTCATTTTTTTGTTCAAGTAAGGAGTTTGTGTTACATTGTCCTTAAGAGAATAGTTCATACTTATCAAATGGGTTACATTATGACCCAGGAAGAATTAAAATAAAATCTTTCTTCAGGAAAAAAAATACTATGAAGTTGATAGTGTAGGTATTATTGTTACAGGGAGGTTCTTGCCCTTAAGCAATTCACAGACTAGCTGGAGACTCACTGTTGATATAGTTAAAGAATAATTCAATATCCTATAAAATACTTAATGTTGTGGAACAGATTCTGAGTATTATAGGAATTCAACACGAGAGAATTACAAAACAAAAAACACACTAGATTTGGAGTCAGAAGACTTGCCCCAACTTCTGGATCTATTTCTACTTGTGTGACTTTGGGTAAGGCATTTTAGTTCTTAGGGCATCAGTTGTATCTTCAAAATGAGTAAATAAATTCTGATCCATTTTCCCAGAGTCAGGCTGCTAAATCATCATCTCAGAATCCTAATGTATCCTGAGGAGTTCGAGAGGTGTCTCTATATTAATTTCAGTTCAAGCATAACCAGGTGTGCTCCTCCCAGAGCTGTAACTAGCAAATCAGTTTCATTTAGCCCCTTAATATCAATTGACTTTTACAAAGGGGTATTTACTTAAAAAATATAGGAGGTACTGACTCTTTCCCCCATTCCTCCAGGGTGTTATTTCCCCTACAGTAACCAGAATCGATTCTGACTCCCAGATTTCTGGGACTCTTCTCACCTTCCAAAATTTTTAAGTTTGGATACTCTGTTCTCATCCCCTAAATAGGAAAGAACAAATTAATAGAACAAAAACCTAGGTCTGTTTCTTGGGGCCACATGACCACAGAAGAGAGAAGATCCTAAGGTCCTTCCATTTATCATTTGATTTACCACAAGATACAATGAGTATGAGTCACCAAGTTCCCCCAAGAGTAACTAAGGCAAGAGGGGAGACTGATATGGATGTACATTTTGTAATGTTTCCAAATTCAATTGAGGAATCTTTCATTCATTATATGGTTAGTTGACTGGAACAAATTATGAAATGTCCACACATATTCCACAGTCCCTTTAGTAATAGCGAACATTTATATGATGCTTTAAGGTTTGCAAAGCAGTTTATATGTGTTACTTATTTTGGCCTTCAGAACAACCCTCAGTGTAGGTGCTGTTTTCATCTGTTTTCCAAATGAGGAAACTGAGGATGAAAGAGATTAAATGACTCACCTAGGATCATACAGCTAATAAATATCCCAGGTGAGATTTGAATTCAGGTTTTCTAATTCTGAATCTAACATTCTACACACTCTGGCACTTAGTTGCCTCTGTAAAACATTACACATCATTATGATTCTCCTAAAAGCAAAATCTATGATGTCCTTGATGTGGAAAGGCTGCATCAACCAAGTGAGCTGATGGGTCTTGCATGTATCCCAGATCTCTATCACAGAAGCATTGGGCTATATGATCTCTAGGGTTGGAACTTACATGTATTCCAGATCTCTATCACAGAAGCATTGGGCTATATGATCTCTAGGGTTGGAACTTGCATGTATTCCAGATCTCTATCACAGAAGCATTGGGCTATATGATCTCTAGGGTTGGAACTTGCATGTATTCCAGATCTCTATCACAGAAGCATTGGGCTATATGATCTCTAGGGTTGGAACTTGCATCTATTCCAGATCTCTATCACAAAAGTATTGGGCTATATGATCTCTAGGGTTCTGTCAAGATCTAAATTCTATGAATCTGTTGGAGAGAAGTCTAGTGAGTATGTAAGTAGTCCTAATGAGCTTTCTGGGAGAAAATGAGAGAGCAGTATTTTGATATGTTGAGGAGTGAAGCGAGGGCATTCCAAGTAAGTACATGGGGTTCATCTAACATATCAGATTCATGTAGCATAAAGAAGATTGACTTAGTTGAAATGAAGGAGTCATATTGAGAGATTGATGGAAATTAGGTTGAATAAGAAGGTAGGCCCAGATAAGAATATACCATAGGGTGATTGTCGAGATCAAATAATATATTTGTAAAGTACTTAAAATAGTGCCTAGTACATGTTGTTGAATTCTTTTCAGTCACACCCAACTCTTCATGACCCCATTTGAGGTTTCCTTGGCAAAAATATTGGAGTAATTTGTTATTTCCTGCTCCAGATCATGTTGCAGAGGAGGAAACAGGCAAACAGTGTGAAGTGACTTGCCCAGATTTATACAACTAGCAAGTATTGAGGTTGAATTTGAACTCTTCCCAACTCCAGGCCCAACAATCTATCTACAGTGCCATGTAGCTGCCTAGGACATAGTAGGTGCTTAATAAATACTTGTTCCTTTCCCCTTCTGTCTTAGTTGCTCCTAATTGCTTGTCCTGTGGCTTCTCTCAGCATAAATATCACACACTATTTGGAGATTAGTGTATTGAAAAGGATATTTTGGGGGAGAGCATTTGGCATGTTCACATATAAACCTATTTCAATAATTTCCATGAACAAAGGTTTCAGTTTACCTTTCAATGGAGTCACACTAGAATTTTCTTTGTGAAACATGGAGAAAATGATTTACTATCTAGTTCAGAAGCTTGACATGTACTCTAACACTTAAAAGTATTTTGGTCCTATTGTAGGAAGATTAAATTTTGTCCAAAGAAAGAAAAAAATCAGTCATTAAATAAATGAATAAGAGGTTTTGGATAAATAAATGTGCTATTGAAACACATTCCCTTTATTGGTAAAGATAGCTCTATAATTGTTCCCAGATTCCCTCCAATCTCAGAACTCTATTGTCCCCGACAAAATCAATGTTTCTAATGTAGTCTGGCTTTGTCCTTCTGTGTATGTTTCCTATCCATCTCTGTATGTTCTTTGTCTACTCTTAACTGATACTTTTTTGTTTTTTACTTTATGGATTATTTTTTTTTTTGCTTCCATCATTAGCTGTTATATTTTTTCCCATAATAATGATGGATTCCTACATTCCAAAACTTGGCACCATGTGTATGGAGGAGTACAATAAATCTTGAGAAGAATATTGCATAATCATTAATTTCTTGTCAAATTTAATTTGAATTCTGACACATATGACAATTTTTCATAATTATTTGAGAAAGTTGTTATTTTGTCAAGCAAATGAGCTGTTTGTGTAGTAATATCAGATGTTTGTGCAAGTGGTACTAACCCTAAATATGCTCGATTCTATCAGAATGAAAGTTTTTATTTCTATTTGTTCACAAGTTAAATTGCTAGGAATCTGAATCTTACATAGTTTAACAATTTTATTGTAAAAAGAGATCTAAAATGGCTCCATGCTGACTGTTTAGTTGGAGAACAATAAGGAGAAATTGTACTCATTCATCTCGGCTTGCTATTTTACACACAGAAAACTGATGTAGGATTTAATAACACCTTTCTAGATGAAGTAGCTTTGCATGCACATAAAATTTCTTGCTTTTGATCATTTGTTTCAATTCTGACTAATGCTATACTAGACAATATAATGACATACTATGGTTACATGACAAAAGAACCAGCACCTTTCTAAAGAAGAAAATTGGTATCTAAATTTCAACTGAGATGGTCACCACGGGGTACTGATTTGGCAGGTTAACTAATGATTAAGAAATGAGCTGCTACATAATATTAAGAGATCTTTGTGATTTAAGATCATGTGACCACTTTTATAAATGGATATCTTTTGACCAAATGACATCATAACTCTAGTGACATAAAATTCATGATGCTTAAAAAGACTAAAAAGTAGTTATAGTACCTGTCAATTACAGTTCTCCAGCATTCTTACTACAGAGAATTCTTCCCTGAATTTGTAATTTTCTGAATTTGTAATTCATTTTTTTGAGGAAGAGTTTTTTAGTGACCCTATTTCTCCTACTATTTCCTCTCTGAATAACTATTTCTTATATCAAGGCCTTCAGGCATCTTTGAAATTCCTTTTGCTTTTTACTATGAATGTTCGGTGGGTACTGCATCTAGTATTTATTTATTTATTTGGCTTTCAAAAAATGTCCTTCACATAATCTCCTTGACTACAAATTAAGAAATAAGACCTCAATAAGAATATAGTGAAAATGCAACAGTCATTAAAGTGACAACAGAATTCAGCAACCACATTTTATCTAGAAAGTCAACTTTAAGGAGAATTATTGAAAGATGGAGATATATTAGTACCTAGAAAAGCCCAGAACTCTCCTGCCTTCAGCATTCCAATAATGCCCTAAAAATGCATCACAAGGAATAATGACCAAAAGAACAAAAGAGAAATAGCTACAAACTGACCGCCCCCACCCTCCAGTCCAGACTACCAGAATTTTTGGGAAATCATATCAAGAAAAATAAAGTAGGTGAGAAGCAAGGTTTAAAAACTAGTTCTAACATCAAGATTGCATAGGCTGGTATCACATCCTTTTGCTAGCACAGAGGATATGGCCAGATCAGGGCATAGGTTGGATCCAGCTCTAAGTCTTTCTTGCTTCATATAAATTTAATTATTTTTACTTTTCAACATTCACTTCCACAAAATTCTGAATTTGTTTTTCTCCCCATCTCCCTGTTACCCCACCCCAGGATAGACGTATTCTGATTGTCCTTTCCTCCAATCTACTCTTCTTTCTATCACCTCCCCCCGCCCCCTGGCTGCTATATCCTCTTCCCTTCTATTTTCCTGTAGGGTAAGATAGATTTCTATACCCCATTGCTTATATATTTTATTTCTTAGTTGCATATAAAAAAACAACCTCTAACATTCATTTTTAAAGCTTTGAATGCCATATTCTCTCCCTTCCACTCTCCCTACACACCCTCATTGAGAAGGCAAGCCATTTAATAGATGTTATACATGTGTGGTCATGCAAAACACCTCCATAATACTCATGTTGTGAAAGATTAACTATATTTCCCTCTATCCTGCCCTGTCCTCCATTTATTCAATTCTCTCCTTTGACCTGTCCCTCTATCAAAATGTTTGTTTCCAATTACCCCTTCCTCCAATCTGCTGTACCTTCTATTATCCCCCCTCTTTTACCCCTTGCTTTCCTGAAGAGTAAGATAAACTTTCATACCTAATTGAGTATGTATGGTATTCCCTCCTAAAACCAAATCCAATCAACAAAAGCCTCAATTATTCCCTCTTACTTCTCCTTCTTTCTCTCCATTGTAAAACTATCCTAATACTAAGAAAAGTCTCATGAGTTACAAATATCTTATTTCCATGTAAGAATGTCAATAGTTCAACTTTAATAAGTCCCTTATAGTTTCTTTTTCCTGTTTACCTTTTCATGCTTCTCTTGATTCTTGTATTTGAGAATCAGATTTTCTTCTTTTTATAGTTTATTTATTTTTAGATTTTGACATTCATTTCCACAAAATTTGGAGTTCCAATTTTTCTCCCTATCTCTCTTCTCCCTCCCCACCCCATAACACCTTGCATTCTGATTATTCCTTCCCTCAATGTGCCTTGCTTTCCATCACACCCCACCTTTCCTTTATCCCCAACTTTTCCATTAGGCTAATTCTGATTTCTAAAGCCTTCTTCTCCTGATTGATTTTTTGGACTTCTTTCTCCAATTGAGCTAGCCTATTTTTAAAGGTGTTATTTTCTTCAGCATTTTTTGGGTCTCCTTTAGCAAACTACTGACTCACTTTTCAAGCTCTTCCATGGCATAGGGACATTGTATATTCATTTTGGAGATACTGGATGCAGAAGCCTTGACGTCCTCTGACAGTATGCTTTGTTCTTTCTCATTGAAAGGATGGAAAGAAATACCTGTTCACCAAGAAAGTAATTTTCTATGGTGTTATTTTTTCCCCCTTTTTGGGCATTTTCCCAGCCTGTTACTTGACTTCTGAATCTTTTGTCAAGAGGAGGGTGCTGGTGCTCCTGCCCACCCCAGAACTTTGCTTAGTGCTGAGATTCAGATCAGCTACTCAATTTCCCCAGAGGTTTTATGCTTAGTGCTCCAACAATGGAACAATGGACGCTGGCTGTTGCCTGCCTTCCATGTCCTTTAGAGGCCTCCACTGCCCAGCTTCAGCCACCGCTCTAGGCTGGAGCCAGAGGTGGACTCTGCTCCCTTCTAGCTCAAGCTGAAAAAGCCCTCTTACTGACCTTTGGCACCTATTGGTTGAGGGATCTGGGAAGCACTGCTGCTCCTGAGGATTTCATCCCTGGAGCCTGCTCTGGTGCTCCTCGCTGTGCCATATGGCCAAGTCTGGGGTGGGCTCTGATCTGCGTCCAGTGCAACAGGCCTTTCCTGTTGGCCTTCCAGGTCACCCTGTGCTGGACATCTCCTCCACTCTGTCTTTCTGTGGCTTCTGCTGCTCTAGAATTTGTTGAGAGTCTTTCTTTACAGGTATTTTATGGACTGTGGGGGCAGGGCTAAAGTATGTATGTCTTCCTACTCTGCCTTCTTGGCTCCACCCCATAAAAGTCAAATTTTTCATTCAGCTCTGGTCTTTTCAACAAGCAAGCTTGGAAGTCCTCTATTTCATTGAAGTCCCATTTTCCCCCTGAAGTATTACACAGTTTTGCTGGGTAGGTGATTCTTGGTTTTATTCCTATCTCCTTTGACCTCTAGAATATCATGTTCTAAGCCCTCTGATCCCTTAGTGTAGAAGCTGCTAAGGCCTGCTCCTGCTCAGTACATGGCAGTGTGGTCCACACTGAACTATGCTCTACTACCAACCTGGTGTAATAGGCCCTTCCTGTTGACCTTCCATATCATTTTGGGCTTAAAATTTGCTTCAGTCTGTGATTTTGTGACTTCTGATGCTCTAGAATTTGTTTAGAGTTATTTTTACAGGTTTTTTTTGAGGAGTTTGGGGGGAGAATTGTAGAAGATCCCTGTTTCTACTCTACCACTTTGGCTACACCCCCAGGTCTAAGTCTTTGCAGAAGATAGAGTCAGACCAATTCCCCAGAAGGAGCAACAAAGGTCTTGTTTCAAGGTTACTGCAGGAAATAGGAAAAGACTAGTGCTCACATATATTGTGGGCCTTTCAGCATTTAGCAACCCTTGCTCAACACACAGTCTAGACAACTCAGTCTGAACTTAAGAAAGAGAAAAAAAAATTAACTCCCCAGAGCTGTGCCCAAGTAGCCCATGCACAAGACACAAAGGAGCCAAAACAGAAGAAAGGGTAAAGCTAAATATGAGATGCAAAGAAACTGGGTTCTTACAGGAGGCTTACTATTAACATAATCAACAATATTTGGTTGGGGCAAAGATTGGAGCCAACTCTGAATTTGTATAATTTTGAGACAGAGAAAGAGCCAAGGTCAAGACCTAAGTAGAGGTACTAAGAACTCAGCTGAAATCCAGGAATTCACAAAATCCAAGATCAAGAAAGTAGGCAGAGGCTAACCCAAGCACAGAACCCCTATCCAAAAGAAAAAACTGCTGATATGACAGACAGAAAAAAATGCTGATCACAATGAAGAATATCTATGGATGGAGAGAAGCCCAAGAGGTAAATCTAGAAGAAAAGAGTAACTTCACAAAAAAGTGTGAGAGGAAAGAATATCTTGTCCACAAGGGTTAAAGATATGAAATGTTTTGTTAAAAGAAATGATATCTAGGGAGGCAAAAATGACAAGGAGTGTTAATAGCTCAGAACAAATGGTGGCAAACTTACCCAAAGATTGAACACTGAGAATTAGAATGGGACAAACAAACAATCTTGCTCCATTAGGTAACATAATACTAAAAGAAAATATAATATTGTAAAAATATAAGAAATAAAAGACATCTATGAAAAATGAACTAGAAAACAGATGAGAGACTAGAAATCATTTCACTACTTGAAATCAAGACAAAAACTTGGATATCATATTTCAAGAAAGTACACACAAAAATCTATACAGATCTCTTAGAAGCAGAAGGTAAAGTGAGACTAGAAAGAAACTACCAGTTACCCCCTGAAAGAAACTCAAGTGACAATTCTCAGAAATATCAGAACCAAAATCTAGAGACAAAAGAGATTTTCAAGCATTCATGAAAAGTTCATGTATAAAAGAACCTCAGAATCACATAAGAATTGACAACTGCACATAAGAGATGGTGCAGTGGATAGAACACCAGTGCAGGAGTCAAGAGGACCTGTTTTCAAATCTCGCCTCAGACACTTGACACTCAGTAGCTGTGTGACCTTGGCAAGTCACTTTACCCCAGTTGCCTCATCCTGGGTTATCTCCAGGCATATCTGCTCACTGGATTCAGATGGTTCTGGAGGAGAAGTGAGGCTAGTGACCTTGCACAGCCCTTCCTCATTCAAAACAAAGTCAAGTGCAAGACATGACATTATTTCTGAAAGCATAGTCTTCCTGGGCAACGAAGGATGAACACACACACACAAACACACACACACACACACAGAAGGAAAGAAATCTAAACATATTATGTAAAAAAGTCAAAAGATTTACAATCAACAATAATTCATCCAGGAATCCTAAGCATTTTCCTATAGTGATAAAAAATGTACCCTTTGTCAAAAAAAAAAGGACTTTTAGGTATTCTGGGTGTAAAAAAAGGCAGAATTCAGCAAAAACTTTGAAGTAAATCTCAGGAGTCAAGAAAAACAGAAAAGTAAAGATACTTGATCTGTTTAAAAGAACTATGTAATAATTAAATGCTTATATTCTAACAGGGGTGGAACAAACAAGTGTCCACTCTTTAAGAACATAAATCAAACCAAAAAAGAAGGTCTCTGAGGGTCGTTATAATCTTAGAAGAGGGTGCTCTTAAACTTAGAAGAAAAAGGAAATGAGAGGAAAAGATGAAAATCTTGGGGAGGAAAGGCGGAGAAGGGAATTAATATCTCAGGTAATTAAAGTGCATGAAATGAAGTTTACAAACATGAAGGAAGTGGAGGGAAATGAGCATCTCACAGACCTCACTTTCATATGTCTCCTGAAGCATACAGAGGGCCATCTTCTGTCATGCTATGCATTTCTGGCCATTGGACTCTGATGGTTCCAAAGGAGAAAGTGAGGCTGGTGATTTTGCACAGCCTTCTCTCACTTAAATCCAATTCACTTGCAAGTCATGTCATTGCCTCCATGATATCATGGTCCTCTTTGAGAATGAAGGATAAACTGCCTCTGTGAGTAGAAGTAGGGGCTGTCTCACTGGGGACCCAATAGGAACTGACCAGTTCAGCAATGCAATTTCTTCCTTCCTTCCTTCCTTCCTTCCTTCCTTCCTTCCTTCCTTCCTTCCTTCCTTCCTTCCTTCCTTCCTTCCTTCCTTCCTTCCTTTTCCTCTGTCCACGTAAGATATCATACCTCTACTTGTGGATGCCCTGCCCAAAGAAATGAAGAACTTGATCACTAAAACCTCACAAGGTATCACTATATCATTAAAACCTCACAACATATCTTGGAGTATACAAGCTAGATGTTTTTTCTTAAGGACCACGTCTTAAACCTAAATCACTCTGGTGCTCATTGATTGGTCAATAATAGCTCCTAGGCTAATCCCTACTTTGCCATTAATTGGACCTTGACTGGCTCAGAGTGAATGTCAATAGCAACTGTTACTATTTTGGTCAGAAACCCTGGGGTCTTCCCTCCCAGATTAGTGTTTTCTTTTCAATAGGTAAAAGAGGCTATTCTCTGCCTCATTTCTTACCTAGCCTTAACCAAAGAATGCGAAAACCTGGGAAAATCTTATCTTAAGAAGGCCAAGATTTCCCACTACATCCATGGCCATTTCAAGTCTTCCTGGTCTATAACTTGCCACTGGACACAGGTGACTTGAGGATAAAGTGAAGCTGATGACTTTGTTCAGTCCTCCCTCACCTAAATCCTGTTCACTTTCATTTCATGGCACCACCTTCCTCTAGTCCTCTGATGGAACTTGCTGACTAAAATTGTCTTTTTTTGTCATTTTTGCCTCTAGGTAGTAAATTGTTCTCTGAAGTTCCACTGGGAATTATGATTATGCAGGAAAAGTAGTTAATTCTTATATACTTGTTTATTTATTGTAAATTCAGTTTCTAACCTTTATAGAATATCATTCTTACATTTTTTACCTCTAATTGTGGAATGGAAAGCTTTATTAGAAATCCTCACCCATCAGGAATTTCCTGAAATGACTCATTGGACAATTATTTCTTTTCTGTATTCCCTTCAAGAAGACATATCATTCATTCCATAAGAAAACAACCCAACATAATTTTAAAGTGCTCATAATTAAAAATCTACAAGAAATCCTAATGGTCAGTTTTTTGACTCATTTTCATCTATTTCTTTGTTTTCCATTCTTTAAAAAGAATATAATGAGGATGATTGATTGATTTGTCATTATATGGGAGTACTTATATTGTATTCAATGGGGAACAAAAACTAACCTCATAGCTTTTTTCTTTAAGTGACAAACGGAGGAGGGGGAGATAACTAAATAGAAGTTAACCCGTAATCTCAAATTAAGGTAATCACATATATGTCCAAGTACATAATCATGAAATGGAATGTGGGTTTTGAGGAATTTTCCTACAACTCCATCACAATGTATGGATAAGTATTTCATCACTTTGTGAAGCTTATAAGACTCTGGCCTTTGGATGAAACCAATTGACATCACACACAGGAAAAATTCTCTGATTTGCTGAGGGAATCAACCATACTACTTGGGTCACTTTGTTCAGTAAGACCCCTTTGCCTTTACCAGAGGGCAGCAAATGGGCTGACAAATATTCTGTCCACTATCTCCCAGGACTGAGCAAAAATCATCTCAAAAGAACTTAAAAGAACAGGAAGAAGGGACTTATATCTAACCATTAACTATGTTTGCCACATGTTTTCTCTAATCTGTACCATATTTAACCCTGGACTCTGAATGTATTTGTGGGCAATTATTTCTTAGATTTTTGAATAAAACTTATTTTATAAACTCTTCTTACTGTGCTACCTTAGTAAATGACTTCAACTAAATAATTAATTTCTGGGAACAGAATAGATGATATTTATTAGTAGAATACCAAGGGGAGAAATAGTCAACTATCCTTCAGAGACCTAGTCTACAAAAGTGAGAATTGTGCGATGAAAGGCTGTGCTAAAGATTGAGCTGGAGGAAAACACAATTCCAAGAAAGCTAACTTTAAATGTGAATGGATTAAATGAACCAAATAAGAGATTGTGACAGAGTGGTCACAAAAAATCCAATGAAATATTGTATGCAAGAAATATATGTAAAAAGGTCAAAACATACAGAATCAAATGAGGGTAGAATAAAATTTAGTGTGCATCAGGTGAACTTTTAAAAGAAACAAAAGACACAGTCATGCTCTTATGCAAAGAAAACCCAAAATGCACACTATCAAGAAAAATAAATAAGGATAATAAATAATAAATAAGGATACATAAATAAGGATACTTTCATTTTATGAATTTATGCTTTGTGAATTTAGATGCTATGTCATTGATGCATATATGTCCAATGTTCATATAGGTTCATTGTCTATGGTTCTTTTAATTTAGAGGAAACCCCCCCCCCAATATTTATGTTCTTTTTATTGGATAAATATTTACTAAGTACCTAAACCAAGGAAGCCAATAACAAGCATGTATCTAGTGCTTACTATGTTTCAGGCACTTGTGCTAAGTGCAGGTTACAAAGAAATGCAGAAACAAAATTAAGGCCCTCAAGGGGTTTACATTCTAATACAGAGATTAATTCTAATTCTTAAATACAATGATGGAAGGCACAGTAAGAAGGAAGGGTGTTAGCAACTGGGAAAGCAGACAACAATGTGGAGTAGGTGAAATTGGAATTTTATAGACAGCCTGGGAAATTAAGAAGTAGAGATGAGGATGTAAACTGTTCAGAGTGGTAGTACAAAAGCCTGAAAATGGAATTTGGTGTGTTATGTTCAAGGAATTGCAAATAGGCTTTAATGTAGAGTGTGCAGAGAAGAGTAAAGTTTAAAAAAGACTGGAAAGTTAAAAAAAGACCAATTTGGGAAGGGTTTTGAGTGTCAGAAAAGGAGTTAATATTTGATCCTGAGAAATAATACTTCTGGCAACTCATTAAGTGCTTTAGAAAGATATTGCCTTGATGGAAGAAGGATTGGAGAGTACAGAGACACTAGAAGGCTATCATAATTATCTAGGTGAGAAGTAATGGAAGCCAGAACGAGAGCCATGTCATTGTGAATGAAAAGAAGGGAATGTGAATGAGAGATGTTGTGAAGATAAAAATGACAGAATTTGGCCATGTGTTGGATATAAGAGGTGAGTCTGAGTGAGGAAGCAAGGATGGCATTGAATTTGGGAGCATGAGTGAGTGGAAGGATGGAATTGTCCTTGATGAAAATAGGAAAAATGGGGAGAGGGAAGGGGAAATGAGTTCTATATTGGATATGTTGAATTCTGAGATTCCAAAAAGATATCCCACTGGATATATTTCCAAAAGGTAGTTGGTGATTTGGGAATGGAGCTTGAAAGGTTATGGCTGGAGTGCACATCATAAAAATATAATTATAGCTATGAGATGATGGGATCACTAAAGGAAACTATACATCAATGTTATTAATAAACACCATTGTAAAATTCTAGGTCAAATCTTTGTGTGAAATTAGAACTATAGATAATAGTAATTCACTGTGATCTAATTGTATTTATGCCACTAATGCAAAAATAGCTCAATATTATGAAAGCAAGTAACACAATCATACTGAAAACAGACATCTAAAACTACATGTTTAATAGATTCAGGGGAAAACACATTTTTATAAAGTACATCATTCATTTATATTAAAAATTATGCAAATCATAGAAGAAAGAAATTTTTGGATGTGCATATATCCAAAACATGCATACATATATATATATGTGTAACTATCTAGAAAGATAGATAGATAGATAGATAGATAGATAGATAGATAGATAGATATCACACTCAGCTGCTAAAGTGATCTTTTCAACGTGACTTGCTCAGTCAGAGTCATACTAGTAAGAGTCTAGGGCCATATCTGAACTCAGGTCTTCCTGACTCCAGGCCTGGGCTCTAACCATTGCATCATGTAGCTGTCTTTTCTTAGCTATAGGTCTGACTTAATCTTCTCTGGTTCCTCTCTGTTTATTACTTTCATGATAAAATGTTAAATTCTCCATTTGGCTTTTAAAACATAAGCTGGTTCCCTTCTACCATTTAAGTCTTCTTAAATCTCACTGACTTTATGGTCCAGTGACATTGGAGTTTTTGATATCCTTGAAAGCTCTGTGCCTTTTCACTGAGTGTCCCACAGAACTCAGATTCTTCCTGTTCATCCCTCTCCCCCTTTACCTCCTTCAAGACCCACCTCAAATTCCACTTTATGAAAAAAGGGCTTTCCTGGGTGCTGCAACAGTCTTCCTTCTGAAATTAGCTCTATTTTGTCTTACACATGTCTTTGTCTGTACATAGTTATTTGAATGCTTTTACCCTCATTAGAATGTGAACTCCTTGAGAATAGAGGCATTTATTTATTTATTTACTTTGAATCTTTAGTACTTCATAACATAATAAGCACTTCATCAGGCTAAATGGGATATACTAAAGAATATCTTTTCTTTTTTTAAAAAAAATGAACAAGCATTTAATTTGTCTCTTATCTACTGTTAATGATGCTCTTGACACTAATAAAGTATCAAGGAAAATTTATTTCAGCAGAGTTCAGAGGAATTGAACATCTTTGGCCAAAAGTGGGCTCAACTCCCTGCTTAGGAAGGAAGAGCACTGAATGCAAAAGCAAGATGAGCTATATGCCATTAGTTCAAGACAGATTGTCCCGCCAGGAGATGGATTGATCCACTCTCCATTAGGTCACCATCTTTTCTACATGCCCATTATGTAACCACCTTTGCTTTGACCCCCTCTCCCAAATATGCTTTAACACAGGATCCATGATCAGAAAATGAAGGGATAATTTTATGCGGGGTATGTCCGCATGAGGTTCATTAAGCAAGTGCAGTGAAAAAAGGTTTTCTCCAGGTTAGTCTAGGTCATTTTTCTTGGCTAGTTCCAGTTAGCCATAGATTTGCTTCCTTAATCAAAAACCTTGTAATTTTCACTGTCTGTCTTTTGATTGGTTGAGTCCCCCTGCAGTCTGCTGGTCTACTTATTATCTAACCTACTCTCAATGACTCCATCAACTTATAACAACTTCTGTGGAAACTTAACATTTGTTGTCTCTCACATTTACCTTGCCCCACCCCCTAGAAAAATACATTTTAAAAATAAAACGCCATGTGAAGTCAAGCAAAATAAATTCCTATATTGATGATGTCTGAAAATAAGCATCTCATTCTGCAATTGTCTCTTACCATTCTGTCAGGAGGTGAGTAGCATTCTTGACATCATCCGTCTTTGGTAATCATGGTTATTCATTGGGCTCATGAGAGTTCTTTTGACTTTCAAAGTTGCTAATTTACAGTAATTTTTTATGTAATATATCTTGTTTTTGCTCATCTTACTCAATTATTTCATGTCTTCCTTATTCCCTAAAACTGTCTTTTCAATATTTTTAATGACATTCAACAGCTTACCACTATTCATTTATAGTAACCCTAACCCTAACCACAGAAATATAACAAAGATACCCTCTTTCCCTCCTGCCTTTTTGACATAGTTCTATAAATGCTAGCAATAGCAATGACAAAAGACACTATAGACATATAATGGATAGCTAAGCAAGGAAGAGACAAATCTAGCACTGGTAGCTTCTGTCAATGATTTACTTGGAAAATTCTGGAAAATCAGCAATAATGGGCACAATTAATGATTTCTTTGGAATTGTAGGTTACAAAATAAGCCCACACATCACTAGCATTCCTATGCAATCATCACATTTAGGAGAAAATAGCAAAAAAGAGAAATCTCACTTTAACAAAACATTATAAAATGGGTGGGTATCAGCTTCCAAGGCAGTCTCGAGGTCTATGTAGATATATCTGCAAAATACTTCTTGAATAAATAAAGAATCATATTAATAACCTTAGAGATATTGATCACTCCTCATGACTGGGCTGCCCCAATTGAATAAACATTATGACACTAAAAGTAATTTACGTATTTAACACTCTACCATTTAAATTGCCAAAGGGATGTTATTTATAGAACCAGACAAAATGACAACAAAATAAATCTGGAGGAACAAAGGATGTTGAATTTTAAGGGAAAAAAAGAATAAAAAATGATACTTTTAAAGGGGAAAAAAGGACTTCACCTGCACTAAAAAGCAGTAATCACCCCAAAATTTGATACTATTTTAAAAATTAGGAAGGTCAACCAGTGGAATAAACTAGATAAGCAAAAATCAGAAGCAACTGAGCTCAATAACTTGAGAAATCTGAGAACAAAAATAACTTGGAAAAGAATTCTGCATTTGACAAGAGCTGCTGGAAAATTGGAAAGCGGTTAGGCAGAAATTAGATCTTGATAAACTCTTTATGCTATATACTAAAATAAGTTCAAACTGGATATATGACCTGGACAAAAAAGGTCATATTATTATTTTTTTAAGTAGAGGAGAATTCAGGAGAGAGATGAATTTCAGTGCTGTGCCCATTACACTTTACGCAAGAATCATACTTAAAACAGAGTTTCTCTGACCTTTACAAAACTTTAGGTTGTAGAGCCACCTCTTATTCAATGTTCTTTATTTAAGTACCAATATAAGAAACTGATCCTTGAGTTTTACTTTTGGGAATATGGGGAGAGAGAAAAGTTGTTTTGGAAGATGACCCTGCCTGCTTTCTATGGTCAATCAAGGGAACCAATACCATAGAATATGCTTCTCTTTTGTATTAGCTGGGAAAAAAAGAGTCAAAGTTAGCATCCAACTAGAATAATTACCCAATGCCATGTTTCTATCCATTGCCTCTTTTCGTCAGACAGACTGTTCTCTTTGTAACCTTGATTTTCTATTTTATGTTTGACTTAATTTTATAAGCTACCTCAACAACCTTTGGAAAAGAGGAGATATAAATTCTCAATCAATAAATTAAAAATGATGATGTCTTAATGCTTTCCATTTTCCCAGATATATTATAAATAATAGTAAATCAGATTCTCTTGAGACAAATGACTGATTATCCATCAAAGAAGGAAAAATCCAAAGTCAGAAATACACAAGGGTCTGGAATTTATGGGAAAGAATAAATTCTAAGACTTGACAGTTGTGAAAGGATTGGAAATTCATGATGAGATTAAAGTTGTTTAAAGGAATAGAAAATGCCTCCTAAAACTCATCCCTTGTGAGCTGTCTGTCAGTCTTAGACAAAATAGCAAACACTCCTTGTAATAGAGGAAGGTCTGTGTTTTGAAGTTAGGGATTTCATTTAATTTCATACTTTCTGACTTCAACATTTATCACTTCAGCATAACCTTTCTTTAGGGGATTTTCTTTCACCTTATCATATGTATCTCCACCACAAGGTCTGGGCCCCAGAGAAATATTTATTTTCATTGCTTGGTCTGGACAGTTTTAAAACATATCTAATTTTTAAACACAGTGTAGATGACCATTCTGACCCATGTGCTGTGTTATTCCATGAATAATACTTAGTTTCAGTGTATTTGTAGCTTGTCATTTTTCTGAAATATATTCCACAGCAACTCATCCCCACAGACTGTAGATTGCATTGTGGCAAATTCAACTTGTTCTGTCCTGGTCATTAATATTAGGGGGAAAAATATCTTCATTCTTTCCTCTCCTCTGGTTCCAGAATAGTCTTTCTTAGTATCATACATTAAGGGATGGAAAAGGCTATCCATGCTAATCCTCTGATTTTACAGATGAGTAGTTGAATCTGCCCAAGTTCACGTAGGTGAGCCTAGATTTGAGTTCAGTGGCAGATATGAAGAAATTTCCAGGAGGACACAAATATTTATCCTCTTACTCCAAAGAGCTTTTGTAAGGATTATTCTACAAATAATGCTGCTGCCATTATTATTTATTTGAGATTGATGTTTTTTGTTTTCATGTCACCATTTCCCAAAATATCCTCTACCCATCCAAAAGAGGGGAAAAAATCAGTGCAGCAAAGCTCAACACATCAAATCAGTCTGGCATTATAGAGAGGGAGAGAAAGAATAAGAACTTATTTTGCCCCTATTAAGAGCCAGGCATTGTATTAAGCACTTCACAGATATTATCCCCTTTGATCCTTACGACTATCCTGGGAAACATGAGCAATTGTGTCCTCATTTTACAAATGAGGAGAGTTATATTTGAGACAAATAGAAGTTAAGTAACTTGCTCAAGGTCACATATCTAGAGTCTGGGGCTATATGTCAATTCAGAATTTTTAAATTCCAGAACCAGGGTTCTTTCCATTGTGCCACCATGCTAACATTCTCCAATTTGTTTAGCTATCCTCAAAATATAAAAACACTTATTGATGATATTGTAGAAGGAATTATTGGTCTGTTTCAGATCAACTAATCTCTGAAACACCTTATAGCTATTAGATTCTGTAACTTAAGCCCAGTTTATTTCCAACCCCAATTTAATGTTTCTCTGTTACTTTCCAGTTATTTGAGCTGACTTGTTTTGTATTGTACTCATTTCTCCCCCTGCACTATGAGTCTTATCAATGAGCTCTGATCTCTCTGACTTGATTATTATGTAATAAATTTGCTCATCATGGACGCTGACTCTTGCTTCTGTCTAGGATGTTGGTACCATGACTTCTTTATCTTAGTTATACCTGACAGATTTAAGTGGCTTCAATATATATCCTATTTCTGTAGAGTTCACTCCTAAGTCTTCTCTTTTTCAGTTTTGGCATCTTCTATCCTGTCAATTTTTATTCCTACAATAGGGTTTCTAACTTCCTATCTACCTTACTGTGGAAGCAAATGGCAATCATTGTCACCCTGGAGCTGCTCTCTGCTAATAGCTTAAGTCCTTGAATCTTTACCCTTAATCATTTTCATCTCAGAAAAGTCTAAGAGAACTACAGATTAAAAAGAAAGAAGATAAATTGACTATAAAATGAAATGAAATAGAAAAACCAGCCAAAACAAACCTGAACAAGAGCCAATGTATGTTTTGTGACTTCTTTGTGTTCAGGATTTTAAAAAAAGTGAAAATTTTGAACAAGCCTGTACTCTATTTTCCTGGAAATATAAAGTCCTAAAATAAGAGTAGGTCCCAGAGAAGACAATAGTATAGATATTTCTAATGACATTACATATAATTAAATGAAAAACTTTGAAATTGAGAGAAAGCAGGGAAATAGTTTTATTCCTAAGTGTAACCCATGATTTCCTTCAATAAACTAAATCTTAGCAATTGGGAAAACAATAAAATGCATTTCTGTGCTGTTTTAAGGTTTGCAAATTATCTTTCTTGTAATATTACTGGAAGGTAGGTTATGTAAATATTGCTCCTGTTTGCAAATGAACAAATTGAAGATGAAATCCTACAGCTAGCAAATGTCAGAGCCAAGTACCTGACTGCAAGTGTAGTATTCTTTCCAGTAAACCATACTGCCTCTCCTGATAACAAATATGTGTGAAAATGTATATGTATATTATACACACATACATATATGCATGTGTAGACATATGCATATATGTATATATTCATGTATATGAAATATGCACGCATATATGTGAATATATATTATTGACATATTAAGAAAAGAAAAGACAAAGTAAAAATGTGGATACAGATAATTTGGAGTTGTACAATGTACCATCTTAAAATATATGCCTAGAAGAGCAAATGAGTCCCAAACAAAGCTAAATTTATTGTTTCTTTTGATAGAAGTCATAGACATGCTACTGCTGTAACATCATTGTTCTTTATTGTGAAAGAGACAAAATGGCATTTATGGAGGTTCAGGTCAGAAGTATTTTAATTGAACAAATGTCAAATTTCAACTCATATCACATACATCAATACAGAGGACTGTAAATGAGTTTTTAATTCAACTATATCTGCAATTTCATTTGAAGGTTTGTAAAGGGTTTTATATAAATTATCTAATTAGATCTTCACAATAACACCGTAAGGAAAGTACAACAGTTATTGTTCCCAACTTACAAATGAGCTAACTAAAGTTAGCAGTGTTATGGTCATAGCATCAGGGATGGGAATTTGAACTCATGTTTTCTTATCTCCAAATCTTGTACTTTATCTGCCAGTCCATGTTGCCTGCTTAATACATTTTGGAAGTAAACATAAAATATTAGTCAGAATTTTTTAATCTAAAATGCTATCTTTAAAGAATGTTTCCATTTTTTCCTTAGAAAAGCACCAAAAATCCCAACAGAAACCCTAAGCAGTGTTTTTAAATAGTGCCTTGAGAGCATTATAAAAAGGTTTGGCCTATAGGAATGGGTTCAATTAAAAGGAGTTCTTATTCTTGCAACCAGTCAATTAGATTCTTAATATCTCTAAGGAGTACAGCTCATATGCAACTTTCTTGTGTTTTTCTCTAGATAGTCCTTAAAATGATGCGTGTTAGTACAAAGAAAGTGTGAAATCATCAGTTATAGAATTGTCTTTTCATTCTACTCAAGGGATACATTGACATCTTATTAAATGTTACTCCTTTTCTTTTCATGACACTAGTTAATCTTCCAGGAGCTATTTCTTTAAGCAAAGTATTCAAATGGTAGATTGTCACTTTGAGGTTACTTGAATTTAGAAAAGCTCCTGAGCTCAACAAATAAGGTGTCAGTTTCTTTGAACTTTCTATCTCCCATCATTTACATTCTGGGAATCTGACAAAACTAAAAGTTTTCTGGCAGAGATGACTTTTTGATTTATTAAAATCAGCATTGTGCATCTGGTGTTAATAATTCTCTGTGTAACTTTGGGATAAAAATAGACTATTTCATGAAGAGCTGGGAGGGCAGCACTGAGAAATGCATTTTCTCCATTCTGTTCTAAGGTTGTATCTACATTAGCTATGTAGATCCAAAGATTTTAGGCAGAAACTCTTTTGGCACCCATTTACATAACAGCAACTAAAACTTTTAAAACATGAATTTTGATCACTGTTGTGACTTCTATGTTCTGAGAAGGATTTACAAAAGAGTTTTTTCAAATTAAAAAAGAAGAGAAAATGCTCCTAGCTCACATGTCTCCTGACCTTTTCTGCTTGTCATACAGTTAGGTAGTCAGAGCCCTGGACATGGAATTAGAAGACTTGAGTTCAAATTCATTCTCTCTCAGAGTTGTATACATTTCCTAGATATGTAATCCTGGTAAAATTACATAATATCTATCTGCTTCAGTTCTCTCAAATGTACAGGAGGATAATAATAGAGCTTAACCTCGCAGGGTTGTTATAAGGATAAAATGAGGTATTTGTGAAATGCTTAGCACATAAGTAGGTCCTCTATAAGTGCTATCTGTTGTTACTATAAAGAGTAGACATGAATAAATAAATGTAATTGCAGAGATATCCAAGAAATTCATAGGAGTCTAAATCTAAAAACCCATAGTCAAATAATATGTGTAAGTATGTATGTATGTATGTATGTATGGGCATATTTGCCTAAAGTTTAGCTGACAAACATGAGGCACTTGAGCTACTAGTGTAAGAAATCAAATTATACCTGATATGTATCACTAAGTTTGTTTTAGATGAAACCTGCTATTGAACCATGATTTTGATTCAGCATGTCTCCTTAAAGAGAAACCAGGTAGGTAAAGGGAATGATGGGGTAGTACGGTGAACTCATTTATACAATGTAGAAGGTACACTTATGGGAGGAAATATACAAACCAGAGAGGAAAAGCATTATGGAAATCATTTAGAAAAAACTTAAAGAAGAGAGAAAGAGAAATGATTGTCTTATTAAAATATACTATATTTCATGTAGTCAGAAAGAAGAACCAGATGAGGAATTTGATAAATAGACCACTAGCCTGGCAATGAGGCATGAAGCAGTATGGGTCCATCAATTAACCAGGCATCTATTGGAGCTCCTGCTTTATATTTGTCCGAAGCAGAGTAGCTATTAAATACAGTCAATAAAATCTTGACTTACTTGAGTGGAAATTTCATTCTTCTAAAGGTGAAGGAACCAACAGAGGACATTCTCTTCTTAATCTGATTGTAAATGAAAATGAAGCACTAGTTGCTAGGATGAAAATGGTGGGATTTATGGAGGAAATTTTGTTTGTGAGAAAGGAGAGAAAATATGAGTATAGTCTGACATGTACCTCAAATTTTTGGGAAATAGAATGTGAAAGTTCAGAGGAGAGCCAGACAGACACTAGTGTAAAAAAAATGCTTCAGAGTAAGTCAACCTAGAAAGGATAGGAAATGTTTAAGAATAAAAAGCTGAAGACACAAAAGGAAACAATTCCAATAAGGTTGGCAAATGGGATTTGTATAAAAAAAAACTGATATAGATTTAGAAGTAATTCCCTTACCACTTTAGAATTTTAAAAATATAGATAGAAACAAAGCTGGGAAAGAAGATGAATATGGAAGTGTGACATGGGACTTTAAGAAGTATTAGAAAAGTTAAAGCTGAGGCTGATAAGGAAAACTAAGGTTAAAAAAAGACACTCCATCTATTCCACCATTTATGGACCCTCTTGACCTCTCCATTGGTCACTTTCCATCTTCCTGCAGACTTGATTTCCATGAATTTCTGAATAAGCTCATTTGAGAAAGAAAGAAACCAAAGGATGTATCCTACTAAAGAGTGGGATTTTGGGATTATCTATTTCCATTATTCCGGGGGAAAAACATTAAAAGCAAGACAAACTTCCATATGTAACTGGCTGTTGTGAAGGTCAAGAATGACAGGGTTTCGTTTATCTCTGAAATGAGGAGTGGGATAAATGAAATTGGAAATAATTCTACATGTCACTTTCAAGTCTTTCTGTGTGTGCAGATTTAGATCTCTTTAAGTAGTACTGGTAGAAATATTCCAGGGACCTCAATTTTCTAATCTAATCAGTTTTGAAGAGTTGAGCAGAAGCTACAGTTCCCTTCCTCCTCCTCAGTTCCTAACTACCACTGACACCAATATGAATTTTCTGCCTTCTCTGAGGGGGTTCAAAACTAAGAGGGGATGATTCTTTCTTTCTTTGGAAAACCACAAATGTATTTCTATCTTCATTTCTTCTGTTCCTTCATTCCTACTGTTTGGCAGAGTCTTCATTCAAGGTAAAAGGGAAAACCACCATTCCTTAAGAATCTCTGAACTCTGGGAAGCAAGAAAATAGCGAGGAATTTTAGAAGGATGTGTGTTTTTGTGATATTTCCAAAAATATGTAGTTGGGAACATTTATAGAAGCTAGTACATTATTGGACTCTCATTACTGAATCAAATTTACAAGTTATTTCAGTCTAGGCTACTATTATGCAAATCATGAGTGCCATACATTTTCCAGTAGTGACATTTTATGTCTATTGCTCAAGATGTAGATTTCAATGAGCAAATCTTATAGCTGCTAGTGCTATGGTATCAAACATGGTAAAAAGCAAAATTTTTCTTTTGTAAACTTCATGAAGAATATAATTTTAGGCAATTCGAAGGCTCTAATTGATAAAAAAACAAAATATATTTTGTCTACAGTGTCTTGTCAAAAAACATGTTCTTCATGGCAACAAGCAAACATTTGTTTAGTAGCTTGTCCTATCTTTTATAGTCTCAACCCACAGTAGACTTTTGGTGGAAGAATAAAGAAAATCAACAGTCATTTTGTAATGCTTTACATTTTTTTCTCCTGTTCTCTGTTTATTATTAGATCCTAGCAAAATTGGTGAGTTTCAGGTTAAGGAATGGGGAAATTTATAAGGATTTTAACATTATGTTAAAAAGAATTCAAAAGAAATTTTATCTTAAATTAGTATTAAAGTCCATGATGAATTACGTATTTATGAATTTGAATAGGTACTATCAACATGGAGGGAATTGGAAGAGTTAGTAAATCAATAATGGGGCATGTTGGAATTTTAGACATACTTATATGACATTAATAACTCTGGACCATCCTATATTTATTTCACATACAGTGACTTCTTTCCTGTACCATGAACCTTAGAGTATCTTATTTAATTTAAACTACGGAATTCAATTTTAACTATGGAATTACTAAGCTGTATCACAGACTAAATCTTACCTCATGCAAAATAATGGAAATTGGAGTTGACATATATCTCACTACCACTGCAAAGAACTTTTCCCAAGTTCTGACTATACCGAAACAGACAGAAAAATCTGCCTCAACTAACAAACATCCAAGTATTAGATTTGATATTTTGCAGATTTCTAAAACTGTGGTCCTGGTTTTGGCATCTTCATGTTTCTTATAGATTTTATTTGAATACCCAAGTGGAGGATCTGAGTTCAAGATTTGTCTTGGCTACAGATATTAAATTGAACCAAATAAAATTATAATAACTGAAATCACCAAGATTACTTGTTCAGTTACTTCATACACTGATAAAACCTATAGTAGTTAAGAGAAAGACACTATCAATCATGACAATCATTTTCTTTGGATTTTATTGGAAAATCAATTTTGACTTTGTTTATAGACTTCTGGTACTATAAATACAAATGCATACCAGAAATCTTTTGAATGTGAAGGCTGAAAGTTTGCATTCTCCAGCATTCCTGAACAACTAAGCAAAACTATGTTCATGTTTAATTGATATAACCCAGTATGTGCGGTAAGAATAATGGTTGAAGACAGAGTTACTGAGGGTATAATGATCAACCAAACTGAAAGAGCAAGTCCCTCAGCAACATTATTGTATGTCCATATACACAATTAATTCATAAGTAAATAAGTTGACAGATCTTAATTAGGTAACCTGCAGTGTGTCCAGCACTGTTCTAGATCACATGGGGATATATGAACAATAAGGATGAAGGAGATAGGTTCTCTGACCTCAAGGCAATTAAACTGTAGTTGATGATATAAAGCTAAAACAAACAGAGCTATTTCAGAACTGCATAAAACTGAGAGAGCTGCATGAGGAGGTACAAAGTATATTGACACTAAGGAAATGGAATGGAAAGCTTAAATGAGATAATTTAAGTAAAAACCTTTGCACACCTTAATGCGCTACATAAATGCTCTTTTTGTTTTCTTCATTTTCATCTTTTCTTCTTTATGTATCCTTTTCCTCCTTCCATTCCTCCTCCTTTTCCTTCTTTTCTTTCTCCTTCCCCTTTTTATTTTTCCTTCTTGTTCTCTTTCTCCTTTTCACCCTCCTCTCATCAGGCATCCAGTCTTATAATGACTGTATTCTCTGAATCTTCTACTGTATTCCCACTGAGCCCAAGCAATGTTGATAGAACAAAGCAGGGGTTTCCTGATCTATGTCTCACAAGAAGGATATCCAGAAGACAAAGAAACATATATACAATACACTTTTGAATGTAATCTTCATTATTCTCAAGTCTTGACAATCTACAAGACAATACATCAAGTTCTGATCTGTAGCCGTTGCTCATTTCTGCGGTGCAAAATTATGTTGAAAATTTAATAAAGTTTCTCACTTAAAAGTTGGTTAGAGTTGACTCAAGCATATCCTTGCTGAGAACTCAGAGAAAGAATCACATTCAGTAAAACTCAGTTCAATTCAACAGATATTCACTGAGTACTTATTTTAAGCAAGAAAGTATTCTCCTTCTAGGGACACAAAGATGAAAATAATTTAGTCCCTAGTGTCAAGGAGTCTTAGTGCTTATTGATACACAACACATAAAGAGATAAGCAAATAATAACAATAAAACATTAGTCATAAGAATAACTTACATTTGCCTAGTGCTTACTGTGTGCCAGGTACTGTCCTAAGTGCTTTACATTTATTATCTCACTTGATCCTCATAACGACCTTGGGAAGTAGGTGCTCTTATCGTGCCATTTTAAAACTGGGGAAACTGAGGCAAGCAGAGAGTTTCTTTAAGTGACTTTTCCAATGTCAGCTAGTAAATGTCTGAGGCCTGATTTGAACTCAGATTTTTTTGACTCCAGGTCCAGTGCTCTATCAACTGCTTTACCTAGATGCTCACATATAATCAGAGTTAAAGAACTTTCCTACCCATTAATAGGCCTCAGGTGGAACCCATTAAAGGAAGCTTGGTTATGGGAGGTTTGTTTGTAGGGATACCCCATACCTTTTGTTAATTTCTAATGAGGCAGTGGGTCAAGATGGGTCCTGATGCCCTCCAACTCTGAAAACTGTGAATATACTCTGAGATGAGGTTTTTGTTTTGGGGCTTACTCTTTGGAAGAAGGTTTGTGTGCCAGATGAGACTCTGGGTAGCTGTTAAGGAGCCCCACTGGCTTTGAAAAACCTGATGTTGGTGCATCTCTCCCCTGGTAACTATGTATGTATGTGATGGTGAGATCATTGGATCTGCCTGTTGATCTGTAACGTATATTTTGCTTGTGGTCAGACAGTTAGAAACCCTGTCTGTTGGTCTTTATTTCTTTGTTTGTATTTTCTCTGTTGGCATATATGATTAAATAAGTTGCTCTCCTTTTAGAAAAGGAGATCTAAGAACCTGTGCTAGCTGGCCATCATGGGTGTGTCAGGGTGCTTGCTGCTACCCCATGCAAGATAATTTGAAGAAGGAGAGAGGATTAAAATCTGGGGATGAGAGATGGTAAGGACTAGAGTAATCAGAGCAATCCAGTTGACTTGACATCAGTTTGATTTAGCTCCACTTCATAGAAAAAGTGCATCATTCAGGAGACATAGGACCAGAAAAGGAGGGAGGCCAGTCATAGAGTAAGAGTGGGGGATTGCTTATGGTTAGTCAATGTGCTTCACTGGCATCCATGAAATATTAAACACCGAGGAAGGGCTTGGCATGTTGGGTAAATATCATGTGGAGAATCTCTGAAATGACATGTTCAAAAAAACACAGGATGAGCTTGTAATATACATCTTTAGAAGAAGTGTCTGATCAATGGAATCACAGATTCTTTGTAGCATAAATTTCCAACATTCCATTTCATTCCACTACTATCTCATTCAATAGATATTTAATGCCAAGTATAGAGAATTGTGCACTATGTGAGATATAAAGTTTGGAATGGACACTGGACCATATATCTTCATAGAGAGATATACTGTACTCAGAAAACTATAATCTATGCATGTGTGCTAAATGTATTGGAAAGGTACAAATATTACACTATGCAAAGCTTCATGGAAAGGAAGACACTAGAATTGGAACTTAAAAGATAAGAAATTTTTGAATAAGGAAGGATAGAGATAACATATTTGGTGGGGAAATATCATGAGAAATTTATGAGAATCATGAGAGATGAAACACTTTGCTAGCTATTTGCATGCAAATTCTTCCTTTTTTGTAGTGCTTCTTATGTGGTGAATTTTGTAGCCTATCACAATTTTGTAATTTTCAATCTTAATGTGGATCACTAAATAGAATATGCAAATCAATTGAAGTCAGGTCTGTTGCATAAAAACTACCATTTAATTGCCTTTTTTTTCAGGATATGCTGACTTTTGATACAAGCTGGTGCAATTTCATTTTCAAAGAAAAAGCCAAAATATCTATGTGACAAGCAGAGTAGGAAAGTGAAGCAACTTAAACTTGATGGTTTTCAAATTTGTCCAACAAAGAATGATTTAAACCAAAAATTACTGCATAAAATGATGATTTTTCCATTTGGATTTTCCCAAGACTAAGAGGCTATATCCTTGGAAAGTCTTCCTAAAATAAAATAATGGGAACTTGAGAAACACTGGAAAAAACTGGAAAAATTAATAGTCAAAGCAATTATAGCTTCTATTAAAGGAAATGCCAGATTTTGATCAAATATCAAGGTCAAATGCTGATCACAGCTGACACTTCGAGCATGCCACATGATGTTTTGTGAATGGTTAGAAAATTTGTATTTCTGATTTTTGGTCTTCCATTCAAATGTGACATGAGAGTGGGATCTAAGAGGACAGAAATAGTTCCATCTAAATTTTGTGCCTCTTGCAGCAACTCACAGTATTTTGGATACAGTAGGAACTCAATATATATTTATTGAGCTAATTTTAATTTGCATACTAAGAAGACCTAAAGTTCTATAGATCTGGACACATTTAGAACACATAACATGTGTTAATTTTTTTTAATTTCCATCTTCAATAAAACTTAAACTTTTGGTCTTTGAGCTAAGTCATCAAAATAGCAATGAAAGCATTATCGAAATACTCGGATAGTCTAAACTTCATTTAGTTTCCTCTTGGCAGTATCCTATTTTTCTTGGGTTTTGCACCTGTATGTAATATCTTTTTTAAAAAATATTTTCTCATTGTTACTTTTTGCTTGACCAACTACTTTAATAGCAGCATCATTTTTCTTTTCCACATTAAATCATCTTAGCAATATTTTGCCTTTTAGACAAAGGGAATGTAAAGGCCAGGTCTAGTGACAGCACACTAACCATAAATACATTTCTTCTTCCAAACTACAATTAGTCAATGACTTTCAATTAGTCAATGACTTTTGCAATCAACCAGGGAATTCTAAATAGTGCAAACAATATAGTCCTTGCCTGCCAACTGTTTAGCAGCAAAATTGGAAATGGAAGCCTGATTAAAACAAAACTATTTGAAAAGTGTATATGTATGAGAATGACAACAATTTCTTGAAAAGTAGGTAGGGGCAGACAACACGAGATTTAAATTCAGTTGACAAAATGAAAATTCAAATAGTCTTAGAAAAGTAAATTTATCTAAATATGAATTATTTTGTTCTTAATATTTGGGTTGTTTTGAACTAAGGTAACAAGTATGTATAGTGGCTAGCACATGGCAGATGTTTAATGAATATTTTTTTTATTGAATTTGGTTGAAATAAAGTTCAGTAAGTAGCCAATCAGGTGATTTGGCTAGAGTTAGGTAAAGGTCAAAGGTGTTTGGTTCTGACCTGTTAAAATGTAGAGAAGAAATTAAGAAATTAATTGAAAAAGAATATGCTCAAACTACAAGAAAATCTAGCAAATGAATCTAACAAATGAAATCTAGCAGAAGAAGTATTTTCCATAGTATTGTACAATAAGCACATCATTTATATCAATATGTAGGATAAAATGAAATTTATACTCCCAGCTTTCTCACATATGCTCATTTTACTCTTGCACTTTAGACATGTTATTTTAATGAAAAAATGCCATTGCTTTAAAAACTTAAGTGCTTTAAAAAGGAAACAATAAAAACCCTAAGTTTATAAAATCTTCCCACAAAATATTAGAATAGATTTTTATTTCTAGGCTCTGGTTTTTCATTCCATAAAAAATGCAGAATGCCATAAAGGATATTTGAACCACCACACTCAGGCTTTAATAATAGTCCTGAATGTGTTTATAGAAAAATTGCAAATAGAATTGAAGGATAAGACAAGAAAATTTACTAAGTCAGGTGTGAAGCGAGGTGGCACAGTCCTGTAGTTAGGAAGACTTTATTTTAAAATCTAGCTTCAGACAATTAATAGCTGTGTGTCATTTAGTTCTGTTTGCCCTAGTTCCTCATCTGTGAGATGGGAATAATAATTTCACCTTCCTCCTGGGTTTGTTGTGAGGATGGAATGAGATAATATTTATAAAATGCTTAGCACAGCACTATGGTAAGCACTATGTAATTGTTAGCTATTACTATTGTTAGACTGAGAATACAAAGAAGAGATATGTGCTGAAGTGACAGTTATGGTGGACTATAGGAATTTATTCATAAGGTATCGGAATGAGGAGAAGGTACAAAAAACATGGGAAAAAATTCTCATACCTTATCAATACCAAAAATAAAATCAAAAGATCATAAAAAGAAAATAAGTACTAACCTGTATATTTTTCATTTATGTAAAATTTTAGGAGGATGCATTCTTTATCAAGAGCTTTCTCAATTAAAGTATAAGTAGGGAATGGTAGGGGTTTTTTTCTTTTACAAGTGATATGACATAGAGTGCATCATGTTCGTTAAACATCATTCCTCCTATTGTCTTGTGGAAATCTTATACAAGGAAATGAATAAAAAATCACTTAGTCTGGGAAGACATAGATAGGTTGTGATCTGTATTGCTGAAATGAACATCTGAATGAGTGAGATCTCATTTGTTTGAGTGTCTGATCAAGGACAAAATCAGTAAATGTAACAAAGAACCAGAGAATTTAGAACAAAAGACAAACCTTTCCTTCTTAGAGGTGACTAAATTTGTCTTATAGATCAAATTGAAATATTACATTTAATCATACTAAAAAGAACACACAATATTTAAGCATGACATTTTGCATTATTTTCTATTTATATTTTGAAGTATTTATTTATTTTGATCTCTCTACTACAGAGCTAAGAATGAACTGTCACAATTCCATGGTGATCATATCAGTGTAAGTACATGGTGAGAGGAAGGATAAGTCTATTTTCCATTATGTGCTTGGAGAGTCACTAAGCATAAGTTATGCATCATTGTCCATGGATAGAGATTATGAGAGGGGCTATGGATAAAAGAAAGCATAGGGTCTAAAGGACAAACAGGGCACAGCACTGTGATAATATCTATGAGTATATTTCTTCTGGGCTAGTCTGTTGTTCTGCCTGCCAGAAGTCTCTCCACCACTCCAGTGCTCTCTACTCAGCTGTCAACATGATTTTCCCAAAGAGTATAGTATTTCGGATTATATCACCCCACCCTCTCAAATCAATAAATTTCAATGGCTCCCTATTACTTCAGGATCAAATGCAAAATTCTGTTTGGCATGTAAAATACTTCAGAGCCTGGCCCCCTACCTTTCCAGTTTTCTGACATTTTACAACCCCTCCTCCATATACGCTTTGATCCAGTGACATTGGCTTCATTGCTGTTCCTTGAACAAGATAATCCATCATTCAGTTCCAGGCATTTTGTCTGGCTGTCCCCCTGGTCTGGAAGGCTTTATCTCATCATTTCTGCCTCCTAACTTCCTTCACATCTCAGCTAAAATCTTGCTTTCTAAAGAAAACCTTTGCTAATCCTAATGTCCCTTATCTATTATCATCATATCTAATCAGATACTAGAACTTTTTGATTCTATATTTTATACCTTCTCTCTTCCATTCCTAGCTCCATAGCTCCAGTTTAAATTCCCATTACCCATTACCCTTTCCCCAATACTTCCAGTTCTGAAACAAAGATCCAACAAAAGTTGCCATTATTTCTAATAGGGGTGTGTCAGTTTGGTTCCCCATGACTTTACTATCTACTTTCTTCAATTATAAGGAGGTCCCCTGTGCCCCAGCTCCATTCAAGCACTAACAGCCAGATTACATTTTTTTACAAATTTATATTTACTTTAAAGGAATATTAACACCATATAAATATATATATATGTATACATATATGTATATATATATATACATATATACATCTTATCCATCTAACATATGGGACTTAGTCCACTTCTCTGCACAACTTCAGTCTCTTGAGAGCAGATTAGGTTCAAAATTGCCTCCATTCCTCTGGGGCAAAGTTCTAAGTTCTAAGTACAAAACCTTTCTTGGACTTGGGCCCCAGGGACTCAGAATTAGTCTCTGGTTGACTGATTGGCTACAATTTCTCACCAGCACCCTGACTCCAAGGTTTCTGTAGCTCAAATTTCCAGTCTAGGAATTAGATTACCATCCAAATTGGAAACAGAAAAATAAAACCAAAATAAGACCAAAAAATAGTGAAAAACAAAGAAACCCATTTATCTAAATCATAACAGAAGATGTATATATAGAAGAATGTATATCAGAAAAGTAAAAAATAAAAGGTATACATAGGAGAACATACAGCAGAAAATACAGAGTGAAGGGATACTCTCATTAAGAACAAGATAATTTAGCTCAACCAACAGGGTCCCAGATCTCACCCAAGGTGAGGTTAAATCTGTAGTGCAGCAAACTGGGAGGAAGAACTTGAAGAGTACTGTACATTTCTCTCATGTCTTCTCAGAGTGTTTTCCTTCAGCAACCTGAAGTGGGGTTGACCTTTCCTGTCTTGTATCTCAGAGCTGGAAGCCAGAAGTGTCTGAAGTCCAAAGAGATACAACAGCAAGAAGATAATTCAAAGACGATTGAAGAGAAAATTATGAAACTTATGAGAATGCAAAGAAGACTAGCTGCCAACTTTACCCTGCTGCTCTCACCAACTTTATCGTACTTCTCACATAGGGCAGGACTTTCAACACTACCAGTGGGCTTTTGGTCTGTGGTCATGTTCATGCAAAGATTGTGTTACAATTGCATTTTATATATAGTGTTCCAAATATTCAGATAGAATCTCATGTGCTTTATATTGTCTGTAATTATTTTAAATGAAATTTCTTTTTCCATTTCTTCCTGCTTAGTTTTGTTGGTAATAAGCAGAAATATTGAAGATTTGTGGAAGTTTATTTTATATATTGCAACTTTACTGGGGTTGATAATGATTTCTGTTAGTATTTAGTAAAGTTGAATTTCCATGACTCTTTAAATAAACCTTCATATCAATCAATCAAATCCATCAGATCATCTGAAAAAAGATCATTTTTTTCTGTATGCCTATGCTTACTCCTTCAATTTCTTTTTCTTATGTCAGTGCTACAGTTAACATTTTTAGTATAATATTCAAGAGTAATGGGATAGAGGGCATCTTGCTTCACCTCTGCTCCTACTAGAAAAGTTTCTAGCTTTTTCCCATTACAGATAATTCTCTTTGTTTTAAATCTAAACTTCCTATTATTTTAAGGAAAGTTCTTTTTTCTTTCAATGTTTTCTTGTGTTTTTAAATTTTCTACAGCCACATAATTTCTTTGGAGGTTGAAGACTTATAAAGGTCAGTCAGTCATCAAACATTCATGAAATGCCTACTATGTGCCCCTCAATCCCCCAAAAGAGGCAAAAGACAGATATTACACTCAAAAAGCTTTAACTCTAATGGAGGAGACAATATGCCAACATATATGTGAAAAGCAAGCTATAAATAATTATCAGAGGGAAGGCATCAGAATTAGAAAGGGCTGGAACTTAAAGGAGTCCAGGAAAAGCAGTGGGCAGAGATGAGGAAGGAAAATATTCAGGGGGCAGGGAGTGTCAGCCAGAAAAAATGCCTGAAGTGAGATGAAATGTCTTATTTGTGGAACAGGAAGTAGGTCAGTGTCACTGGACTATCAAAGTGTCTCTTGTTAGTTTGAAAAGTATCTTTCAAGGAGTAAAATCTAAGAAGACTTTAGACATAAGAGAGAACTAGATTATGAAAATTTTTGAATGTTAAAGATTTTGTCTTTGATCATGGAGAAAATAGGGAATCACTTAAGTTTGTTGAATGGGTGAGGGAGGGTATGACATAGTCATACTTATGCTTTAGAAAAGTAAATTTGGTGGTTGAATGGAGGATGCATTAAAATGGAGAAAGACTTGAGTCTTGGTGTGAAGTGTAGACGACCTACATTGCAATGCTGCCAGTGTTAGAGCAGATATGAAGGCATAGTTGAGAGATGTTCCAAAAGTGACATCGATAAACCTTGGCAACAGATTTGCAACGAGCAACTAATTCTCCATTTTACTGGTCATGTCAATTCCTCCAGCTTTTACTATCTATTATTTTTGGATCTCTTCTTTACATGCTTCATTTTCTAATTCGTACAGTCTTACCTGAAAATCAATACTACAAGTAATTTGACAGCAGAAACCGATGTTTTATTTCATTTTTAGATATCAAGAACTTATCAAAATGTCTGCAATAAAAGGCGATTGCTTAATAAATGTGTTAACTTGAATAAAATAAATAACTAGAGTATCACTAGAACAGGAGTTCTTAACTTGTTCCATGCACTGAATTTTTTTTTTATAATTTCACTCCAATGTAATTGTTTTCCTTTACAATCCTATGTATTTGTGAGGCATTAAAAGCACCTCATCCTGAAAAGAATTCCATAAACTTCACTAGGTTGCCAAAGAAATGAATGCTCCTGAAATGGTTAAGAGCCCCTATAATCTCTTGAATTCCAGCTTTGAAATTCAACAAATCTATGCTTTTGTGATTCTAAGACTCTAAAAGAATTAACACTAAAGATAAAAATATCAGGCACCAGAAAAAGTCAGGAAAAGAGATATTTTTCAGGAGGTAGACTTTTTAATGACCTTCAAATCAGAAAACTCCTGAATATTCCTACTGTGTCAAGCTCACTCTTCTCCTACAGGTTTTAAAAGAAATAGAATATTGGAAAAAACAATAACAAAAACATTTTTATTTTCATATTTTTTCCTTAACCTTCCATAATCAAAAATGAGAATCAAATTCTTTGAACTTCACAGAAATACTACAATTGGCTTCATATGTATACATTTTAATTTTAAAAAGTTTTCTTAGTCAAGTGATATAAAAGAAGCAAGTTTGAAATATTTATTTAAAATATAATTGATAAGTGCAATATCCATGTAAAGTGATTTATGTTAAATGAAATTTTGCCCGTTAGAGTTGAATTTCAATGAACATTACTTATTGGTCTTTCAATGTTACTCTCTGTAATATATTAAAAGCTATTTAATTCAATGGTCATTTAGAATGCCTGCCAATAGCTTTTTAGGTACTTTACACAAATGGAGGCCATAGGGAGGGGTAATAGGAAGAATCAAATCAAATTTGCCATTTCCGATTTAAGCAGGAACACATTTTGTCTAAAAGACTAATTAAAACATGTTTCATTTTGAAAGAAGAAAATTCCCATATGTTTCCTCAAAGGTAGGAAATAAGTTGCTTTTTGAATGAATCAAAATGATGACAACTCAAACTAACTTAAAAACATGGTATATTTCCTAACATTACATTTGAGAAACAGAGAAGGCAATAAAACAATGAAGTGTTTCTTCACCTAGAAAAGGAATAATAATTCAGCAAGTTTTGCTAAGGAGGATCTGGAGTCATGTTAGCACAGAGCAAAGATCATGCAGTTAAACCTAAAAAATGATTTTATTGCATTTTAACATTTTGAGCTATTGATATAAAGATGAAATTCTTTGGTAGAGGCAGTAGAGTACAGTGTATAATTTGTTGGGTTACAAATTAAGATGACTTGCATTCATATACAATCGATCAATCAATCATCACTTATTACATATGTCCTCTATATCATAAACAAAGTTGAGTGTTACTAATACAAAGATAAAAGTGAAATAATATTTACACTCAAAGATCTTTCATTATATTGGGAAAGATATGTATAGCATGTATAAGTGAATAATGGGAGACATTTCAAATAAAGACATCTTCCATATAGCAACTATAGTAGGGGACTCCTTTAGGTGAGCTGAATTTGAACTTTGATCCCTTAGACTGCTTTTAATACTTTTTGTTTCATTCCTTGAGCATAGATGACTGAGTATAAATTCTGAGACAGATGCGTCAATCCTTAGAGGAAATCTTGTGAGTTTTCAGAATCCAGATAACTTGGATCCCTTGGTCAGAGTTAACAGGTGACAGGAGGATTTTCTGTACTAAGAAGGATCACCAATAGGGAGAGGACTTTAATCTCTGATCCAGACTTGATGGAATATATGAACTAGAAGAATGTTTTTGAACAATGGTGAGATGAGATGAAATGTAAAATGTCTGTCTACCTCAGTTTTTTCAAATGTAATCTAAGGATAGTAAAAGCACCTATCTCCCAGAGATTTCATGAGCATCAAATGAGATTATATTTGTAAAAAGCTCTTACCACAGTGCCTGGTACATACAAGCCTTAACAAATGTTCCTCTCTTTGTTTCTGACTTTCCTTCCTTGCTTTCTTCTGTTCTCCTTTTCTTCCTCCTTACCTTGCCTCCCTCTCTCCCTCCTTCTTTCCTTCCTTCTTTTCTTTCTTCTCCCTCCCTTCTAGGAAGGACATACAGGGAGTTTCAGATGTACTACTCTGAAGTTGGCCTGCAGTGTAGACTTAGGGTGTTCTTTGGTTGATCTTGCAGTACACAAGAACTGAGATAAAGGGGGAAAAATACGTAGAGTAACTGAGACTGCTCATTTACACTGAAATGGAGGCTGATTCTGAAATGGCATTGCCCATGACAAGTAATGGAATATATTGATCTTACTGTCCAGGTTCAAAGTTTAAAATACTATTGGCACTTGTATGAAATTCATGAAATGTGTATCTTTATCTATATCCATCCATCCATCCATCCATCCATGCATCCATCCATCCATCCATCCATCTATCTAATTGCAATCATCTTTATGAAGTAAACATTAGAAGGATGCATCTGAAATTTAAAAATGATGTGAAATTCTTCTCTCTTCGGTAAATGCCAAATCAGGAAGCCAGGAAGGTGAACTACAAGCAGTTAGAGCTCAGGGATAACTTCTGACTACCTTTGTCCTTCTGACTCTCTTTTATATCTTGTGTTTGCCCTTCAGTTTTGAAGAGGACCATGACATCAGGGAAACATTGACATGACTTGCAGTTGACTTTGATCTGAGTGAGGGAGGGCTGTGCAAGGTCACCAGCCTCACGTTCCCCTCCAGAGCCACCTGGGTTCAGTGGCCAGATATCAGAACAACTGCAGATAGTTCAGGATGCAATGGGAGATCCTGGCCCTTTTAGGCTAAGGTATTTTCAGGTTCTCACTTTGAGTGAGGTAATGCCCCTTCACTGAATAGGCTTCTGGAACAGCTGTAAAGCCAGAGCAATCCCTCTCCCCCAATTTAAATACTCCAGCCCACATACTTTCTTGCTTTTCTTACTTCTTTACTTTCTGTTAAATGTTCATCTTAGAGAAACTTGTTCCAAAGATGCTTTTCCAGTAAATTGTTCCACTTTAATCTTAGTTTTATTGGATTTGTTTGTGCAAAAACTTAAATTTTATGTATTCAGTATTATCCATTTTGTCTTCTACTATTCTCTCAATTTGTTGTTTGGTCATGATTTTTTGTTCTAATCATAGAACTGATTGATAATATTTCCATATTTCTCTAATTTGTTTGTAATGTGGAGTTTTAGATATAGGACATGTGCCCATTTGAATTTATCTTGGGGTAAGGTGAGAGGTGAGAGGTACTTCTAATATCTTCCATGCAAGTTTCCCATTTTCTCAGGAGTTTTTGTCAAATAGTGAGTCCTTGTTCCGGCAGCTAGGATCCTTTTGTTTATCATTAGATTGTAAGCTTCTTGAGGGGATTGGAAACTGTCTTTTGTCTCTTTTTGTATCCCAAGTGCTTTGTATGTAGTAAAAAGTTACTAAATGTTTATTTATTGATCAATTATTAAATACTATGGTATTATGTATATATTTATACATATACTAATATGCATATATATATATATATATATGTGTGTGTGTGTGTGTGTGTGTGTGTGTGTGTGTGTGTGGATGTGGATAGAGTGATGGACCTGGAGTCAGGCAGGCCTGAGTTCAAATTTGGTCTCAGATACTTACTAGCTCTGTCAATTTGGGCAGGTCACTTAACCCCATTTCCTCATCTGTAAAAATGAACTGGAGAAGGAAACAGCAAAGCATTCTAGTATCTTTGTCAAGGAAACCCCAAAGAAAGAGTCACAAAGAGTCAAACACAACTGAATGACTAAACAAGAAAAATATTGTAGTCTATTCTACTGTGATGTCTTTATTTTTTTATCCAGTACTAAATTGTTTTAAGAAACTCTGCTTAATCAGGTACTGCTAGACTCTCTATGTTACCATTTCATTTTATCATTTCTCAAGATTCTTGACCTTGTTTGCCCCCAGATTGTTAGTATCACCAAGAAATTTGATACTTGGGCACACTGTGTGCAAAAAAATATTCTACAATGTCATGGTGCATATTTAGAGAACATTATTGATAGCAAACTTTAAAATTTGTCTACATTGGCTTCCTCTTTCTTGAAAGAGGCAAAACATGCCATATGTTGGTGATGACAAATCATTCCCCAACGCATATAGTGTTGCACCCAAACTGAAATGAAAAGCTTTGATGATAGATAAAGTATTGTGTTCAGAAGTATTTGTCATTGCATGGACTTCTTTCCAGGTTCCATTTTTATGGAGGCATAGACATTGAAAGAAGACTTTTTCAAGGAGACAACTTTGCCTGTCCTCTCGAAGTCTAGAACTACAGCTTACTACCCTTAATGAGATACATAGCTTGAATGTTTCAACTGCACATTGCTGAACATATTAGATCCACTGAGACCAGCAAAAAATGCCATTGGGATTAACATATGGCATTTCTAGTATACTCATATAACTCCACCAAGAATGATGCCACGGGATTTATACCCTGCTCTTTGAAGTTTGGATGACATTCTCACTTTAGAATCAATAGTTTGGACTCTCCGAGAAAGAGAGGCTGTGGCCACTCAAAATAGCATGTCTCTTGACTGGGAGAGAATTTAAAAGAAGCTTATCATCTAGCTCAAAAGAACATTGGTATGACATTCAAATTCACTGTCAAGACCTTCAGCAGAACAACAGGTCTTTATCAGTTAAAATTAAATAATAACTTCTATTGAAACTTGATAATTTAGACACAGGTATGTATCTCAAAAAGAGTATTCACCACAAAAACCTTTATTAGAGAAACTTGATACGAAGATTTTCCTAAGTTTTTTCCCTTCTATACTTAGCTTTTGTGGATGTGTTTGTGCAAAACCTTCTTAGTTTTATATAATAGCAATTGCCTAGTTCATAGTGATCTTCAATATCTCTTGGTCGGTCATGGACATTTCTCCTATTCACAAATCCGATAGATAATCTTTTAGGTATTAGTTTATGATGTGACTTCTTATATTTAGGTCATTTGTCCATTTGGAACATATTTTGTAAAAGGCATGAAGCCTAAATTTAGTTTTCTTTGTGCCTTAGTCTAGTTCTTATCAAATAGCAAGTTCTTATCCCAAAAGCTGAGATCTTAATGATTTTCAAATATTAGTCTACTACATTGTTTTATATGTTGTGTACCACATTTGTTCCATTGATTAATCTCTCTACCCTGCATCCACCTTGCCTTTAAAAAAAAGAGGTAGAAAAAGAAAAGAAATGTGTTCCACACTGGTGATTTATAATTGAAATAGTCTGCTACTGCTCTCTTTCAGCCAGCTCATTATTCTTATTCTCTTTGTAAGATAGAATGAAATAAGTTTAAGGACATGCAATTTTGTGGATTGCCAATCGAAGACAGATAATTATGATCTCCCACAGATCCCACTCAATAGATAGAATGAGTATTCTTTAGGGGGAAGGAGCTGTCATTGTGGGTGTTTGGCAGTGGCATAATTTGTATCAGATTGAACTCAAGAGCTAATAAAACCAGATGAGGAAATAGGCTCGAAAAGGTAAAGTAAATTGCCAGTGGTCACACAACCACCAAATATTTAAGGTAGGATTTGAATCCAAAGTATCCATCCCTGAACCCTGACCAATATCCTATGCTGCTATGATTTCATCAACATGAATACTCAATCTATTGATACAGATTGCAGTCAATTTTTAACTAATAAAATATTTTCATACTTATAATACTTACAAGGCTCCCTAAAATTGGCCAATCTGGTTCTCAGATCACTAGCCTCCAAACAACTTTGAGTTCGTACCTGAAGCCTTTCCAGGTTGGGAGGGCAGACTTGAATTTGACCACAACTGGCATAACCTTTGAGAATCAAGGTCATCGTTACACTGCAATGAGACACTGGAATAATGTTAGCATAGTATGATATATAATGAAGTACTAATTATGCTCCTGGCAAGGTGATATAATAATTACACTGGAGGGCATATAGGAAATCACCCAAAAGAGATGTAAAGTATGTCACACTTTCTAAATAATAGTCTTAAACTATTCAAAGTGGAGGGAGAAGCGAAAAAAACCTAAAGAACATTTTGTTTGATGGCTGCAATTATGGTGGCATAAGAATTTGAAAAGATTTGTACTATTTAAGAAATACAAACGAAATAGAGAAGTTGTATAGGGACTGTAAAATAGGAGTGATCTCATTCTACAGACATATTAAGATATTATTTTAAGAAGCCAAGAAAAAAAGCATTAGAAAAATATCACAAGTGAAAAATATCTTGTATATATCTAAATGATAAACCTGTTGAAAAGGTAAAGTTTTTTACAGAATACTTAAAGCAAGTTTCCTTGTGAAGGAATAATGGAAATGAAAAAGATTTACTCGATATACTCTAACTGCATTGTTGCTAAATCATTTGAATAATTATTTTCATATCTTTGAAATGGTTATGCATACATTTATCATTTTCATGTGCATTTAAATATCATATAAAAAAGATTTTCCAGTGTTAAAGAAACTGAGGAGAGAGTACAGGCAAGTTCAAATGTATAAACTAACCCATCTCCTTTCTCTCTCTGTCTCCGCTAGCCTATGATGATATCTACAAATAAGACAGGTTCAGCAATTTTCACTACATTGAGTGGTTTGTTTAGTTAAATACTGATTAATTCACTTTAAAAAAGAACTCCCTGAAAACAAAAAAAAAATGTCAAGTTAGTTCTTGGATTGAATTGCCTGATTGCTTGACTGAAATACCAAGTAAATTTGGTTAAAATAGATCTATTTACTTGTGAAAACATTTTGTGTGTTTCTCTATTTTCTCTGACTAATTATGAATTTTAAAATTATTTTGTGGTTTAAAAATACACAATGAGGTTATATTTTTGCACAAATCTTATAAATCTGTATAAATTTGTTGGGCTGGAAGGTGCCATAAAGGTACTGAGACAGTTAAGTGGTACAGTAAATAGACTGCTTGACTTGAGATCAGGAAGATATAAGTTCACATGTTGTGTGTGTACATATACACATATATAAATACATATATATGCATATATATGTATGCATGTATATGTGTATATACTTATGCACACACACATACATGTGCATGTAGGTATGTATGTATGTATATTGTGTATGAGTATGACAGAGAGATGGGGAATACTCTTCTTACTTCTGAAGGGAAAGGGGAAAGAAAATTATGGAAGGAGGACATGTAGAGAAAATGCAGCTCATCAACATGTCCTTAATTTCTACCTTGCTTCCCTAGATACTTCAAGGAATTTCCCCTTGTATTATATTCAGGCAGCTCTCTCTGGGTTGAACCAAGATATTCATTGATAAGATTTGATATGATATGATATAGTTGAACCAGCTCCCATTGGGAAAGTATATTTACTCTGTATTTTTCTAATGTATACTAATCAACACATCTTCTCTGATTTCTATCTTCTTGGATAAATTATTTTGTCTGTTATTCACTATTTATGATAGTCTTTTTGTAACTATTATTTGGTGGAAAGAACCCAGTATATAAAAACATAGGTTACACATCCCTCCTTTAAGAAATAACAGAAATGACTTAAACCTAAAGAAATCATTACCCTTGACAAGCAATATTTAGAGGGGTATATAGATATGATTCTAGGCTAATACCCCCCTCTCTCAGAGGACAAGAGCATGGCCAGCTTTGTGATCCCTTCTCTTGTTCCCCTCTAGGCAAGAATCCAAGGAGAGAAGGATGGAGGGTAAGATTCCAGGGATATCTATTCATGCCTCCTCATAAAATGCATTTAGATAGACTCTGTGAACATACAGAGAATCTCCAAAGGCAGACACCTTACATATAAAAACACTTTGCAAATCTTAAAGCACTACATGTTGTTATTTGTTCATTTGTTTAATCATGTATAACTCTTCAAGACATCATTTGGGGTTTTCTTGGTACAGGTACTGTAGTCGTTTATCATTTCCTTCTCCAGATCATTTTACAAAGTTTAACTCGGGTAAACAGAGTTAAGTGAGTTGCCCAAGGTCACACAAACAGTAAATATTGAGGCTGGATTTGAACTAGAGTACTTCTGACTCCAGATCTAGCACTCATTGTTCCTCCTCACTGGCCAAAAGTACCATATAATTAATTGTATTTTTTTTTATTATTGCCAAGTTGTCTTCATTTCTGTGCCAGTTACACGACCATCAAATAGACAGATATCATTCATTGAATTGTACTAATTACATATGCCTGAGAATCATTTAGGGCTTATACTCCTTTTGCCTTTTTTTGCCCCTCTAAATTTTGCTTCCAGTTCACCACACTCTCCAGTTTCCTTATAAAGAGATGCTTACTTCTTATGTTTACCACCAGGAAATGTATTTATAATTATATAATTAAAATGTATTTATTAGAGTCATCTGGTGGAAAAGATGTGCTTTACAACTGAATCTGTAATCTTTCAAAACGAATTATCAAGAATATGAGAGAGGGATAGTTAGAAACTTATTTAAAGGTAAGGAGTTATTCGTAAATTTGAGTTCATCAGATTGATAAGCAGTTGATGAATTGCTGAGACAGGAGACAGTCAATGGGGTAATATTTTAGAAGTAGCAGCCCATCTTTATATGTTATTCTCAGATGCTGTAATTTCTGTCAAATGCTGCCCAGATGGTACAGAGCTGTACCACTTGCCATATAGCAGGTCTCCTCTGCTAAAGTGAAAACTTGCATCACATTACTCCAAGACATTTTTGCTTAGCATCTCAACAATCCTGCAAAAGTGAGTTCACATATATTTGACAGTAAGCTTAATTTTTATTTAAAATGCTGTGGTAGAGTGGAATTGAAAGGTATCTATGAGGAACTTTATTAGCAGTTGGCTCCATTTGGGAAAGTGCATTGTTATGCCATATGAGCATACACACTAGGCAAAATTTCAAGAAGAGATTTTGAGTTCTTTGCACCATAAGGATCTGGTAGTAAAACATGGGCAGTCCATTCCCTCATTTCTATCACATCTTGTTGAAATCTATCAAAGCCACAAGAAGATTAATTTCAGTATTGTGTAATAAACTTCCATCTGCTAATTAAAATGTGCCATAAAACATTCAAGTCAGGCCTTGTGGAGCAGAAGAAATCTTTTCCTCTACCTTCCACATTCTTTACTGGAATATTTGTGTAACATGGGTTGTGCAATTGTGATAGACCAGAAGGGAGTTCTGGGGCTAGCTTCCAGTTGTATATGACTCACAGGTAAAATGCTCATCCTCTGATATGATAAAGAATCTTGCAGTTTGGTTGCTGAGCTGGAGGAGCTGATGATTCATTTAGTAAGAATACAAAAGATATCAACCCACACCTTCACCTCTTTCTCCCCTTTTGGCTGGAAACATATGGATTCTTTCCAGCTGTATTCCAAGAGTTTAGGAAAAGAGAAACTATTCTGTCTTATACCTGGCTTCATGTGACTGTGAGCACTTAAATAAGCTTTCATCTGGGCCCTGGAAATCTCTTCTATTTTTAGCCATCCCTGATCTTAGGCAATTGAGTTTGCTGTGATGGACAGCTCCAACTTAGGAAATAATCTCAAGAAGTTTAGAGGTTGTGGATCTCACCGGGTGAGAGCTGGCACTAAGGGAAAATGCTTCATCAGAGAGGTTGGTCACAGACAAACTACCTGGGCTAAGTGGAGCCATTTTATAAGAAAAGTATTGTAAATACATTGCCTAGCTGAAGTGAAGTGTAAAATGGATTATTATCCATCTTGCAAAACAGTTCTATTGAGGCCTAAATATTAGCCTCCCAATCGATAGTGATGATGGTTATATGTTAAGTTACAAAATTCTATTAATTCTGTTTATGTGTGCTATAATTCTTTATGTTTATCATTACTTGTCACATATTCTGAGCAATTTTTTTTGGAACTTTCCTTCTTTTGAGGAACTCTTAAACTTTAAGCTATAATTAAATTTACCACAAGTAAAATAATTTCCCAAGATGTTGTTAAGGGGGCAAGTAATGAACAATGAATATAAGAATAAGGAGTCTAATCACCCTGCTTAGAAATAAGACTTTTCCAGAGGTGAACATGATCCAAACTGCAGTGGTTTTGTAGAAGAGAGACTGAGACATTTGCTCCAACCTTTATGGGGCCAGTTGATCAGTTTCTCATGCTAGATCTGAATTCTGGATTCCAGACTATGCTAAACATAAAACAAAACAAAACAAAAAAACCCAAAAAACATTTTATTTCCACTTTGTGAGCAAACTAATGCCAAATAAAATATTGTATAGGACAGACAGACAGAGAGATGGATAGATAGATAGGTAGATAGATAGATGATAGATAGATAGATAGATAGATAGATAGATAGATAGATAGATAGATAGATAGAATAATCATTGAACACTATCTGCCAGGCTCTGTGCTAAGTAATGTGCTAAGTAATATACAGTATTCCTTACCACCAAGAGCTTACATTCTGGTATAGAAAGAAGATAACATATCAAAAAGATCTGGAAAGCGGAGAATCAGTAATAAGAATACCAGGGAAAAGGGCAAGGTGAGGAAGTGGAGATGTCCAGAAAGTAAGTTGGGCCAAGAGTGAAGGAAGCGTGATTGGATACCCTCACCAAATGATAGTCCAAGATAGCGACTCACCAGTCACAAGAGTGAGTCTCAGGTTGGAAGACAATGTCTTGTAGATTTCAGCCTGTGACCATTCCTTACGACTCGATTCCTTTCCAATTACACTTCATAAGTTTGACTTTCGCATAATGCGTTCTGTGTTCTCTTACTGAAAAGCAAAACCATGCTGTATTTATAGACTTATCTTAGGTTTATGACAGACGATCAGAAAATCACATAAACAAATGATGATATCTCTGACACAGTTCTTAAGAAAGAAGTGCTTTAAAAAATAATAATGCAAGTGAGTGTTATACTAATATATCATGGCAGCAGGAACTCAAAGCCACTGTACCAGTGAATATGAACATAGTATAAATGGTTCATCTCAAGATTCATGAGTGGGTTACAGTCTTAAAGATTTAATCTTTACACTATTCAGATAAAATCTGCCTAAAACAAATAAGTCAACACAAACTATGCAGACAATAATGTGTAACAGACAAATATTGCAATGTGATAAAATAACCAGGATTTATATAACATTGTAAGGTTTGCAAAATGTTTTACAAATGCAGTTCTCTCTCTCTTTCTCTCTGTATGTATCTGCACACATATATGTATATATATATACACACACATACATATGATGATACATACACACATATTCTTGCAAGTCATGATATAACCTTCCTGATGTCATTGGTTCTCTTTGACAATGAAGGACAGACAACAATCTGAATAGTAGTAGCTGCTCCAATTGGCCAGTTCCAGTTGAGCAATGCTTCTTCCTTCCTTCCTTCCTTCCTTCCTTCCTTCCTTCCTTCCTTCCTTCCTTCCTTCCTTCCTTCCTTCCTTCCTTCCTTCCTTCCTTCCTTCCTTCCTTCTTTCCTTCCTTCCTCCCCTTTTTCCTTCCTTCTTTCTTCCCTTCTGTCCTCTCCCTACTCTCCTACTTCAGACTCTGTCCACATTTGGAATCATACTTTTACCTGCGGGTACTCTTCCTCACAGAATATAATTTTAATTGCTGAAACCTCTCAAGATATCTTGGAATCTATAGGTTAGAGTTTTTTTTCTTTTCCCTATCTATTTATTGTGTTATCTTTTAAAAAAACTGAGACAATTAACTCTTTTGCCCCATGTAGTTTCATTTGTGATTTCTTGAAATACAGCTCTGGAAAACCAGGTTTTGACAAAGCCATTAGCATTCAGATGGAGCTACCTGACCATAGCTTAAATCCAAATCACTCTAACTCTGATTGCATAATAATAACTCCCAGCCCAAGCTCACTTGGTCACTCATTGTTGTGTTTGTCCTTCTTTTTGGAAGAGAACCATGGCATTGAGATGATGACCTGACTTGCACTTGACTTTGATCTGAGTGAGGGAGGGCTGTGCAAGGTCACCAGCCTCACTTTCTCCTCCAGAGCCATCTGGATCCAGTGACCTGATATTCATCAGGACGACTGGAGATGGCCCAGGATGCAATAGGAGACTTTGGTCATTTTAGTCTAATGTCTTTCAGATTCTCACTTTGAGTGAGATGCACCCTTTCAATGAATAGGCCTCTTTAAGTAGTTGCTCAAGGGATGGCCTCTTTTAAAAAAAGAAAAAAAATAACCAAAATATCAAACCCTCAGATATCCCAGGTAAAAGAGAAACAATTCCTATTTAGTAATTAGTCACTGCTTAGGTTTTGATGACTCAGAGGAGTGTAAATAATAATTGTTTCTGTTCTGGTCTGAAACCTTGAGCGTCTTTCCTCTTCCAGATTGATATATATATATATTTTTTTGATTAGGTAGAAGAAGCCATTTTTTACCTCATTTCTTACCTAACCTTAATAACTAAAAAGGTACTGCCTCAGACAAACTGAAACCTGGGAAAGACCTTAGCTTAAAAAGGCCAAAGTCTCCTATTACATCCAGGGCCATCGCCTGTCATTCTGATCTGTATCTTGCCAGTGGACCCAAATAACTCTGGAGGAGAGAGTGAGACTGGTGACTTTGCACAGCCCGACTTCAATTAAACTCAACTCACTTGCAGATCAAGAAATCACCTTCCTGTTGTCTCTTTGAGAACACGGGACAAAAAACAATCTATGTATATATATATGTGTATATGGGCAATACACACATGTACATACACCCATACACACACATAGATGTAGATAAACTGCACAATACCTAAATGCTTACATGCACACAATAAATATGAACAATACTGATATGTGCAATCACATGCCTATATGCACACATGATATATATATATATACATACACCTTCATTACATATACATGCATGAATATTTCTGTCTATATACACACATACACATAAAATGCATATAGGTATATACAGACATGTGTGTGCTTATGAATATAGGTGATGTTTATGTGTATGCATATGTATATCCATAAATACAGGTATGTATATGCATCATGCAAAATTCAGTACACACATATATTTGCATATATATACACATGTGCATAGTGTACATGTGGAATGCACATAAAACACATCACACACATGTACAAAACACATACACATGCATATGTGCTTCATAGTATATATTTCACATACATATACATATGTATATGTGCATATATATATTTCTACACATATTTATATCTGCATATCTCTATACCCATATTGATATTCACATTTATATCATGTAGCTCTATCTTTAGCTCTGTTTCTTTATCTCTATCAAGTTTTTAGACTCATTTTAAAGAATCCCTTGTTTAGGAGGATGATGAATGTTAGACATTTATTTAACATTTTTTCAATAAGCATTTACTGTCTTAGCATGCTATCATAGAAACCAAGAATGCAGAAGGAATGAGCTATGTGGGTGGTGGGGTGAGCATGGAAATAGGGTATAAGAGTATCAAGTGTTGCAGAAATATCATGGAGAATGAAGAGTGAGAAAAAGCTATTGGATTTAGCAATTAAACTGTCAGTGGACCAGCTATCCAAGGGGGAGTAATGTTTAGAAAATAGCATGAAAAAAGTCTCATCATTGAGGTAGTCTTTTCCATACTGCCTAGGGGACACAGTGACTGTATGGAAACAGTTCAATTTTGGTTAATATCAGATTAAAGACTCATTCAGGCGATATGCTCATTTCCTCCTGCTCCTGAGGTTCCACATTACTGGGTAAGTTTGTTTCAGGGTTGGAACAATAGAATTCTACTGATCCAAGGTTCAGGACCTTGAACCCCGAGATTCAAACACCTGTGCAACCCTTCTCAAATTACTCTGTGTTTGAATTCTGTGTTTCCCTTGAGTCAGAGCTTCAGGAGCTTTCAATAATACTAACAGACATTTATTAGACACCCACTACATGTAAAATCACTCTGCTAGGTTCTAGGAAATATGTGAAAGAAAGATAGGCCATTGTTCCTCTCTCTTCTCACAGTTTGTAGTCCATTAACAGGAGGAGCAAACTGCTTATGGTCTTGAGAGAAGTTGGGGGACAGACAATAAAGGCCATGGTCTATCCACTGGGACCATAGAAGTCAGGGGAGCAACTGGAGCTGATTGGGCTTTTGCCTCTTACAGAAGGCAAGAACTGACCTCAGAAAAAACTAATTAGACTGTTTTCTGGGATTATGACTCTAAGGTTTTACAGATGCCAGCTATCATTGAAGAAAACTAAAGTAGAATGACAATAACTTTCCCTTGTAAAATTGTGTATGTACTTGAGTTCATAATATTAATATTAAGAGCATGAAAGCTAAATTTTAGATCATGTTTCTATTTCAGTATAGTAGAAAAAACTTCCACTAAAACATATAAAATCAAATTTTGCAATACTTGCAAACAAGTATTTTGGCCATGGAAAGCAAACAACAGCTGTACTGGCTCAAGGCAATTGAGACAGATGTATAAATAGCCCAGATTTCTGTGTATGATTCTTGTTAATGCCGTCTTGTCTTTAGAAGTCATAAGAATTTATATAATAAATGCTATGTTGCTGGCATTCGTTGGTGAGCTTTTTTTTTTTAAACCAAATCTCACAAAATCACATATCTGGTTCTCTTGCTTTGCCTAATCATGTCTTGATTTCTCTTTCCTTCCTTTCCTTCCCCTTCCTTTCTTCTATCTTCCCTTCCTTTCCCTTCCTTTCTCTTCATTTCCCTTTCATTCCTTTCCGTGTCCATCATTTCCCTCTCCTCCCCTTCCTTTCCCTTCCCTTTGTTTCAGCTCTCTCTCCTTCATTTCCACTCCCATCCCTTCTTCCTTTTCTTTTCCCTACATACATTAGGCAATACCTACCACCAGAAAGCCACCAAATAAATATACAATAGTCATATATAGGCTGTTGAACATTGATAGTGGCTGAGGTGGTTTCAGAGATTGTTAATGTCACCTTGAGACTAAAAGCTGAGCTCAAGTAAAGGTCTAAAGATCCACTTTAACTCTCATTTTTTACAGAAGATTCTCAATTTTTTTTTTTTGGAATTGACTAGACTATCAGGTTATTTCCAAAGCAAAGCTTTATTTTATTTTATTTCTTCGTCTTAAACTCAAACATGGGAATAGCTTAAGGGTCTTCAATTATCATTGAAGTAGAGGACTCAGAGAAGGAACTCAGTTATTTGGCAATGGTGTGCAGAGAGTAAACTTCTTTTGATCTTAAACTATAGTTTTTATCTATGAGAAAAAAATCCAGGTGTAGGAACTCTCTCCTTTAATGCAAATTCATATTTATCTGAGATGTAGAGTCTTAAAGAGATGCCTGGATAAGAATACTTTATCCATGATCCCACAACCACAAAGTGTCAGAGAAGAAACTGAACCTAGGTCTTCCTGACTCCAGGGCCAGATGCTTACTATGTCATGTTATCTTCTGTACTTCTCTATACTATCTAGAAAATGACAACAGGATACTAGACATCCCTTTTTTGATATATGAGAAATAGAATGGTAGTAAGACCCATTTTTTGTATGCTGGGCTGGTTTGTTATGTGGGAGCAAAGAAGTCATTCTCAGGATTATTACTGCTTTGGCTGCCTTTGCTGCCTGAGGCATAAAAGACCCAGCCTATGAACAGTTATTGTTGGCTATTTTAGGAGAATTTCCATTGTTCTATAGGAACTTCTTTCTGACCCAATTTAGGTGGTTGCCATGGTGAATGTAGAAGCAGAGGAGAATACTCATTTTACCTGAATTAGTTTCTTTTTAACCTGAGGAATTATATTCTTTAAACATGCTCAGCAATACAGATATGTTTATTGTATAGTGCCTCTTTGTATTTTAATCCAAACCTGGAAAAGTGAACTGGAATGTGTTATGTCTGGCCTAGAATATTTGTGATGCTTCAGTTTGTGGGCAAAGCTTTTGAGGCTGTCACTTTTTTTATATAAATAAGAGAAGTGTGGTCTGGAAGAAATGACACATTGAGTGATGAGACACTCAAATATAGGACTCTGACACCCTATCATCAAAATTGTGTTTGGGGTATATGGGATAGAGCTCTCGTAGTGGAAAAGAAGTTCAAATTCATCTTGTAGAGTGAACTTGTTTGATGGTTACAGAACCTATTAGGGGATGTTTTTAAAATGGCAAAAATCAAGTATTTGTGGCTCTTGTTCATGGTTTTAGAAAAACTGGATCAGCAACATAAGGAAAATGAAGAAAAAGTGTCTTACCCAGCTTAAAAAGATATTGCTAATGGAGATAGAGACCAATAGAGCTCTAGAGCAAATGAGAAAACATATGTAAGGCACTTTTTAAAAGATGAAGTACTGTATAAGTGCTAGAAATTATTGCTGCTATTACAGATGGGAAGTACAATTTCTGATCCAGGGACTTCTCTGCAGAATATATTAAGTCCTGATTTGATTAGGGCTATAATGGAAGAAAATGGAGGAAGGATAAAGATTGTAATTGGGACAGGGGATCAAAAGCCTTGGGCTTATTCCATACTACCTCCGAGGATACTATCTTCCATGGAGTGATTAAAAAGAGTTAGAGAATGGTTCATTCCTATTAGTTAAGTTGTGGAAAATATTCCAGAAAGAGAGAGTTCAAATGATTCTGTATGCAGTTCATAAGATGCTAATACTCAGTCTGTTTTATTTTTAAAAGAAATCTTAAAAATTATTAGATAGAGGTCTTATATCTCAAATATGTAAAGAAGTTTGGAAAATCTATCAGAATATGAATTATTCCCCAACTGATAAACGGTCAAAGGATATGAACAAGCAGTTTTTTGCTAAAAAAAATCGAACAATTTATAATCCTACAAAAAATATTCTAAACCACTATTTATTAGAGAAATGCAGATTAAAACAATCCTGAGATATCACTTTTCACCTACCACATTAGCTAAAATGACTGAAAGAAAAGCAATAAATGTTGGAGGAGCACTAATTCATTGATGGTAGAATTGTGAACTCATCCAATCATTTTTGAGAGGAATCTGGAAGTATGCCCAAAGAGTTATCAAAATACGTATACATTTTGACCTTGCAATATCACTAGTAGGCCTATTTCCAAAGATGATTAAGGAAAAAGGAAAAGAACCCATATGTGCTAAAATGTTTACACCAGCTCTCTTTGTGGTGATAATGAACTGGAAATTTTGGGGATCACCATCAATTGGGAAATGGCTGAACAAATTGTGCAAATGATTATGATGGAATGATACTGTGCTATAAGAAATGATGAGCTTGATAATCTTAGGAAAACAAGGATAGACTACCACAAAATAATGAGTGAAACAAATGGAACTAAGAGAACATTGCATACAGTAACAGCAATATTGTTTAAAGAACAACTTTGAGTGACTGTTATTTTGACTTATTAATACCCAAACGAACTACAAAAGGTATATGGAGGAAGACTCTATCTACATCGAGAGAAAGAACTATTAGAAAGAAGTATATCCAGAGTGATTTTACATATATATATATATGCACACACACACAAGCACATGCACATATTTTTATGAAATGATAGCAAGCTAACAGTGAGGGGAAGGAAAAGAAAGAATTTTGCCTGCTAACTTTATTATATATTTAAAAGGAATAGCAAGTTGTACATAGTAGATTGGCAATTCCATGAGTAATCAATATTTTTTTATTGTACTATGTTATTGAAATGTTTGTTTTATTCTATAAAATAATAATTACATAATTTTAATTTATATTTATGTAGTTTATAATTACATAATAATAATTACATAATAAATACATAATTTTTTTGAAAAGTATTCTTTGGGATCTATTATTGAGAACTCATATTTCCCACTTGGTTATTTTTATGCCCTCCATTTATTGAGTAACTTTCAAGTCCGCTTCTTTTGAAGGCAATTCAAAAAAGGGAGATCTCAAGTAGGTTGCCCAGGAGTCTTTCTCCCTGAGACCTTATGATCCTGTGGAGCTTATATTCATGGAAATCTATATTCATACCAATAGAGGCTGAGTGGAGACTTTGGTAAGCACCAAGGGATAGTCAAGTTATATGGCTTTTAGGTTTTTGGAGTCCTAAACTTCCTAAAAGTGTCACTTTGGGAAAAATAGCTGCTTCTTATTGGATCCTAGATGCTGCCGAACGAAATACACTGCCTCATCAAATTAACTTCTGTCTAGTTTTCCTTATTATGAGTTGGGTAATGCAAGATGGCCTCCTTAACAAGATGAGTATGCAATAAAATGTTTCCACTGTTTGATGGAAATAGGGCATTCAAAATCATGCTTACCCATTCTGCTCAGCTGTTACATCTTTTAATAAGATGGATCTTTGCCAGTGGCTGAGACCTCAAATCCCCAGGTCCAGTTCTGTGCTTCCTCTGCTAGCTCAATGAGGATCTGTTTTTCCCTCTTCACTGGAGGCTCTTGACATTAGGAGAGGGGTATATACAATTGGATCTCAGAAGCCATTAATCTAGTAAAGTGGGTTGGGATCCTAACAAATTCTGCTAGTTGGCTGAGCTGAAAGCTGCAGAGTTGGCAAGCAAGAGAATCTTGAGGGATAAGACAAACAGTATTTTATCATATTGATTCCTGAATGATGGCCATGAATTTGCCTGAGTGGTTTGGGGTCTAGAGAGTAGAGAATCAGTCAATAAAGATTCTTCATTCTGGGGTTAGGTATCATCAAATACACACACACATATGCATGTGTATATACTCATATATACATACATATATATGGGTATATACATACACAATACAGGTCATATGCATATACATGTGTGCATAAGTATAAACACATCCATGTATATGTCCACATCATGTATGTGCTTATGTGTGCTTGTATCGACCATCATACATATCATATAGTATCTGCTGAGCTTAATAATTAGGCTGAACCTTTAATGAGAACAGGGGACTGATTCTATTATTAATCTGTGCACAGGATCTGTAATGGTATATTGTGGTGGACTCAGGGTCACATCATCCTTTTAATTAAGGACAGTGTAACTAGTTTTGTTCAGTGATGTTTTTTGTGTCAATTATAGTGTACACCTTTGAAACATCAGTGTTATTAAGTGGTTTCCTATCTTTCATGAACTAGCAAATTGTTTATATTAGTACTCTTCTCTCATTTCAGGAAAAGATATTTGTCCTTACAACTACTGATATTTATTAAAGATATGACTTTGTAGTGTCCCCAGTTAAATTTTGCTGTCTTATCAGTTGCCATCATAGCCCTGAAAGGACATATCCTTCTGCCTTATATACCATTGCCTGTAATTATTGCTTTCATTTTACCATGAAAAATATCTAATTTGGGGCGTGTTACTCTCAGTTGCTAGATTTTCCATCTTCTGTAATATGGTTAGGTAGCTGGTATTACGGAAAAATTGGAATGAACTTTTAAAACAGTGAATCCGTTACCATGATCATGGTTATCATGGCAAACTGTCCTACCTACTAGAGGCTGTGTCTTTAAAAAATCATAAATTAGCACCGAGGGGGCAGCTGGGTGGTGTAGTGGATAGAGAAGCAGTGCAGGAATCAGGAGGACATGAGTTTAAATCTCACCTCAGACACTTGACACTATCTGTGTGACCTTGGGCAAGTCATGTAACCCCAATTGCCTCATCTGGGGTCATCTCCAGTCATCCTGATGAATATCTAGTCACTGGATTCAGATGGCTCTGGAGAAGTGAGGCTGGTGACCTGCACAACCCTTCTTCCCTCAAAACAAAGTCAAATGCAAATCATGTCATCATTTCTCTGATGGCATGGTCTTCTTAGGCAACCAAGGATGAGAACACACAATTAGCACTGATCAAATGAAACAATATTTGTAAAGCACTTATTGTAGTGCCTGGTATCTAGTGGGCACTTAATAAATTCCCTTCCCTTTTTCTACTCCCAAAAAGGGGAAGTTGTCTCCCATACAGAATACTCTTCTTTCAACTTTCACGAAAACTCACCTGCTCTCCCTACCCCTTACTTATTCCATTCTCTGTGTGGGAAACAGTTAAGTTCCCTCATAATTGGCAGGCTTCATTTCCCCAGGGGATGATGTGAATATCCTAGAATTTCCTAGAAAAGATCTGAAGATCCAAGGGATTTTAGAACTATTGTAAATTACTTTTCTCTTTAAATTATACCAGAGATATATTGTCTCTTTATTATCATACCGCATAGGAATTCAAATGGAAGCAATTCAGTTTCCTGGAATGGCACTGATGGATTGTCCATGTTTCACAGGCATACAACAATGAGGTCAACACAAGGGCTCTGTAGACCTTCAGTTTGGTAGTCAGTCTAATATCCCTTCTCTCCCAGACTTTTCTTTGGAGCCTCCCAAACACTGAGCTAGCTCTGGCAATGTGTGCATCAATCTCGTTGTCAATGCGTACATCCCTGGAAAGTACACTACCAAGGTAAGTGAACTTATCTACAGCATTCAAAACTTCCCCATTTGTTATAACTGATGGTTCCATGTATGGGTAGTGTGGTGGTAGCTGATGGAGCACCTGTGTTTTCTTGGTGTTGATAATTAGGCCAAAATTAGCACAAGCAGCAGAGAATTGATTCATACTTTGTTGTATCTCAGCTTCAGAGGCTGCATTGAGTGCACAGTCATCTGCAAGCAGGAAATCATGTACCAACACTCCCTCCACTCTGGTTCTGGCTTGTAGCCTTTTCAAATTGAAGAACTTACCGTCAGTACGGTAATTGACCTTGATGCCATGTTCATCCTCACTGAAAGCCTTTGGAATCATGGTTGAAAACATCATGCTAAAAAGCATAGGAGCAAGCACACAGCCCTCTTTCACTCCATTGGTGACTGGGAAGGCACTTGAGCATTGTCCACTATCCAGACAAACATGCCATCATGAAATTGGCGTACAACCAAATCTAGGCAACCAAATTTTAACATAATTTTCCATAAGCCCTCATGACCAACAGTGTCAAAGGCCTTGGTCAGATCTTTATAAATGTCTGTTCTGCTCCAGACATTTCTCCTGGAGTTGTTGGGCAGCAAACACCATATTGACCTTTCCTTGGCCCTTTCTGGAGCCACATTGGTTCTCAGGTTTGTGATCATCTTTCAGATGAAGGTTTAGCCTATTAAGGAGGACTCTAGCAAGAATTTTGCCAGTGAAGACTAAGAGAGAGAAAGATGCTCCCCTGTGATTTTCCCAGGACTATCTATTTCCTTTATTTTTATAGAGATGGACAATGGAGGCATCGTTGAACTCCTGACACTGAAGTTCTTGCTCTAGCTGAACTGCCAAGCATTCAAACTATACTTCAGAGAGTGCAACTCCAATGGGCTGACCACATTGTTCAAATGGAAAATATATGCTGGCCCAAAAGACTATTTTATGGAGAACTCACACGAGGCAGGAGGTTACATGGTGGTCAGAAGAAGAGATACAAAAACACTCTCAAGAATTTTGGGCTTTATTGTGGGACATGGGAGACACTGGCACAGGACCACTCAGCATAGTGTGCCCATATCAGAAAAGGTGCTGTACTCTATGAGCAAAACAGAATTGAGACAGCACAAAGTAAACATAGGATATGTAAATTTAATATCCACCCCAGATATTCACATGGACCATCTGTGCCCAACCTGTGGTAGAGCATTCTGAGCTCATATTGGTCTTATCAGCCACAGTCAGACATGTTGAAACTTGAATTTATCATGGTGATGTCCTTTTGGTCCTCTTTGAGAATGAAGGACAGCAACCAACGACCATAGGAATTCACCTGAAAGAAAGTGCATCCTTACTTGACTCACTGTTAATCTTGAGTTCTTGGATGAAGGAGATGGAGGATCTTCTTGCAATTCCAACAGAAATGAGTAACTCCTCATTAGAGCATTTTTAGAAGCCAAAATTTGACATCATTCTGCAATATGGCTCTGCAAAAGGGGAAAATTTTGTCTATTGGGTTGACTTGTACTGAGCTGGTGGTGTTATGTGATCTCTTAGTTACTTTGATGCACATGACAGGGACCTATGGTGGTAACCAATGACAGTTTTGAAGGAATCTACTTTAAAAAAAATTATATACCTACTTTTATTTCCCCATTCTTGATATTATAGCATGTACAGTCAATAGTGAATTGTAGCTGGGTCAAATGCTACTGTTTTCAGCAATGCACTTACAAAATTATGTGTCCTTATGAAAGAATGTTATTACTCATTATCAAACCAGGAATTGATAACTAAGGAAGGAAGAAGCAAACATCCACGGTGTTCTTAAATCCATTTAGTCCTGAATAATTAACCTTTTTCTATGATCCAGTAACAGGTAAGCTTCTTACAGAACAATTGAGGCTTTCCCCCAAGACATGAAATTTAGAAAATACCTAGACCATTTTTTTCTCTCCCAGTACTCCCCATTTCCCCTACATCTTCCCAGTAGTGGCTAGGTCTATAGAGGCATGGCAACTTCAAGGTGCCCCCAAGGTTGGATTATTTTCTTCAATAACCACCCCCTAGATGATTCATCAATTACTCTCCCCCTCTTTTCACAGAAACAGAACATATCTAGTGGTTGTAAGGAAGAGAGAGAGAAGAGCTTGGTTTACTTTGTATTACGCAGACTGACATCTAAAATCTACTGATGTTATCTGTGACTCTGGCTTGTTCCTAGTTTTAAAATTCAATAGGCATAGTATTTCTTGTATAACTGAACAAAGACCATGTAGAATTCTTATCTCAAGATATAATGATTTCAAGATAGGAGAAACAATGAGCTCTAAGTTGCCAGGGAAATATGCTTACTTGAGCTGAACAAAGAGGGGAGAAATATAACTGGAAGCAAGATAGAAAATGGATTCTAAAAAAGCATTTTTAGTAAAGTCAGCATACTATCTCCAAATATATAAGCAAACAGAAGGAAAGAAACCCTACCTTACTTAAGGGTAGTGGGGAGTAGAGAATAGTTAGAGTGTTTTGAGGGAATAGTAATTTTTCTAATTCCAATTCAAATCTGTCACCTATCAGAAATTGGCACTTTTATTCATTGTTGGCTATCAGGACTCCAGCATTTCTCATATTTGGGAAGCAGAAAATTTTATTTTTTAGAATCTTGAGAAAATAAAAGGTCTTTAGTTCAACATGCTGTTTAGTGGATATAGTTCATATTATGAGCCTTCCTATTTCATAAGTGATCTTGACTACATCTTGTCGTCCAGCTTGATGTAAAGTTCAAGAATACAGGACATTAGCCTTGCCTGAATCACCCAGACAATTGAAAAGAGATCTACTTTCAAAGGACTAGTCATTGGATCACAAACCCTCTTGATCAACTTTACCAAGATCCAACTAATTTGATTATTTCCAGTGTCCCAATTAGTTATATAATTCTGGGGACCATGAAATGTGCATACAAGTGATTATGCCATGAACCTCCATTTTAGAATTCCTATCTACCCACTCAGTATGAATTATGTAGCTGTTTATGTACTATTTTGACTACATTGACTACTGGTTTAACTGATTTTTCCCTAGTGATTTGAGAAAATTATTTGTTTTGATTAGAGCTTTAATTGTCATAGGGACTTTGCATTTAGACTTTGTATGGGATGCAGGTGCATCTTCCCAAAGCAAACAACCTCCTACCATAGATCACTATCTCTTTGTGTTGAGGGGCCATCGGAGGCACAGAATACAACTTCCTCCAAGAATTCTTTGGGGGATCAAACCATTCACTTCACTTTGTTCCACCAAGCCTCCACATCCCCCACATTGTTCTGTGCCCTCTCCACTGCCCCTCCTTTCCCCAGTATTCTTTGTTGACTTAAAGAATGATCCATCTCAAATTGAATTTTTCTCCAGTGTTTGGGTTAGATACAACAAAAATTTTAATGCAAGAAAATTCTTATGGGTATTTTTCAGTTTGTTTTACTTTCTTCAGACTTAGAGCTTTGCAAATGAGATACTATTAAGCAAACAATAGTGTTATAATACTTCTGTTAATTGAGTTTCTATATAAAAATACATGATTGTAAAACAGAAGATAAAGTAAAATTGAAAAGGAGAATAATTACAGATTGGGTTTTAATTTAGATAACCTTAAAAATTAAAAGGAATTTAATCCATGATGAATTGCTTGTCTCATTTTGTAAAGCACAGCACTATTCCTCCACTACCATCACCAGATAAAGAATAGTTCATAATGTCATTGAATTTTGTGCGACGATTATTTTTCGGTTTCCAAAAGGGGTGCAAGTTTGGGATCAGTATCATAGTTTGATAATTTGATGGAAATGGAACTCTATCTGGAGAAATTAATGAACAGGTGTTGCATGTGCCTTAGCAAGCTTCATATACCAAAAGAAAGCCAGGAACTGTTAGAATGGTAAAATAGTTGAACTCTTTTCCAAAAAGAGTCCTAGAGAGATAGCTAGGCAGCTTGTTCTAAAAATCTTTGATTAGAGAGGGTGCGTGATTTAACTTTCTTTTACAACACACACAAATATGTACACACACATGCACACACGCATAAAGACACAAATACATATGATAAGTAAGAAGTTTGTTGCTTTCTATTGGTCCTTGAAGTGTGATAAATGTATGATTAAATTTAATAAGAGATATTTAACAGGTTATGATAAGACACAAATATTTTAAAAGCATTCAGTTTTACTAGTGTAACTGGGGTCAGGCACATATGCAGAAGCCATAAATTTGCTGATACCCTTATCAAAATACACATTGAACACTGGTTAGGATGCTGGAGGACTAGATTATGCATGAGCATCTTGTATTCACTTATATCATGGTTTAGAGCAGTCTTTTCCCTTTGACTGTATAGCCACAGCTGTCTGGATCTTTGAAAGATCTTGATTCAAAACTTTTATGTAGCTTTTCAGCCATTTGAGTCTGAGGGAGGACATAACTCAGTTACTTGTAGGGCATGAGAACCTGGCCTTTGCCCCTCTCTCATAAACTTCACTAGCTCCTGTGGCCCCAAGAAAGGGTTTAGTCTTTGACCTGTTCATTCATTCTTTTTCATTCAAGGTGTAGGGAGGAAAGTCTCTGATCTAGTCTGGGTATGTAAACCTTCAGAATCCTAACCTTTAGGTTTCTAGACCAGATGCCGTAGCCAGCCCAGCAGCAATACCCTGAGTAGCAAGAGACTAATGTTTGGTAGGGATTGGCATAAACTATTATCCTAATTTACATTTCTCTCCTCCAGAGACCAAATTGGTAGAGGAGAATCATGCTTGAAGATGTTAGGGCAAGTGTATTTTTCTTTTCACTGGGTTTTTCAAGTACAGTTATCCCTTTCACATCACAACGGATTTGGGGCCTGGTCCCCTTGTGATTTGGGAAATATACATAAAATTTTTTGTGCTAGAGAAGAAATCTGAATTATCATGGCATGGTATGATGAAATTCTCTACAACAAATCATCCTGTACAATAATTAAAATGTAAAATATGCTGATATACAATACTATACACATTTCATGCATTTCTGAGTTTCTGAACTATTTCTTTATTATCTGTTGGCCTTTGACTGTTGTCTACAGTTTTTACAAACTACCCCCAAATTCCCATTTAATTTCTTTTGTGGAGCTGTAATAAATCAAATCATATCACAGAAAGTTGAATGTGGCAGAGATAACTGTAAATACTGATGGAGTATAGGTTCTGGGAACCCCCTTGAATTCTTCTTGAATCTTTCCACTTGTTCTGGCATTTGCTTGGGACCATAAGCCTTTCATTATCACTGTGCCCAAATCTATGTTACCCCCAGATTGCCTCTGGCTACTTTCCACCCTTGATCCTATCAAAATTCCATTCTCTGGGTTCCTGGCCCCTGACCTCTGGTCACCCCAGCCTACTGGCCACTACTAATAATACTCCCTCTTCAGTCTCCCCAGACTACTTGGCCGCTCCTAGATCCCTCCCACCATCTTTTTGCATATAAGATCAATCTTGTCTCCATGAAGGAGCTCAGATTCTATCTAATCCACTTGCCAATACAAGCATCACAGGTGTTCAGATTTCTTAAGATTCTACCCAATATGGTGAATCTTTAATGAACTTTGGTTTTCTTTGACTGAAAGAAGGCTTGAGTCAAATTCATTCAGGCAGGACCTGGTGTGCCGCTATTTCAGTATCCCATCATGCCTAAACCTCACCAAATACCACTTTGTAAAGCTAATCAGATGAGAGGTGGTTAAATGAAGTTGAGATGTTAGTCTCTGGTCTGCTAAAATGAGAGGAACAAAGTTGTTGGGAAGTTGAACCATGAGCAGGAAGGAAATTTAATCTGTAATTTTAACCTTGAGGTGAGTCCAGATTCAACAATATTATAGTAGTACCACAATAAGCTATCTGTCTTACCTGGACTACTGAATAGAGCTGGTTATAGATGACGTATAGATTGTTACAGTTGGGAAGGGCATTATGGATAATCCATCTGACTCATTCATTTTATAGATAGAAATTAAAGCTCAGAGAAATCAAGAGACTTGGTCAAGATGGTATAGCTTGGCTTATAGTCCAGTTTTCTTCCCTACTAAGCCATGGCGCTATTGAAAATTATGTTGACTCAGTTTCCCATTGTTCCCAGTCTTGCTTATCAGTGTTGGCTCTAGTGGGGAAGGAGACAACAAGTTTGCAGTTTTTTGCATCGCCTACTCTTTGTCACATATCCTTACCTGCAAGCCATCAATGTCTTACTGCCTTGCAGAGGAACTGAGATTCAAAGGCCCAATCTCTTTTGCTGAGGTGGATCTATCTGTCTTAAAGTTAACTTTAAAAGCTGTTCCCATCTTGAAGATACTGCTGATTTCCAATGATCAGCTTATCGACATTTTGCTACCTTGAAGTATTTGTAATAAAATTCTTTTAATTCTTATTGTCCTGAGTTTTGCCTTGTTAATCAGGGTGAAAACCCAAAGGAAGAATTTTCCTTTCAACGATGCTATCCCATTCAAGTAAAAATCAAATAAAATGAAATGACTTAAGCTTATATGTAGAATTTTCTTTAATATTATAACTGTAAGTGAATTTAGAGAATTTAGAATATCAAGAGATCAATGCAACATTGTTTTTTTTTCAGGAAAATTGAAAGTAAAATAGTTACATAAAACTACCTCAAGTCAGTGTCTACATTATAATCACAGTTTCTTTTGAAACCACTGGTATTTATAGTGTTTTATTTTTGTCTTAAAATTAGGCATTCATTTTGGGCATGATTACATTAATGCCAAATTTTTTGAACTAAAATAGAAACTATTTCAAAACCCTCACATGACTTGATGTAATTAATCTGAGTGACACAACCCAATTGATTTTGCTAATACAAATTCTCTGCAAATGCATGTTTTCTTTAAGTAACCACAAGATAATTAAGAAATAGTATATGAAGGCAGACACTCTTCTTCCAACACACATACTAAAAGAAGTTATTAGCTTACACATTAGCACTATTAAAGTCTGTGCATTGAGAAGACATTAGATGCTTCTGGTAAAAAGAAATCAAATAAAACTCAGTTGCACTAAATATATGATTTTATTTTATTTTTTAATCAATTAATTTAAGGGTGGAGCAAAAGCAGGGACCTGCCTGAACTCTTACCCAAATCCTTTCAAATACCTGTAAAAATGACTCTAAACAAATTCTAGAGGTACAGAACCCACAAAATGACAGTGAAACAAATATCCAGCCCAAGATAACTTAGAAGGTTGACAGGAAAGGTATATTGCAGGTCTGGGAGTGGACAGCAGTCCAGATGCATGGGTCATGCCAACACAGATAGGGATGGAGCAGGCCTCAGGGGAATGAATCACTGGCAGGTGTGGAGGTTTCTTCTCAACCCACAAATGCCAAAGACAGCAGAGAAGGTCAGTGGGAAAACTATATAGGACCTAGGTGAAAGAGGAGCCTGTCCTGGCCAGAGTCTGGTCCCAGCTGTGGAGTACATGAATTGGTGGTGGCAGTGGTGATAGCAGCAGCAGCAGCTGCTGCTCCCAAAGCTCTGAGTCCACAGATAGTGGGAGAATCAAGTGGGTGATGCAAAACTCCTGAAACCTGGGACAGTACACCCACCCCCAACCCCACTGGAAACAGAGTTTTACCTTAACAAAGAGTTAAAAAATCAAGTATTTGTCTGGGAAGATGAGCAGGCAGCATAAAAAAAATCTCAGACTATAGACTCTTACTTTGGTGACAAAGAAGATCAAAACACACAACCAGAAAGACAACAAAGCCAAAGCTCCTACATCAAACACCTCCAGGAAAATACTAATTGGTCATAGGTCATGGAAGATCACAAAAAGTATTTTGAAAATCAAGTAAGTGGAGGAAAAATTGGAAAGAGAAATGAGAATGATGCAAGAAAATCATGAAAAATGAATCAACAGTTTGCTAAAGGAGATCCCCAAAATACTAAAGAATATAAAACCTTTAAAAATAGATTAACATGGCAAAGAGGTCCAAAAAGCCAGTGAGGAGAATGCCTTAAAAAACAGAACTGGCTAAATGGAAAAAGAGGTCCAAAAGTTCACCCAAGAAAAGAATTCCTTAAAAATTAGAACGGAGCAAATTGGAAGTTAATGAGAAATCAAGGAAGTATAAAGTAAAATCAAAAGAGTGAAAAAAATAGAAGACAAAAGCTAAATAATTATTTTTAGTTTTCAACATTCATTTCCATAAGATTTTGAGTTTCAAATTTTCCCCTCTCCCTTTTCTACCCTCTCCCCAAGATCATGTGCAAACTGATATAGGTTGTACTTACGCCTTCATGTTAAACATATTTTCCCATCAGCCATGATGAAAGAAGAATTAAAACTCATAGGAGGAACCAAAGGAAAGAAGAAGCAACAAAGCAACAAAAGGAGAGCAAACAGTATGATTGCATCCTCATTCAAATTTCAAAGTTCTTTCTCTGCATCTGGATAGTATTTTCCATTGTGAATGTTTTGGAGTTGTCTTAGATCCTTGCATTGCTGAGAAGAGCAAAATGTATGATTTAAAAAACATTGTTGACAACTAATTCTCTACAACAAATTATCCTCTATAATAAATTCATATTCCCCCATGAATTCTTGTCCATGTACTTTAAAAGCATTTATTATTTTTTTCTTTAGATCTTTGATTTCAGTACTGTAGAGAACTTTTGGTGAGGAAGCTCCTTCTGTCAATGAATATTATAGTGAGTTGCCTGGAGACTAAAGGTTAATGATTCGAAAATTAATGAATAAGGATTTATTAATTATATGCTATGCTCTAGGCCCTAGGGATAGAAATAGAAATAATGAACAAATTCCTTCTTTTAGTTTTTATTGGAAACACAAATGCATGTATAAACAGAGAATTTACATAAAGAGAATGCATGCAAATAATTATGAGGTAATCAGAAAGTGCAGTAGAAGTTGGAGGGATCAGAAAAAGCTTCATGTGGTGCTTAAGTTTCATCTTGAGAAAAGACCCTGTGTCTGGGTCACACATCTGCCATGTCAGAAGTTATCCTTGAGCGTAGACCTTTTTGATTCTAAGGGCAGTGCTCTGTCTACTATTTCATATGTCCTGTCATTGAAAATATTACATGCGAAAAAGAGCATGGAAGTCTTTTGTTATGTCATCCTGAAGAAATTAGTACTAAACTTCTTTACTCTTCTCTCTTTAAGTATATCAATCAATTTTCTCAAAAATTGATCTGTTCTGAATTACTGACCAGACCTAAATACATTACAACAAAAAGGCATATGAAAGGTAGAAGAGGCAAAGACATCTAAGCCAATCCATATCTAAACAAGAACTCTCTTTATAACAGACCCAACTGGTGATATCCAACTTTTGCTTAAGGAACTCTATTGAGATAGACATTCACCTTTTGCCTGGGATAGTCCATTATTCTTTGAGAACATATGAAAGTTGAATCATTTTTTCCTATGATAATCCTTTATCTACTTTAAAATAGCTATAATATTTTCCCTCTTCTCCAGCTAAATATATCCATTTCCTCCAAATATTCCTCACATGGTATTTTATTGAGATATTTCACTATCCTTATACTAGTGAATCCACATTTTGATCTGAAGAATAAAATTTATCACAATTAAATTTCATCTTAACAGATTCAGTTCAATATTCAAGTAAAATTCTGTGTCTAGATGATAATAACATAGTTCCTAAAAAAAACAAAACTATGATAACTTCCAAATCCTAGGATGTACTGAGATCTCAAGTCTTCTTCGGATATGGCCAAGTCAGAAGTATTTCTTTCTTCTCTGGTTTAGTGCTCACACTTTGCTACAATATTCTGATAGAAACTATACAAAACTAGCACTTACCAATTGACTTCTCAGTGATTTCAATCTCAGACATCACAGACAATAAAGGTATCTAAAGAGCCTTGTGCATCACATATTGAATTAGAAAATTGCATGTTGATATTACATATGTTTGATTTTATTTTTCTTGTTACAGATTTCCTAATTACAATTTTGTCTGGTTCAGCTGCACTCAGAAATGTTGTAGACAATGTGTGCCATGACCAGAAGGTTTGACATTTCTCCTTTAGACTATTATCTTTAGATAAATAAAATACTTTCATCAGTCTTTCATCATTTTCCCCACAGATCTTCCCAAAGACAATAATGTTATATCACCAACAATAGTCCATGTCTCCAACTGCTTTTTCAACCGGGTTTTGAAAAATAGAAGGAGTCCTTGAGATACTTTGGAACAAGGTAGTGAAATATAACTGTACAGGTGAAAACATCTTTTACTTTTCTGCCATAGGAATTTGGTGGTAACACCAGTTGACTTCCAATTTTGTGATCTTCTCCTTGACTGCCTAAAAAATATTCCAGAGTGTCTTGAACTCCTGACATGGTCAACTGGTTCACTTCTTTTTTCAGAACTCCATAGTCAACAGACAAAGGTATCTTTCCAGTATTCTTTAGTACCACTACCATAGCATATACATATGAATTGTTAACTCTTTGATAATGTCATTGACTAGAAGGTTTTATAGATGGTCTCTGAATTTACTAATCTCATAGAAAGGAATTTTTATAGAACATCACTAGAACGACTGGAGTGGGTAAGTTGAATTTTCAGGCTCTTCCGCATGAATGTCTCACACTCCTTCCACTTTCTTACAGAGAGAGAGAGAGAGAGAGAGAGAGAGAGAGAGAGAGAGAGAGAGAGAGAGAGAGAGAGAGAGAGAGAGACAGAGACAGAGACAGAGACAGGGAGAGAGATAGAGACAGAGAGACAGAGACAGAGAGACAGAGACAGATACAAAGACAGACAGACAGAGAGATAGAGAGAGACAGAGACAGAGAGAGAAAGTTATCAGAATCAAATTTCTCTGGTTTCACTTTAGAGGATAAAAAGCAAGTATTGTAATCATGTTCACTTTCAGTGCTCTTCCTCTTTCCTTCTGTACACTTTTACACAGTCTGTATGAATAGTCAAAGTGTGTAGACATTAGATATCTTTTGATAGGTGATGATCTCATCATATTAGATCATATTACAGTCAGTGTTCACTTTTATGTCAACCACAGCAAATTTGGGGGGAAATTTTAAGATTCCATTGAAGTATCCCAAGTATTGGATCCATAGATTTTGTCATTCAGTCCTGTAAGGTCAAAGTTTTTAAAATATTTTCCTTAAATATCTTCCATCATTTGACTAGAAGATAATGGTCACTTTTGCTTCACTGTCTAGGATAGCAGTATAGTCTGCATTTTCAGTCTTCACCATCCCCTCTTTATGAAGTCTTTTGAATCTTGACTCAAAAGACTCACTAATGAATAAAGAATTGATGATTAAGTCCTGCTTAGTGGTTACGAGCGACCAGACAACTTCATTCTTTGAACTTACTTTTTTTTTCTGAAGGTGACCTTATGATCCTTCACTTCTGCACTACAAGAGCTATTATCTAGTCTCTACATGATTGGATATGACTCTCTGCTGTTTTAACAAAACATATTTTTCCTGTTGGTTGTGTTCATATATTAGATAAGACTTGGTACTCTTGTCCCATTTACTTTTCATGTAAAGTAGCATTGTCTGTTGATCTTCTTTTCATCTGATTTTCCATGATTTCCATTTGTTGACTTTGAAGTTCTTCCATGGGAAGATGTCCTTGAAATAGAAAGGAATACATATTTTAAAAATAAATTTATTTACTTTCAGTTTTCAATATTCACCTCTTCAAATTTTTGAATTTCAAACGTTCTCCCCATCTGCCCTCTACTCTCACTCCACGACAGCATTTATTTTGATTGCCCTTTCCTCCAATCTGCCCTCCCTTCTATCCCCCCATCAACTTCCCTTCAATTTTCCTGTATTTCTATGCCCTATTGACTATACATGTTATTTCCTAGCTGCATGTAAAAACAGCCTCTCATATTCATTTTTAAAGCTTTGAGTTCCACATTCTCTCTCTTTCCCTTTCCCTACACACTCTCATCAAGAAAGTAAGAAATTTCATATAGGTTATATATGTGTGGTCATGTGAAACATTTCCATTACACTGATATTGTGAAAGACTAACTATTTTTCTCATTATCCTGTCCTGCTCTCCATTTATTGATTTCTCTCCTTTGACCTATTCCTTTGAAAAAGTGTTTGCGGGGGTGGAGCCAAGATGGTGGAATAGAAAGACACACATATGCAGGCTCTCCCCACACAGCCGATAAAATATCTGTAGAGAGGGACTCTCAACAAATTTTGGAGCAGCCAAAGTGGAGAACAACAGAGTGGAGAAGATTTCCAGCTCAGGGTGACCTGAAAGGCCCACGGGAAATGTTGGTTGCACGGAACATGGAGCAGAGCACAGCCCAGCCTTGGCTGCATGCCACAGGTGCAACTCTGGGAGGAGGACACATGGGGGCAGAATCTCCAGGCGCAGAATACCCAGTCACAGTAGCAGCAAATCCCCAGTCCCAGCAGCAGTGGGGAGGGATGAAGAGAAGTTGAAAATCAAAGTTTTAGAAACAACTGTTGAGTATTGTTCTTGCAACTAGGAAATAAGAAATACAAGTAGTGGGGTATAGAAAGTTATCTTGCCCTACAGGACAAAAGAGAAGATGGGGATAAGAGAAGGGAGGGATGTTAGAAGGGAGGGCAGATTGGTGATAGGGGTAATTAGAATGCTTGGCATTTTGGGGTAGGGGCAGGGGAGAAATGGGGAGAAAATTTGGAACCCCAACTTTTGTAGAAATGAATGTTGAAAACTTAAATAAATAAATTTAAATACAAAAAAAAAGAAATTTTGATAATTAGAGTCAGTATCTGTTTTTTGTTTCCATTTCCAATTTTTAGTAGCAACAAATATACCAGATTAGAGCTATTATTGTTATATGCAATGTCTTTTTTTTACAATCTTTACATATTCTTTGAATTTACTTTTGAATTTGTATTTTTCTTGGACCAGTTATTAATTTAACTGAACCCAGCATATTGATTCTGAAATGACTCTCATTTGAGTGATTAGTCATTTCCTGTTAAGATATTTTGTTTTTGTGGCTGTTCAGTCATTTTTGAGTCATGTCCAACTTTTCATGACCCCATTTGGTTTTCCTGGCTAACACACTGCACTGGTTTGCCATTTCTATTCCAGCTCATTTTACAGATGAGGAAACTGAAGAAAACAGGATTAAGTGACATTCCCAGGGTCACACAGTAAGTGTCTGAGGCTGGATTTGAACTTAGAAGGATGAGTCTTCCTGACTCTAGGCTGTCACACTGTGACAGTGTGATGACAATAGAAATAGAATCTTTTGCTGTTTTTGTTTTGGTGTAATCAAGTGCCTGGTATTAAATCTTGCCTTTATCAATCACGAATCTTTACAAGCCTAAAGTACAGAAGCAAGAGTTTCTTTAACTAGAAACAGTGTATGTATTTATACTGTTAATTGTTTTAATGTGATTAAAGATTTTTCCCACCCACTGATGGGCCTGCTCATTGTGAGAAGCTTGATTAGGGAAGATTTGTAGGAACATCCACAATTTTTGTTAATAAGGCACTAATTCTCAAGGGTTGGGATGCCCTCTGGCTCTAAAAAAAGTATAAATATTCTGAGGATGAGGTTTTACCTTGGGGCTTAGTTTTGGTAAGAAGGTTTGAGTGCCAGATGAGGATCTTGGGAAGCTGATAAGGAGCCCCCTGACTCTGAGAACCCAGATGTCATGCTTCCCTCTTTGGTAACTGGTCAGACAACAGTACCTGTCTGTTGAATTATGATCAAGCAGAGGAAGCCATCCGTGTCGATTACTTTGGGACTTACTGATAAGAAATATTTGTTTGGCCAGGTGAGGAATCTGAAAGGCTGCTAAAGGAGCCCCTAGGCTTTGAGAACCTAGATGTTGTGCTTCCCTCTCTGGTAAAGATGGTCAGACAGTTGGGGTCCAATTGTCTGTTGAATTCAGACCGAGGAAAACATGTCTGTTGATCTTTTGATTTTTCTGTACTTTCTTTGAAATTAGGGGTGCTGACTCCCTGAACTAACCGAATGATATATGTACTTGGTTAAAGGAATAATACATGTGCTTGATTAAAGTGATTGTTAACCCCTTGAAAAAAAAGGGTTTGCTTCTGATTCCCCTTTATCCCAATCTGCCATCCCTTCTATTATCTCCCCTCCCTTTTTCCTTTCTACTCTGCTTTCCTTTCTCTTTCTCCTAGGACATTCCTTTAATTGTCTTTTAGATATCACCCCTTTACATTCTACTGACCTTATGTGTTCTCTCTGTCTCTCTCTGTATATACATACATACACACATACACACATACATACATATAAACATATATATGTTCTCTCCAACTATTCTAATACTGAGAAAGGTCTCATGAGTTACAAAAATCATCTTTCCATGTAGGAATATGAACAGTTCAACTTTAATAAGTCTCTTGTGGTTTGCCTTTCCTGATAAACTTTTCATACTTCTCTTAAGTCTTGTATTTGAAACCAAATTTTCTATTCAACACTGATCTTTTCAACAATAATTCTTGAAAGTCCTCTATTTCATTAAACTCCATTTTCCCCCCTGAAGTACTATATTCAGTTTTGCTGGGTAGGTGATTCTTGGTTTTAATCCTCTCTCCTTTGACCTCTGGAATATCATATTCCAAGTCCTCAGTTCTCTTAGTATAGAAGCTGCTAAATCTTATGTTATCCTGATTGTGTTTCTACAGTACCTGATTTGTTTCTTTCTGGCTGCCTGTAATATTTTGTCTTTGACCTCAGAACTCTGGAATTTATAATATTCCTAGGAGTTTTCTTTTTGGGATCTCTTTCAAGAGCTGATTGGTAGATTCTTTTCATTTCTATATTACCTACTGGTTCTAGAATATGAGAGCAGTTTTCCTTGATAATTTATTGAAAGATGGTGTCTGGGCTCCTTTTCTGATTATAGCTTTCAGGTAATCCAATAATTTTTAAATTTTCTCTCCTGGATCCATTTTCTAAGACAGTTGTTTTTCCAGTGGGATACTTCATATTACCTTCTGTTTTTTCATTCTTTTGGTTTTATTTTAAAAATTTCTTGACTTCTCATAAAGTAATTAGTCTCCATTTGCTTCATTCTAATTTCAAAGAATTATTTTCTTCAGTGACCTTTTGAATCTCTTTTTCATTTTGCCCATTCTACTTTCTAAGACATTCTTCTCCTCATTGGCATTTTGCACCTCTTTTCCATTTCAGTCAGTCTAATTTTAAAGTTGTTATTTTCTTCAGCATTTCTTCGGTTTTCTTTAGCAAGCTTTTGACTCATTTTCATGATTTTCTTGCATTACTCTATTTCTTTTCCCATTTTTTCCTCCACTTTTATGACTTGGTTTTCAAAATCCTTTTTGAGATCTTCCATGGCCTGTGTCCAATTCATATTTTTTCTTGAAGGCTTTGGATGCAGGAGTTTTGACTTTGTAGTCTTCTTCTGGCTGTATGTTTTGATCTTCCTTGTCACCAATGATGTAAGAAAATACTTCTTCACTGAGAAAGTATCTATTCTCTGTTTCTTTTTGCCCTGATTTCTCATTTCTCCAGCTGATCATTTGAATTTTGAACTTTGTTAAGTGGAGTTCTCCAGAAGCAGCCTCCATTTCAGCAGGGGCTATAACTGCTCTGGTCCTGAGGCTAGGCCTAGGGCAGTGGCAGGACTGGACTTGGGGCCAGACCATACTCCCCTCTCAGCCAAGTGACAGACCATTCCCACTGACCTTTGAAGATGTCTTTAGTATTTGTGGTTTGAGAAGTTTGGAATGCTCATAAGCAACTCAAGATTTAGTCCTCTGAATGGACATGACCTACACCTAACTGAACTCCACACCCAACCTAGCATGATAGATCATTCCCATCTACCTTCTAGATTGCATTGAGCTGGCAATTTTTTTTTTGTCATTTTGTGGCTTCTGCTTCTCTAGAGTTTGTTTAGAGTCATTTTTGCAGTATTTCTGAGACGTTCTGGGAGAGAGCTGTAAGTGGTCCCTGTTTTTATTCTGCCATCTTGGCTCTGCCCCCAGGAATACATATTTTTAAGAATGAGTATCTTCTTGGGTCTTTTCTACTTACATGACTTCTTGTAGTTTTAAAATTTGTTACTTTTCCCATAGTTATTAGTTTTTAACATTATTTCAGGATACCCTCAAATCAAACTGAATCATCCTGGTCATATGTTTCCAAAAGGGGGGAATACATTTGTAAGAAAATATTTATAGTATCTTTTTTTGTGGTGACAAGCAATTGGAAATTGAGTGGATACCCGTCAGTTGGGGAATAACTGAACAAGTTGTACTATATGATTGGATTGGAATACTACTGAGCTATAAGAAATGACAATGAAGATGATTTCAGAAAAAAATATTAGGGGACTTAAGCAAACTAATATAAAGTGACTTGAGCAGAAACATGACAATATAATACACAGTAAACAGCAATGCTGTAACCATGATCAACTGTGAAAGACTTACTTACTTTAAGATAAATAAAGTTAAGACAATCAGAAAGGACCTATGTTGAAAAATGCTCTCTACCTCCAGAGAAAGAAATGATCAACTTTGAGAGCAGATTGAAGCATCTTTTTTTCCATTTACTTTATTTCTCTTGCTTTTTCTTGTGAGGTTTTTTTTTTTTGCAACATGGCTAATATAGAATTATATTTTTGTATGACTTCATGTGTTTAATTGATATCTTATTGCCTGTCCTCTCTCTGTGTGGAGAAAAGATGAAGAAAGGGGAGAATTTGGAATTCAAAATAGAAAATAATTTTTAAAAAACTGTAATTTTAAAGTAGCTGATGAAGCAAAATATAACACAAAAAGCTTCATTTATTTGGTGAATTTTAAATCACTGAATTGATTAAATCACTGAATTGAATCATTTTAAGTTGTTTTTGGATGAGAAAATGTTTCACCTGACTTTTTTGGTGGCTGTTGTCTCTTCAGAATTGAAGTTGATGCATTATTTTAAAATTTTTTCAAAGGGAATATTGGGAGAATTCAACTAGATTGCTGGATCTATTTCGCCATCTTGGTTTTGTTGGAAAATTACTTTGATGGCTGAATGGAGGATAGAAGTGAAAGAGAGATTTGATATAGGCAGATATGACATACAGACTTACAGTGGCTTGGGATATTGTAATAGTTCAGATGTGAGATGAGGAGATCCTTCATTAGAAAGGTGACAGAGTCAGAGAAGAGATGAAGTTATGTTCAAGAGATGTTTCAAAGGAGAAAGTTGTCAGCTTTGGCATGATATTGGATAATGGGTAGGAGAGAGAGAGCGAGGAGTCAAGAACGACATCTAGGTTGCCAACTTAAGATACTGTGAAGAGATGATTTAGTAATTGAATTTCTATTTTTTATTTGATTAAGAATATTATTTTTAACTTTAAAAATTATCCTACTTTTCTTATTTCCTCATGGTCTTGAATCTGTTCTTTTCTTAACATTTGATTACCAGAAGAGAACAGTAGTTAACCTGCTTTGACAAATCTTAGGAGATTCCCCATCATCTTTTCCTGGATACATGTCCCGCAAAGAGGGAAGACTTTTCTATTGGCCTTATTTTAGGTTGACAAAGAATAGACTCAGTACTCCTCAAAAATGAATCACAAAGTATCCCTACTTTTATTCTTTCCACTCTATAAATCTTATTTGATAGTTTGAAGTAGGAAAAAGATTGACTGTGAATACATATATGGCACATCTTTGTTGTATTCAGAACATATTTTCATTCCTCAAATAACTAGGTAAATATTGGCTAGCAGTCCTACAGACTTAAAATTATGATTTCATCAATGTCTCATTGTAATAACAGTTCATTACAACAAAAGTTCATATGGAATGGGTACTATAATAGAATTCAAGAAATAATGAAATTAAAATTAAATTAAATATTTTTCGGTGGCTATAGAGGTAATGTTATTTATACTAAGATATGAAGCTTAAGTTGTTTTTGAAGAGTGATGGCAACTCATCATCTATATGTGGGATATGGTCAAAAATCACTTGAAGATGTTAAGTGACTAGATTTCCATTCCAGGGCTTTTATGGCAGAAGATAAAACACAAAATTCAAATATAACTTTATTTCTATAATAGACAAAAACACATTTTCCAGCTCCCTTTTTTCCTTTCTTTAGAGTTAAGAATCCTCATGATACAATGGAAAGAGTGCTGGTTTGGCATCAATCATATCCAGACTATGCCACTTATTAGTGGTGTTATTATGGGCAAATTACTTAACGACTTTGAATATCAGTGCCCTCATCTATAAAATGTAGATAATAATACTACTTACCTCAAAGAGTAGTTGTGCAGAAAACACTTTAAACTTGAAGCTTTATACAAATGATTACTACTTAGGAGATTTTTAAAGGCATATTCATTCATCTCTGATTACTGATAGATATTGTGTGGTAAGCTTGTCTCTTAAAAAATCATCTGTAGCATGTTGAAGATATATTTGTCATTCTTGATGAAAAATGTAAAAAATGTCACCCCACTCCTCTCACAAATCAGGAACTTTATCTTCATCAATAAAGATAGCATCTCATTCCAATGGATTTTGGAACAGGTGTTACACATCTTACAATTATGTGAGGACTTTTCATTTAATGTTTTCCCAGTAGGTCCGGACACATCTGCTGGATCCTTGAGCTGTTTCTTTACACAAATGGGAGAATTAGGTTGCTATTGCATGTCAGTAGTGATGGTAACTGCTATACTGACAGATTTTTAATTGAGAATCTGTTCCTTTTTACAGTTACATGTTTATCAGGATGTTTTGGGTGTTTGCTGAGGGTCTTTGTCCCAACTTTAGTCAATGATTTATGGATCTATCAGAGGAGAAGAGATACTCTGATTGAATTATGAGGTTCTATAGTCAAGTACTTGCATTCAAATCCTGAATCAAGGCACAATGCTTATCAGGATATAAATGTGGTTGTCTGAATGAGTAGTTCCAGCTTTGGGTAATAGTTCATGAACTAATGGGTGTACAGTGATAGGTTCTTTATTGATGAAGCATGCTGTTCAGTTATCCAGCCCTCATGTGGCTACCAGGACATTTAGTATTAGCTTGGGTCAGCTAAAGGGAGGTATCTGTGATCTAGGCTTGGCTTGTTATACATTCAACTGGTTCAGATGGATTCTGTTAGAAAGAGAAAGATGAGGAAAGGCATTCTGCACTGGCCTCAAAAGGATGATGATGTGCTCCCTCCTGAGCATATGAGAAATGGTTTTAGAGTTTTATCTCTAGATATATAGGTGAAGGATTACTCAATGTCCTATTCTCAGACCATCTTGAAGGGGCTGATCTTATGCCAAGGAACAGAGTAAGGGATGTCAGTTTATCAGAATACATAGGGAGAGTAAGAAGGAGGAAGCTGTTTCAACAAATCAGTTAGCAAAATCCCATAGCAAATTAAAACTGCATCACAGTTAAAGTTATAACTTGAGCCCCAAGTGAAAAAAAAATAACTTCTGATAAAGATTGTATCATACAATAGAAAACACATCCATTACAGTTTGTGAAAGTTTTCTTGAAGAGATGGGACTTGAAGAAAGTCAGGAAATTCAGGGAAGACAGAAGTCTAAGATGAATTAGAAGAGCATTCCATGTATGGAAGACAGCCATTGGAAATGTAAAGAGAGTTGTGAGATGGAATGTCATGTTCAAGGAAGAGATGAAATCCTAGGTTACTGGATCATGGAGTATAAAGACATTAAAGTGCAAGAAAATGGGAAGGGGAGAAAGGGTTAGATTATAAAAGGCTTTAAAGTCAATAGAAAATTTTATATTTTATCCCGAAGAAAATAGGAAGCCACTGGAGTTCATTGACTAGGGGTGTGACATCATCACTCTAATGCATCAGGAAGATCATTTTTGATTGGAGGATGGATGGGAGTAGGATGAAGGCTAAAACAAAGAAACCAATCAGAAGACTGTTTTAATAGTCTAGTTGTGAGGTAATTATGTCTATTTAGCAAAAGGGTGGTGACAGTTGTCAGAGGAGAAAAAGGAGCGTATAGGAAATGAAATGAGGCAAGGACATGACAAGAGATTAATAGTGTGGGTGAAAGAAGAGTGAGGATTCAAGCATGACAGTTTGTGAGTCTGTATGACTGGAAGGATAGTGGTGCCCATGAAAGTAATAGGGAGATTCAGAAGTGAGGGAAGTACATGAAGGAAGATGAGTTCAATTTTGTACGTAACTGAGTTTTTTATGTCTAAAGAACATTCAATGTAAACTTTTGTCCTAATATTTGGACATCAGAGCAGATAATATGTAACGCGAAAGTTCTTCACCAAAGACCCTCGGCAACCACCCAAAAACATTCTGATAAGCATGCAACTGTAAAAGGAACAGATTATCAATTAAAAATCTCAGTATAGCAGTTGCCATTACAACTGATATGCAACAGCAACCTAATTCTCCCATTTGTGTAAAGTCATTTCCCTTCTTATCCTCATTCCATTAATTTTGCTTTATGCTAAAGTTTTTAAAGATTATCAACTATTTTCTCATGATAATTACCTCTATTCCCTGTTTAGTTAAGAAGTCTCCATCGAAGCATAATTGTGAAAGGTTTCTGATCTGATTCTTTTTTTCACATTTCCATTTTGACATTATTTGTGGTAACTAGTATAAGATTTGGTCCTAACTTAATATCTTCTAATTTTTTCTGCTTCTTGTCAAATGGGAGTTCTTTGCTATGCAATTTTTGTTTAGGGGTTTATTAAATACTGAGTAGAACTATTTTAACTAAATTTAAAAAACCTTACATGAAAATAGAATATAGAATGAATATAGAAGATGGAAAATAGAATGAGAGGAGAAAATGTATAGTGAGAAAAATATTTACAATGAATATCACCAAAATAAGTTTTATATCTGAAACATCTAAGAAATCTACAAAAATAACCATGACACCAAGAAATAGTTCCTAGTGGATAAATGAACAAGGCATATTAACAAACTTTTTTCAAATATTTTGGAAACCATCCACATATATGTACATATGTGGATATGCTTATGTGTCTATATGTGTGTGTTGATTTATAAGTAGTTTCAAAGCCCTAATATTAAGAGAAATGTAAGTTAAAATTAATGCTATATTATATATAATATGTAACATATGTATAATATATTATACATAATATGTTATAAAAATTAAAATAATATAAAAACAAAATAAAGATTTTGCCTCACAGCTTACAATCGGAAAGAAGACAAAACTACTGAAACAGTCACATAATATTATGGAGGAATTTTGAGAAGACAGATAGACTAAGTCATAGTCAGGGGAATTTTGCCTTGGGACAATCATTTTGGATATGTGGAATTCCCTGGGGTCTAGTAAGAGGATTGGGAGAAAGAAAGGAAGATTAGGGAAAATTAACTCATATAATCATGGTGTGTGTGAATAGCTATGCAAATAAGGAGAAAAGATTGGGGGAGAAGTTAATACTTTCAACCTCATTCTCATCTGAATTGGCTAAAGAAAGGAAGAATACATACACACACACACACACACACACACACACACACACACACACACACACCCCAAATTGGGTATAGAAATAGATTTCACTCAACAGGGAAATAGGAGGGAAAAAGGAGAAGCAGGGAGATGGATTTAGAAGGAGGAGGATAGATTAAGAGAGTGATTAGTCTTGAGGAAAACAAACTCTAATTAAGATTGTACGAAAATCTCTGCAGTTCATTTTGAAGTGGCAAAGAACGGGAATCTGAGGGAGCTGCCTGTGAACTGGGGAGTGCTGAACCAAATTATCATATATAAATGTTATGGGATGCTATTGTTTTATAAGAAATGAAAAATATTATGGTTTCCGAGATCCTGGGAAGAGCTGTATGAACTGATCCAGAATGAAATGGATAGAACCAGGAAAACAATTTGTGCAATGACAATTACATGGTAAAAGCAAGCAACGCTGTAAGAATTAGGAAAACTTATCAGTGGAACGACCAACCACAGTTCCAGAGGAATAATGGTCAAACGTGCTATCTATCTCCAGACAGTGAGCAAAGGACTTGGAGTGCAGAATAAGACCCCTGCCCCCACCCCTATGTATGTATACATACATATGTGTGTATATATGTATAGATAGATAGATTGATTGATTGATTGATTGATTGATATGGCCAATGTGGAAATTTGTTTTGATTAGCTATACATGTGTTTGACAAGTTTTGATTTTTTTAGATGTCAATTGAGGAATGAAGGAGTGCAATAGGAATTAGAAAAGGTGGATTTTTGCTGTAAAAATAATTAAAAAATAAATGGATGTCTTGCGGACTATAACAAAACTATAAACTAAGACAGAAATGAATAGTTTGGCAAAACTGCAAGAAATATCAAAAGAATATTTTAGAATATTGGAAAAATAGAAGATAGTGTCTGATATCTGGCATAAAAATGACTGACTGGAAAACAGATCAGGAAGAGATAATTTAAGAAGCACTTGGCTTCATAAAAGCCATGATTATTTTTAAAAGTCTGAGCAGTATATATGAATCAATCATAACTTAAAATTGCCCATGTCTGTTAGAATAAGAGGCAAAAATGAAGAGTGGAGAAAAGTCCAACAATCACCTTCTGAAAGAAGTCTCTCAAGAAAAATCCAAGGAGTCATCACCAAAATCCAGAAGTCACACATCATGCACAAATAATGTTCCCAAAAAGAAGCAGTTCACGTGCCAAAGAACTTTAGTCAGAACTTCGCAAGAACTGGCAACTTCTATTCCAAATGAAAGGTCTTGGAATAGTACTGAGTTGAACACAGAATTTGATGGAAAAATGCACCAAACTCAACAGGGAAAGAGTTGTTTTGGGTGGAGTACTAAAAGAAGAGGTTATTACTGGGGAGTGAATGGTCATAAGTAAAACACCTTTTCTGATCCTGAAGAGAAAATTGAAGATGAGGCTCTTCCATGATAAGCATTCGATTTTCTGATGGATTTTCCTTCATCTGTTTTTAACAAGTTAGTAGAGATTAAGTAATCTACATAGAAAAATACTTGTGAGTACAACTGTTTTAGGCTGACTGAGCAACCAGCTTTAGATAACTGCTTTACTTTTTCCTTCAAAAAAATTTTTGACTTCTAAACCTGAGGTTGTAAAGACATTTTCATTTAATGATTTGAGTTCTACACATGAAAATCAGGCAGACATATTATCCCTGATACTTACTAGTCATGTGTCCCTGGATATGTCATTTAATCTCTTCTGTGCCTCAGGTAAATCTCTAGAATACAGTTGCTAAGTTACAGATGAGTGGCCATCTACTTTGGTGGGTGCCTTCCCATTTCCAATAATGGAAATCATAGATCTTCTGCTGTATCTATAACCCTTAGGTGTCAGTTGTGGAACTGATGATGGGACAGAATGTTTCCAGTTTAGTTTCAGTTTGTTCCATGAGGCTTATAGTCCTGTACTAAGTATTAATAAGGTATTTTCTTCTCCACTGACAAACTTTTCCATCTTCATAAGATAGATGATTCTGAAACTAGGTTAAAAGCACAATTCTTTATAGAAAAAGCGTGCATGCAAGCATGCATGCGTGCACACACACACACATACACACACAAAGAAACAAAAATCAGGTTCACTTTTTTACCTTGACCCTTTTTGTATCAGTAAAGAGTTATATTTGAATGCAGTGACCTGAGTAATGATGTTATTCTATTTTCTAAATGTGGAAATGATGTTCAACTTTATTAATTGTACATCAAAGAGAAAGACTGGCGTCTTTCTGGCATTACTTCATATTTGTGAAAGAATCTATGTTGTTGTAACTGGTGCCCCCACATTGCCCTCTCATCTATTTAAATTATTGTAATTTTCTCTAAAATATAGAATTGTGGTAATGATTAAGATGATAATTTAAAGAGAATGAGTAATACATTAGGCATTGAGAGGTATCCTATCCTCACATCTGGTTTGGGGCTCTTGTTTTTGCACTTTCTTCCTATTCTCTGGGTGTTAGAGGTTGGAGAGTGAATGATTGACTGTTCAATCACTCTGGGGGAAGCCATGCGAGAGGACAAATCTGTGACCACGGTTTTGTGTGGGTATTCAAGGTTGGATGCTCTCTCTTTCCTTATGTTTACTCTTGATTTTATACATACATCTACATATATACACCCACATACATGCACACATATGCACACACACACAGTACATGTGTTGTAGCTGACTATTGATATCATAACAAGGGCAACAGCGGAGAAAAACTGCAAGTTGTTGCTATTTCCCTCTTAAAATTTAGTATTTGTGAGAGGAGAGGAGAATACTAGTGGCATCTACACCTTGATGTTGTCGCTTTCTCAGAGATCAGGGTGAGAGAATTGAGATCCTGCCAGAAGTCACAGAATACAAATAGCGATTAGTATCCAGACAACTCAGTGCTGACTAGATGGAAAAGCAGAACAGAATTCCCAAACCTCTAATGATGGTGAAAATTATAGGAGACAGTGCTGATCCTTTGTTAGACTTCAACACTTATTTCATTATTCTTTTTGTATCACCTCTGGGTGGGAGAGGAAGGTTGAAGGATTTAATGAGCTAAGCATTCCATGATCAGGGAAGACTTGAGAATTTATTTGCAATTTTGCTAGATTTAATAAAAACAAGTGGCCATGAAAAAGATGATTGTGTAGATTGTCTCTTTTGCTGTATAATCATCATCCATATCCTGCCCTCAAGTTGTAGGACAAAAATCTCTGTTGTGTACCCCTCTTTTATTCTATCCGTGATCTCAGGATCTCCCATGTATCATTACTTCATAGATGATTTCTCAGATTTATAGATTATTTCAAAACTTTTAGTGCAGTTTTAAATTTCAATAATTTTCCTGAGCTCCTGTCCCTCATCTTTCTTTCTTTCTTTCTTTCTTTCTTTCTTTCTTTCTTTCTTTCTTTCTTTCTTTCTTTCTTTCTTTCTTTCTTTCTTTCTTTCTTTCTTTCTTTCTTTCTTTCTTTCTTTCTTTCTCTCTTTCTTTCTTTCTATATATCCATCTATTCATTTATTTGCTTATTCATTTATCTATTCATACATTTACTTATCTCTCTCTATGTCTCTCTCTATTCTCTCTATGTATCTATGTATCCATTCATCTATCTATCTATCTATCTATCTATCTATCTATCTATCTATCCATCCATCCATCTATTCAGTTCATTCTACTTGATTGTAACAAGTATATAATAAATTTGTGCATAATTTTCAAAGCTGTTCTAGTCTTTTGTGCTTCTTTCTGAACTTTCTTCTCTGTTCTTTTCTGTATTTCTTCCTATACCTATCAGTCTTCTTAATTTTCCTATTTCTGTCAAGCAAAGCAAAATTCACAAACTCTGCATTGTCCTAAATTCCCTACTCTTTCTTACTCCACACATTTCGTCAATGAATCTTGTTGAATCTGCTTCCCCCACACTTCTAGCGTCTGTATTCTTTTCTTCACTTATGAAACTAACTATTCCTCTGTTTCAAGCCCTCATCACCTCTTCCCTGAGCTAGTGTAGAAGTTTCTTATTTGATCTCCCTGATTCAATTCCACCCCGTATCAAATTCAAACTCTACATCAAATATATTCTTAAGGTACAGGTATAAAAAATGATGCTTCTCTCCTTAACAAATTCCATTTCTTCTGGGATCTAATACAGATTGAAATGAATTGAAAAACTTCATGACCTGGTTCTCATGTACTATTCCAGGCTAATTATACATTCTTCCCTTTCACACATTGTTTTTTTTGGTTTGTCCAAAATGACCTTTTGTTTTTAACATATAGCTTTCCATTGCCCACTTTTGTACCTTTTCGTTAGCTGTCCCCCGTGCCTGGAATATCTCTCCTCACTTCACTTCCTAGTGGCCTTTGTTTCTTTAAAAGTTCAACCTATATGTCTCTTCCTACATAAGGTCTTCCCTAATTCCCACCTGCTAGTTCCTAATTCCAACAAATTATACTTATACACACGTATATACATATATACACACATATATATACACACACATATATATACATACATATGCACACTCTACATACATATACACATACACACATATATTCTAGAGTCAGGAAAACCTGACTCACATACTTATCAGTTATGTGACCCTGGTCAAGTCACTTCTGTTTGCCTTAATCCGCTAGAGAAGAAAATGGCAAACCACTCCATTATATTTGCTAAGAAAACCTCATGGATGGTATGGTCCATGGAGTCATCAAGTCAGACATGACTGAATGATTGAACAGCAATAGCAATATTTCTTATATATTTATGTGTAAACATATCATCTATTATGCTTATTATCTACCATAGAGTATAAGCTATTTCTTACATTCCTATGGACTAGCACAGTGCCCAAAACTTAATAATTGGCTCTTAATAATTACTTATTTCCTTCTTCCTTGCTTTCTTCCCTTTGTCCTCCCTCCCTCTTGTTTTTCCTTCCTTCCTTCCTTCCTTCCTTCCTTCCTTCCTTCCTTCCTTCCTTCCTTCCTTCCTTCCTTCCTTCCTTCCTTCCTTCCTTCCTTCCTTCCTCTCATCATCGTTATTGACCTCTTTTAAATGTTTCAGTTGTAAATATCTTTCTTAAATATGTTTCCAAGAACTAAACATAGCACTCTAGATGTGGTCTATCCAGATTGGATTGAAAGGAACCATTATCTTTCTCTTTCTGGAACACACACACACATACACACACACACACACACACACACACATACACACACATCTCATCACCTGTCAAATTTTTCACCTATTTAATCATGTGCTTTTTTTCAAGATCCAACTTGAACCTGTGTTCTGCGAAGTTTTCCCTGACGTGACACACAAATGTATGTATGCACACACTTATATATGTATATACACAAACCTGTATATGTGTGTATATATATATGTATATACACACACTCTCATATGTATATACACAAACACATATATATGTGTATATATTTGACTTCCATGTTATGCTATTTACTTTTGTTGAGTGATGATCCACTGAAGTTTCAGATATTTGCCACACACATTCTATTATTGAGCCATGATCCTTCCATCTTATACTTGACTCTTTGAAGCAACATTAATATGTAAAAGATTTCCCAATTAAATTTTGTTTTATTAGTTTTAATCCCTTATTCTATCCTTCCAAAGTTTTAAAAATAGTAATTCAGTTATCCATTACATTAGCTATCCCTCTAAGTTTTACTGTTTCTAAAAATGATAAACATGAAATTACAACCATAGGGAAGTGGGGAAACACAGATGTTTACAACATTCCACACATGCACATGAACTTTGAATCACAGGTTGGTACTTGGGTTAGTTACTTAAACTCTTAGAGTCTCAGTTTCCTCATCTTTAATAGAATGGATTGAACAGAATGATTTCCTTTTCAGCTCCAAATCCTATGTTTCTTTGATTCATACTATGAGTCAATTTTCATTTGTATGTATGTTTGTGTGTGTGTATGTGTGTGTGTGATATGCGTGTCTACGTGCCCTTGTGCACGCAAGACTTAGACCCTGAAATAAATATAGCTTTATATGGTCCCCTTCCTCTCATGTTCCTAAGACATTTCACTTATTTAAATTTGCATACACTTTCTGAGTTTATCTACATAAATGCATTTATTTACATACATGCACATACATACATATATATACATATGTACATATACAGACACACTCATTATCTTTTCTCCACAGTCAAGACTGTTTCTACTTTTAACCTTTATGTTGTAAATGGTATTAATTCCTTTGTTAAAAAAATGTAAACTTCTGTAGGAAGGAAAATAAATGAAAGGGGCAAGATGCCAGGCACTGAACCATTAAGCTGGTAGAAGAGAAGAAACCTTAATAAGCAGAAAATGCCAAAGAGACTGATTTTTATCTACTATTTTGCCAAAGGAGTCAGAGGGTAGGGGAAGAGGGTGAAGAGGAAGTTCAAAGTATTTAATGGAAATTGAATTGGAAAATACATTAAACAATTGCAAATAGTCTCAGGGATTTGAGGGAAATTAAAGCAATTAAACATTCTTGTGCAAGGTATCCAAAATAAGTTAGGATATCCATTTTGTTATACATTGAATGGTGGTTTGTGGAAAACGAGGATAACTTTACAAGTAATGCCTGCAATTTCTTTCTACCAACATTCCAATATGGAACCTTATCACCTAATTCCTATACTCTTTTTCTAATATTCCAGCTGGGCTCTGTAACCCTCAATATTACACCCCCTTCCCCCATGGCCTGGACCCTTCTTTAATTACACCTAGATTTATCTAGTCCCCACAACCTTTGTCATAATAAACCACTGCCTTTCTGATGCCATGATCAAAGCTTGCAGTGAATTCTCATTTTCTGTCACCATATCAATGTGGAATTCAAGATCTTGATCTACCTTTTCAGCCTTTTGTTTTTATCATACTGCTGCCTTCCACAAACTATGTTTTGTATAATATACCATTCTCTGAATATGCTTCTCTGGTCTTTGCTCTTTCTTTGTCAACGAGATGGCTTCTCAGACCATCTTCCTTGGTTAACAACAAATATTTCATGCTTCAATCAAACCCCTTCAAATGTACACCATCATTATAGTTGAAATTATTTTTTGTCTCCTTTGTTTTCCTATAGCACTCAACTGATAACATTAGTGTGATACTTTCTGCGTACAGCTTTTTATTGTATATATTTGTTCTTACTGCTTATTCTTAGTAGACTGTAAGATCTTTAAGGACAGAGATGATAATTTTATAGCTATGAATTCTGTGTAGCATTTATCAAAACCTTGAGATATGGCAAGCACTCACAAATATTTGTTGACTGAACAAATCATATGATGTGGTAATGATATATGTTTTAAAAAACTGTCATGAAAGAAGAGAAAAGTATGACAGTAACTGAATGAAATAGAACATTGAAGAGATCTTTAATCATTATCATCATTGTCATAGCTTGTTTTGTTTTTTTGCCATTATTATTTTCTAATATATGAAAGATTTGATCATTTTGTAGGGAGAAAGGAAGAAATGAGTAAAGAAAGGGTGACTGAAGATCTTGAAGTATGGTATGTGACCCTAATGTTTATATTTAAATTACATAATTTCCACATTTATTCACAAACTTCTACTTTATTCTATCCGAAGCATATCATGCAAATATTACCATTCTGACATTTGTATATCTTTATAGTTGCAGAAGCTTGTTTTGATCATTACCTTAATTTTGACCATTACCTAAATTTTTTTCTATTTCTTTACTCTGTTGCTTGATTATCTATATTTTCCATAATCTCTCCCATGCAAAGACCAAGTGGATTATCAATGTAGCCCTCTACTGATATTTTCACCTGTTTGAATACTATCTTTTAAGACTCATATCAAATATTATATCCCTAAAGAAGTGCTTTCTGATTTCATTCTTTTCCCCTCTCAATCAGAAATAATCCCTTCAACTCCTCTAATTACTTTCTCTGTAGTATGGGTTAACACCCTGTAATAGGGCGTCTGACCACTGTGAGCACTGTCCTTAGAGAATTCTCTACTACCTTTACTAAAACAGTATACAAAGCACAGACATATGCATCTTCCTTGCCAATACAATAGGTAGAATTTTGTAAGTCAATTTCCAGTTATGAGTGAATGAGAGTTGGTACTGTGTGATGATGAAAAGTCTCCTAATTGCTTACCAAGTTGAAAGTGCTAATGATTCAGGAGGTGCCAAGGTAGAGATGTGTACATAAAAAAAGGACAACCTACAAATTTTGCAGTCCCTTTCTGTGAGACTCTTTGGGTGAGAAGAACAACAAGCTGTATGCCACCCACTCAGGCATGATACGTTTATGAGCACATGGCATCTATTTCTTTTGTGTTTATTCTTTTCAAATATAAGTTCTCTGTGGTGGGAATGACCACACATTGAGTTTATAGGTTTGGGAGATCCTAATGTCCCCAAACCAAAGAGTCAGTAGCAGTGTCCGCCATGGTGGTGACAAATGCCTGCTCACCTGTAGTGGCTGACAAGAGTGGCTGTGTCTGCAGACAGCTATGGAAAGACAGTCATCCAAAGACAGCATAACCCATAGGGATAGTGAGCCATCTTGATGAAAAGAAGTATTGGTTAAAAATCAGAGGTGGAGATAGTTTTGCAGAGCCAATCAGAGAGCTACAAGTAAAGGGAACTTCATGAAAATCCCACAATGGTAGAAAAAGACACTTAGTTCTATGAGGTATAATATGGGTTTTCTTCATATATATGCCTCATTATCACTATACTTTAACTTTGAGCTTATGTGTACAGGGGAAAATACATCCCAGTTTTTGGAGATCAAATTTTATAGCAATTTTTCTTACTACACTGCTTTATTAAATGTCATTTGCTCAGGATATACAATACTAGAAACTTTATGATTGCCCCTATAACCTTGATGGAAGTGATAGTCAACTGCTTTTTAGGGACCCAATATATCAAGTGAGTAAATGCTGGAAAAGTGGCTATAGATCTGGAACATAATTTTTCTAAGCTCTTTGAAAACAAGAACCATACCTTACCCCCCACCACAATGCTCTGTATATAAAAGCACCTTTATTAATGTATTACATCTATTTTTATACTTATGTGTTCATATTGTATCCTCTCATAGACTATATGCTAGTATTCCCAGTACCTTGCAACCATTCCTAGTAATAGTATACAAATACATTTGCAGGGAATGAACTTAGGAGAATATAAAGAAGACTTTTCTCTCCTTGTCTTGATCATTATTTATAAGTGACCCAGGGTTTTCTGAAACTATAATAATAAGACACAAGCTTTGGGACATTCCAACTACCTGGAAAGACTTGGAGTATGATCTATTAATTGAATGTTTGTCACTATGGAACAGAAAGATGAAATCAGGTCATATAGAGACTGACTGAAAAAAGCTGGGATATTTCAGTTTCATAAGAGTATAATTCAAGAAAATATTTTAGCTGCCACATGGGAAAGATACAGCATGTGAAGACTGCAAAATGGCAAATAGGAATTCAAAAGCTGAATAAGTTGTCTCAGGAAATAATGGCGGTGCTGTTGCTTGACATCTTTAACCAAAAGCTAGATGACCATTTGTTAAGTAATTTGTAGAGGAGAGTTTTTGTTCTGATGTAAGTTGAATTAGATCACATCAGAGTTCCTTTTCAACTGTGAGGTTATATGATTATGTGACCATCTTTTGTAAGTTCAGGAAAGCTAACCATCACAAAATTAACTTACTCTTGACTCCATTCCACATTCTGCAGACTTTGTCACCCCTTCCCCTCCTGGAAGCACTCTTCTTATCCTGGGGAGGATGACATTGTGACATGGCTCTCTCTTTTCATGGGGGAGTTCATGGACCACACTACAATCTCATGAGACACCTGTTCATGACCATTTCACTTCTGAATCTGTTCCTCATTTTCTAGACTTCTCCATTTTCTCACCAGCAGTCTTGCACCTATATGAGTATCCTTCCCTCCCCTTATTTTTCTGCTTCTCTTTATGCATTATCACCCTTCATTAGAATGGAAGTTCTTTGAGGGTGGGTGCAATCTTTTTTACTTGTTCATGCATAAATATTACTTAGCACTGTACTTGGCAAATAGTAAGCACTTAAATATTCATCCTATCTATCTGTCTGTCTGGCAGGCAGAGAACAGTTACATTAAAAAAGTTACCAATTAAAAAATACATGTGTGGTGTTCATGAAGGAAATGTCCAAACTTTTCAAGTAATGGAACTTTGAAGTAATGTAGTACAAACAAGAATCTAGAGAATGTCCCTTAGATGTCTATTTCAGCCATAGTTTGCCTATAGTAGGGAAATGCTCTTTCTTATGATTATCAGGAATTAGAATATAAAAAAGACACCAGTGAAGAGTAAAGATAGAGAATATGAAAGAATTGAAAAAAATCTATTAATTCTTCATTTAAAATAAGTAGGAATTAATTCATCAAAAATAACAAATCTTCAAAACAAAATACAAATGTTTGATTGGAAAACCCAGCCTGGTAAGGCTTATTTTAATACTTTTGGTGCATCTGTAATTACTTCAATGTAGGTACTTACTTTGACGGTATTTACTGTTGTGTTCATCATTCATCACCATTGAAGACCGTGCCAGCAGAGACATGATGACATGATCTGCACTTGACTTTGTTTTGAGTGAGGGAGGGCTGTGCAAGGTGACCTCATTTGTCCTCCAGAACCATCTGGATCTAGGGACCAGATATTCATCAGGATGACTGGAGATGGCCCAGGATGCAATGGGGTGCCTTGGCCCCTTTAGGCCCAGGTCTATTTGGTACTCTCTTAGAGTGAAGTAATGCCCGTTCAGTGAATAGGTCTGTTGAAGAAGTAGTCAGGGGATAGCCCCTTTAATGAGGCAATGAAAAATAATAAATCAGGAAAGGAAAGGAAAAGAAAGGAAAGGAAAAGAAAAGGAAAAGGAAAAGAAAAGGAAAGGAAACTGAGGCATATAGAGGATACCTGACTTGTCCAGCGTCCCAAGCTAACAAGCATCCAAAGCTGATTTTAACTGATGTCTTACTGATTTCAGACCCACTCTACTATCTACGGCAACACTTTGCTGCCCCTGTGGCAGAATTGTTTAACCTCTAAACTGGGAACTTAGAAAAAACATTGATAAGTATATTTGAATATCATGCTGTCTAACTCTTGTCTTTTGTATCCCATGAGTCTTCCCATAAGCCACCCATATTGTGGTATTTTCTTCTAAATTTCTTAAATTCCTCTGCATACCAAAAGAGCATGTGCACTACGCTTATACCTCACTCATATTACATGGCTTACCATTTCTGGTTATATGAGTCTCCAATCAGATCATTTACATAGTTTATCTGCATAGTCCTTTATTTGTAATTCATGAAGAAATACTCTAATAAACATTGTGCCCCCTCCATTGCCCCTTGAAGGATCCTCATTTTCAATTCTTTTGAGATTTTTATTCAATAAATTGTATCCACACTATCATTACAAGACAATTATTTTTATCAATTTCTTTTAAACTTAAGTACTATAGACTTGAATACAAAACAAGAAAAGAAAAAAAAGCATTCCCATGTGCGTAGCAGAATGTGAGTGCATTCAAAATATATGGCCATATATTTCCATTTCCAGAAAGTCTGTATAATAAATGTTACACACTGTGTTCCAAGCTTTCCAACTTTTCTTTGCTTCCTTGAAAATTTTGTTTTGTTCTCTGCTGTGTTCTTTTTATTTTGTTCTTTTCACCTGCCTCGTTCTCCTCTAAGAAGGTTGCAATCACATGTAGATGTATTTATACATAAGGAAAATTATTTTTTAAATGACGTAGTTTCTTCCACCCCTCGTCAGGAAGAAACTTGGACTCCTTGAAAGCACTGAATGATTCTCAAAAGAAATCTGACCTGCTCAATTTGTCCTGTCTTTGTCTGAAACATCTGTCAGTTCAGTTTAATTAAAATGACTAAGCACTCCTTAAATGCCAGGCACCGTACCAGATTGCCTAAGACATATATAGCGATGAATTAGTTCTACGGATTTTTTGCCCAACTGCAGGTCTTATTCTATACAATATAAACTTTCTTCATTTTTCCTTCATGGAAAACTAAACTCTTAAATTTTTTGAGTGATTATAGACATCATTTAAGAAACTCATGAGGATTGCAGGGGTTGATACAATCATTATCATGTCATCTAAAAACAAGACTACATGGAGATCTTCATCATCTATAGATAATCCCTCTTCCATTTGGAATCTGTACTTAGCATCATCCATACCATTGAATAACAGCTTTATTGAGAGGGCATCCTTTTCTTCAATGCCTCACTTGTATCAAAGGTTATGAATAAAGTTTTCTCTGTTATAGCACTTTTCATGTATCTTTGTTTAATTTGTCACATTCCTGGGAGATGCTTTATTGGAGGATAGCCTTTAAAGAGTTATTCTACACTATTGAGATCAAATGCTATTTTAATGCTCCTCAATTATTGTAATGAAATTCTACAGCCTGCACTTTTCATTGAATTGTATAATGGAAAGATATGCTCTTTTGACCTGTTCATAGTAGGAAGTGACTGACACTTGGAAATGGTAATTGGGTTGATTATTCTTTTATCTATTTTCCTTTCTAGATATCAAAAGCTTATTGAAGGGAATTATGTTGGCAGTTAGGTGCCCTATCTTCTCACTTTTATTTTTTTTTCTGAGTATTTATTTCAGTCTTTGATCTATGAAGTTAGTTCAATCATAATTTTAGAAATGGAAAGGGCCTTATAGGCTCTTAACTTATACTTATACTTACACTTTACAGATGAGAAAACTAAGAGCCAGGGAGTTTAAATTTAACCAAATTCATGTACATAGTTAGTGTCAGAGATAAGATTTGAACCCCAGCTCTCTGACTCTAGCATTATTTTAGCAATACCTCAACTTGATGGTCTGATTTTATTGAGAAAGATGGTTTTGAAAAAGTCTTCCTTATCCAACTCGTCATTTCCTTTCTTTTAACATATAATTAATTTCATTTCTGGTACATTATTTGGTGCCCATTATGCCTAGTCCCTCCTAATCATTTCCTTTAAGGAATATTCATCTTACATAAGCCTAAGGTTTTTACATAATCTAAAAATGTTGGGAATCTTTTGTTTCTTGCTACTGCATCATGTTTTTATAATCATATTTTTCACTTTTCTAAATGATATTGTGAATTGATATTACAGAACATTAAGGAGGATTTTTATTTATTTGGAGCTTTGTATTGAGTTTTTTATAGAATTTTTCACCTCCTCATTTACTGTAGTGAAACCTAGCTCATAACCTACAATTATCTTACAGGTTTTTGAGTTGTGTATTAGAAGATAATTGTGTCCTATGAAAAGAAACTTCCTGTTGTCTTTGGATGTGTGGTGAAACCAATTTGTCTATTTCTTTCATTTACTTTTCCAAGGAGAAAATAGTCATTCCATTTTCCCCCCAACCTTCTTTTTTTCATACTGATTTCATTTATAGAGAGAATATCAGTACTGCCATTGATTGATCCATTTGTCACTCAGCGAACAAGGGTCTGAAATTTAGAGTACCAAGAACCTGTCCAAAGTTAGTAGGAAGGTTAAGATCTCTAGCAACCTCTTTCCTATTTTCTACTAATCTGCCACTATTATCACAAAACCAGGAGGAGAATAGGTAGCAATAAGTATCATTTCTAATTTCTGTATTGGGTTGCCAGGACCAAAAAAAGTGGCTAGTCTATGGTTGAGCAGCCATTAAAATGAAACTGATTTAATATCAACTGATGTTTTTCTGTTCCTGAGTAAAACCAAATGATATAGGATATATTTAAAATGAAATTCAATTTGAGGCTATGATATAGAAAAGGAAATCATTTCTTCTTCAAAAGTACTTCGACCTGAAAAGGAAGGTTATTTTGTCAATAAGACAGAAGAACCAATAAGGGGAAACTGTTTTTTTTTGAATTTTATTCTCATCAATCAGGAGGAATTGGTTGCTGGGGTGAAAGTTATAAGAACCTGTGAAGTACCCATTCCATCTTAGCATTTTTGATAGAGTAGAGAGGAAAGCAGAAAATAATCTGATATGCTACTAAGATTTGGGAGGAATAGATTGCAAAGGATTACAAACAAGGATAGCTAGAATTCCAGGAAATAACTTTTAATAAGGGAAGTAAATTGCAAGAAATAGGAGGGTCTCAAACAACCAAATTATGATTATTGAAAGGAAATAACTTCCAAGGAAGAAAAGAATGACCATTTAAAAAAAAAATCTATTGAGTGAACATGAAATCCACAAAACTACTTATGATTTTAAAAAGGTACAGAAGACAAGCAAAGTGATGTAATAGAGAATGGAAGAATGACACAATATGGGATGATCTAGAAAGAATATTGTGAGGAATGCTGAAGGTAAAAATGAAGTGAGGCTGGTGAGAAATCTAATGACCATAAGAAGTAATTTTTAGAGCTCTTTTATGAAAAGAGAAATATTTAAGAAGACATAGGAGCTTGAACTGAATTTGATTAGTACAAAAATAACTGATTAAGAGAAACTATAACTTTCCTTGGGTTTTGTTTTCTACTGTTTCTCTTGCCAACAGAGTGATGATTGAACTGGAGAAGATAGAAAATATATGTCAATGATAACCAAGAAAAGTCAGGACATCATAAGAAATCATTTAACCCCTCTTGATGAGTTCAAGTTACCTGGTTTGGATGAACTATATCTTTGTGTAATGAAATAATGGCCTATATGACTATTAAATCATTGTCAATGACCTCAGAAAGTTCCCAGAAACCAAGAAAGTTCTTGGAAACCTCATGTTCTGAGGAAATTTAATGATTTTTTTAATGAAAGGAAATAGGATGGAATCTGTAAACTAGAGACCAATGAGTTGCTCTAATTCCTGAAAATTTTTTATAACATATTATTAAAAATAAATGCACAGTGACCTAGAGAATCAGGAATATTTCCAAACTGATAGCCCTTTACTGTAGATTTATGTAATCTTTTGTTCATGTCATGACTCTCATTTCCACATGAACAATCAAAATTTCTGTCCATAAAGGGAGAAACTTTAAAAGAAAAGTACACGTATTTAATGATAACCGGGATTTTTCCATTTATAAAATTTGATGCTCAAAAATATGATATAAGACCTTTGTAAGTTCTTCCAAGTAACTTATGTTACATCCTATTTGATATATGATGTATTTCCATAACACACATGCCAACAATTGAGATAAAAGCAAGATTCAAATCTCTCTCTGCTGACCACATCAGAGGCATTGGGAAATTTTTTTTAAAGTGTTATAAAAGAAGTCAATTCATATCACCAAGAAGATTTTATTCAGCCTCTCCTGTTAGACCAAAGGAACTAGCCTCATCACAAACAGTTTACAGCTAGGTTGAGGGGGATGTGAGAATGGTAAGGCATTTGTTTAGAGAGTATCTGAGGGGCAACCTCTGACTTTTATACATATATCCACAGCTTTCTGACTCAGAGGCCAATCATGAAGACCCAAGTCTTCTCACATAGGAGTGAACCAAACACTTCCCCTTACCAACCTTTTAAGATCTTAAAAATGATGATTAAACATATGTCAAAAAGAGAAGCAGGGGGAGTAAAGAGCAACCATTCCAAAGAGATTATAATCAAGGTGAAACCTATACACTTGCTTTTCAATCTATTTACAATTTTTACTGAAAGCCTAGAGACATACACAAAGAGGTTCTATGTCTGGGATATTATAGAAGGAGAGTATTTTGAGATGGTGGAAACCTTCAGTAAAAATATCTTGAGGTTATGCCTCAAATTGCAAGACAAAAAGAAATAACGATAAATTATATTTGCACAGTACTTTTAAGGCTTGCAAACTATACACATTTTATTACTTGAAACTCACAACAGTTTTATGAGCAAGTATTCTTTTCTTTTTTTTGCCTGGATTTGTGATTTCTTTGGCATAGACAATTGCAGGTGAGTAATTTAATCTGCCCTTATCAGTACTCTTTCTATGATTTGTAGTCTTACAGATTTGCCCGAGATACTGAGAGGTTGGATAACCTATCCATGATCAAACAATATATATATATATATATATATATATATATATATATATATATATATATATATATATATATATATATTTCAGAGGATAAGACTTACCCTGTCTTCCAGAGTATCCTTCATGCCAGTGGTGTCAAACTCAAACAGAAATGGGTGCCACTAAACCGCATATAAAGATCCCTGCAGCCTGCATATTGACTTAGAAAACCACATATTAATGTTATCTCTTTTATTATATTTTTATTTATTTTAAGTATTTCCCAATTATATTTTAAACTTATTGAACCACTAGTTAGTGTTGTGGACTGCATGTGGTCTATGGGCTGCATGTTTGCCACCTTTTTTTCTATATCAACAGCCTCTTTTTATTAGTATTATGCAGTTACAGTTACTTATTACTAGTAATTACTTATTATAACTATTATAAAATGATAAAGCAGGTTCAGAGAAACTAAGTATCTTACTCCAATCTCATACAGTAAGAAAATATTTGAGGCAAGATTTAAGCTCAGGTCCCTTTTAACTCTAAATACAGGAGCTTATTGTATTATACTACAATTACATCGTGGGAAATAGAGTGACAGGCTAGTTTATATAACATTTATATGGTATATAATATAATAATATAATGCTATATAATATAATAATATAGCATATAACATTTATATGCTATATAATATAATAATATAATGCTATATATAATATAATAATATAGCATATAACATTTATATGCTATATAATTTATATAGCATATTACAAGACAAAATTTTTTGGTGAAACCAAAATATCTCATTGTAGGCATGGTGTGCTTGGTGATTATTCACTTCGTAGGCAAGATAGAGAGTTACTTAGTGGTGAAACACACTGGGAGGGAAAACAACAACATGGTATCATGGAACAAAGATGAATTGTCCCGTAGAGATCATTCCTTGGAGCATGCATAGATAATCTCATTCTGCTTCCTGGAGAACACTGTGATCAGATTTTAGTCATATATAACTTAAGAGCTTGCTATGAATTATACAATACAAAATCTTCTGTTTAACATTCAAACCCCTTCAAACTTAATCCTACCTACCTTTTCAGTGTTTTTGTACACTGTACTCTTGTCCTCACAGTTTCTTGCTCAAGACACTCTGCGTCTGACTCCAGGCGTTTTCATTGCTTGACCCCATCCATACCCAGCATACTCTTCTTCCTCATCTCTACCTCTTAGAATTCCTTGACTTCTTTTATATCCCAGATTAAATCCCATCTTCTACAGAAAGTATTTCCCCATGTCTTTTAATTCTAATATCTTCTCTTAAGTTAATTTTTTTCCCAAATATCCTGTATATAGCTTGTTGAATATAACTGTTTGCATGTTGTTTCTTTCTTTAGATTTTGAGCTTCTCAGAGGTAGGGACTGTCTTGTACCTTTCATTGTATCCTCAACATTCATTCTTAGCACAGAACCTGGCACATGTAATGTGCCCTTAATAAATGTTTCTTAACTGGCTCTGACTGAAAAGTCCCCAAATAGACTGCTGAACTAGAAAAGTAACGTCAAAGTCTGTACAATAAACAAATGACTGGGTTCTTGTACTTTTTTTTTCTCTGACTACTCAATTCTTTCTTTGATTCTTTTTTCTCTGGCAAAGTGAATGAATTTTGGACTAAAAATGACAGAAGAAAAATGGGAATTAAAATCCAAGATAAATAAGGAAATAGTAAAAAAAGGACCAAATTACATTTGATAGATTCCTGGAATCTGGCTCAAATGAACTATGTTTTCTATTACTGAAAGACCTGGTGGTTGTGTTTGCTGAGTCATTCTCCAGGATCTTTGAATGACTAATGAGAATAGGAAAGGTAAGGTATCAAAGGACTGAAGAAGGGTAAATGTCCCAATTTTTTAAAAAAGGAATCTGTAAGCTATAGGCTTAATTTCATTTCCTAGAAAACCCCAGAGCATATTATTAGAGAGATGATTCATGAATAAATCAGTCATCACAAAAGAAGCAGCATAATCATGACAAATTAACTTTATGTTATAGGGATTTGTTTTTAGCCTGGTAAATTAAGGGAATTTTAAGATTTAAGTTCTCTGGATTTTAGAAGTCTTTCATGTAATTCTTGGAAAGATAAGCATTAAATAATAACACATTTGGAAAGATTCAGAACTAGTTACATGATTGTACTCAAAGAGGTATCCACACCAACTTGGAAATGTATTTCCGGGATGGTCCTATACTCATCTACTGTTGGCCTTGTGCTGTTTAATATATTTTTCAGTGACTTGAACAAACACATAGATGATAGATATCAAAGTGGAAGGTGTCACGTAGCTTGGAGGGATAGCTAATAATAATGGGTAACATTAACATGATTCTTCAAAGTTTTTAAATAGCTTCATATATGTTAATTTATTTGACCCTCATAACAACACACTGAGGTAAGTGCTATTATTATCCCTATTTTACAGTTGAGGAAACTGAGTTATACAGAAAGGAAGTGATACACACAGCTACACAGATGTTTGAGGAGGGATTTTAACTCAGAAATTTCTAATGCCAAATTCCACCCTCTATTCACTACACCACCTAACTGCCAAACTAGCTGGCACACTCCATATGATGAACAAGATCCAAAAATATTTTGTTGCAGTAGAACATCAATCCGAATTTAGTAAAATGAAATTTAATAGGGATAAACATAAAGTCTTAGACTTATCCTAAAATTTTGATTTAACAAAGTACAGAATCAGGTGTGTATATGTATTTTTAGATAATAGTTTATGTGAAAAAAAGGTCTAAGCATTTTAGTCAGAGGTGCACTGTAATGTTAATTTAAGGTTAATGGTGGATGAGGGGAGGAATTAAAAATCTTCCCCACTCATTGATATGCCTTAACGTCTTTTGTTAATTTCTGCTGAGGCACTGGGTCAGAGGGTTATGCCCTCTGACTCTAAAAAGTGTATAAATACTCTGAGGTGAAGCTTTACTTTGGGGCTTACTCATTGAAGTGTTTGGCCAGATGAGACTCTGGGTAACTGCTAAGGAGCCCTGCCAGCTTTGAAAACCCAGATGTTGGTGCTTCTCTCTCTCTGGAAATTATGTATATTTGTAATGGTCAAAGTTAGATCGGTCTGTTGATCTGTGATGCATGTATTGCAGTATGTCTGACCATTTAATGGTCATATGGTTAGGAGCCCTGCCTATTGGTCTTTATTTCTCTGCTTGCATTTTCTCTGTTGGTGAATGTAATTAAGGAAGATTATTGACCCCCTCAAAACTTTCTTTCCTTTAAGGAAATCAGATCTAAGAACATGTGCAGCAGGCCCTCCTGTGTATGCCAGGGTTCTTATTGCTACATGTGCTGATAAATCTTTAACAATTGCTCCAAGTTTAGTCTGTATTAATAATATTTTCTTCATTACTTTCTTAAGTCCATACAATAAACACAGACACACACAGACACACACAGACACACACACACAAACACACACTAATTCAAGGCTTGATCAGTAACATTTGCTGAGGTGTAAATGTTCATGTTTAATTTTAATAATCTGCTCTCATCAACCAGTTTAAACCAACTATAGCACACACGTCACTTTAGTAGACTGTGAGCTCAATATGATTCGATAAAATGATATGGATTGGACCTGTGATTTCATCAATACTAGGAACTTCTGGATGAGGAAACTTTTAGAGGCAAAAAAGCAAATGCAATCTTTGGTTTCACTGAAAGGTGCATAGTTTCAAGGATTAAAGAGGTGACAGAGTGGTAGATAAGTGGACAAGATAGAAGAGGTGCCCATTGCATGAATATGAATTGGATACAGGAAAGGTGATTTAATCTTGCTCAAATAAAGCCTAGATAAAACCAAGTAAATCACATCATTTCATGTAGAATGATTTAAAAAATATTCAGAAAGTTGAGTCATAGCCAAATTTGCAATCTGCTTGGAACCTGATAGCTACTCTTATCAAAATAGAGTTTGGCAATTCTGTTAATTAGACATTTCACATTTCACCTCTACTTTGAACACTGTCAAATTAAATGGCCAAGTTTTTTTTTCTAATGGCTTCTCCTTGATGCTGTCTCTTTCCTTGTAAATCAATCCACTCCTCCTACTACTATGTAGGCACTGTCTCCCAGTGGGGATTGAATTGCTTAATGAACCATTAACATTACCGCTGCTGCTTTGCCAGAAGAATCTCCCAAAAGACAAGAGGAGTCAATCTCTTTCAAACAGCTTGAAGCTAGATGGAGGATAGCAAATTCATAAAGCTGTTCTCAGAGTTAGAGAGTTTCTGAAGGGCATCTTATCTCCTCTTTAATATATCCACAAAATTCTCTCTTACAAGCTAATCATGAAGATTTAACTCAGTGATGTGTCATTCATATTTAGAAACCAGCACCACCTTCCACAAAGCTTCCATGTGTTTGGCTGGAATGATGACTGAACTTTTCTCCAAAAACAAGATGAGAGAGGAGCAAACTCAATGGAAGATCACTCTAAAGAGAATATAATCAACTGGTAATCTTTATGCATGCTTTCCAATATTTTTCTAATTTTTATGAAAATAATATCAATGATATCCTTGATGAAGTATATTGGTGGGTAACCATTAAACTCATATGAGTGGTATGTTACAATAGACCAAATTGTTGCCATCATAAAAATGATCAAAAGTAGTAGATAACATAAAATCTCACCGTAATTATAAGAAAATATGTGGTTCAGTAGGGAAAAATAACAATCTTAAAGATTCTCATTCAACCAGGTATCTCTGAATCATATGTGAAAATTATTCCTGATTCTTAGAGATTACTATAGAAGAAACTTTGTCTGATAAACCTCTGTTCACAAATATTAGGCAATGCATAAAACAGGAGTGATGAATACTTTTTAAAGCATATATAATACCTTCTACAAAAGTAGAACTCCATCAAAAGATTCAAGTTATTAAATTCTATGGATGATGAAATCCTCCATTACATTGGTTGATGAAATTGTGCTTATTATGTCAAGTCCTCAGATATTAAAGATATCAGAAAAAATTTTTTAACCATTCAAAAGAGTTTTTTCTGATCATCTTAAAAGAAAAATAAAGTGTTTGAAGAATATCTGTTTTCAGGATTGTGACATGCCAGTAGCTAGATAATTTAGAGAGTCAGACAGTTTATAATAAAATTCATCAATAAATTGGGCCTGGAATCAAACAGGAGAAGAAGCTATATTGCTTTCAGGAAATCATAATGCTCCTTAAATGTTCCCCAAATTTCTTTCAGAAGCAAAGGCTCATCATTTTAATCCCAATATTCCAGTAGTGTTGCATGACTGATAGACATGGAACACGGGAGTTTCCCAATAATCCTAAGCAGATATCATGTACTAGGCAATGAAAAAGTACTTGGATGTTGTGAGCAGATTTAACCATATAGCAAACAAGGAACTTGGGAGAACAGAAATATATTGTAGAATGTCATCAGAAACTTAATTCATAAAGATAATGGACTGATTCAGTGGTAAGTACGAGGAAAAACTTCAGGACAGCTCATGTGCTCCTCTGAAATCCTCATTCATAGAATAATCCCTACCCATTGGGTATGGGCCCCGTGATGTACTAATATAAGGAAAAGGGCAAGAATCATTCAGGATGACTGTCACTGGCATCATCAAAGGGAACATCCAAATAGATGATAACACAGATTCATTTGATTATTGAAAATCTCTGTAACAACTTCCTAACAAGTAAAGGTATCCCAAAGTGGAATGGTCCGACTGTGGAAACATTAGCCACCCTCTCACAAGAAGGTCCTCAGGAAGAACACAGACAGATGTTTTCATGAGGATTCTTTATTTCATGATGGGCTGAGCTGGGTGACTGTCAGAGGCTACTATCTCATTGTAAGGTACTGAAATCTTCTTCTGATGAAACCTCTAGTCAATCAAACCGCACTACTTAAAGCAACCAGGGCATGCATTTTCAGCTGCACACCCGTGCATACACTGTTCTCACTGCCTATAATCTTTTCCATCTCTTTAATCATGTGTTTTTTTTTCAGGGCCCAGCTTGAACACCATGCCTTCTTGAAGTTTTTGATGACATGTCAATGGAACAATTTATAGTAAATGCTTTTTTTCTCTGAATGTATGGCACTTGTTATCTATGCCACTTATTTAATAATAGCTGATATTTGTATAGCATTTTAAGGTTTTCAAAATATTTCGAGTGCATTATTTATTTTGAATTACACAACAAGCAATATTTTTCATTCTGTTTTTGAGTTAAGAAAATTGCAACTCAGGGAAATTTAGTGACTTGGTCACAAATCTAGCAAGTGATAGAATGTGAGTTCAGCCATCAAGTGTTCCTGACTCCAAACTCAGAGTTCATTCTATATATAATATGAGGCAGCCTTCTTATTTATTTTAACTCAATGACCTTCAATTTTTAGCTGTCTTTTCACATTTTATATCTTGTGTCTCTAATTGATAAATTCTTTAGCATTTATCTCTTTTCACTTTTTATATCTTGTTTCTCTAATTGATAAATTCTTTAAGCATTTGCAAGGAAGCCCTAGGCTTATTTAGATCCTTGATTGCACATAAAATTGTGTCATACACCTTACCCTTAAGGAGCCAAGGTTTCCCAGTGCATCCTGGGTCATCTCCAGTCATCCTGATGAATATCTGGTCACTGGATTCAGATGGCTCTGGAGGAGAAGTGAGGCTGGTGACCTTCACAGTCCTCCCTCACTCAAAACAAAGTCAAGTGCAAGTCATGTCTTCATGTCTCCAATGGCATTGTTTTCTTCGGCAATGAAGGATAAACAGCACAAAAACAATGACACATAATGGGCACTTCATAGCTATTGACTGAGAGTGTAAATATTGTATCAACATGTAAAAGTTAGTGTTCACAAGTTACTGTGCTCCTGCCTAAGGTTATGCTCAGAGAATCTAAACTCCAATCCACTGAGACTGGAGAGTTGTGAGAAATTTCATATTCCATCACCCCAGAAAAGGCTGCTGAAATTTCTGATGCTGCTCACAGTCTTGAGTTTAACCAGGTAATTCCTAATAATGTGAAATCTCAGAAGTCCTCAGACATAAAGGTGAGACTGAGAGTTTTAAACTAACAGCTCCAGGTTTTTAATACCTTGTTTCTCTAGACATCTTTGCCCAAAAGGAGGGGGGCCAAATGCTCATGTAGAGACCTGAGACCTCTGTGGAGTGCTTATACAAGCACCATGCCATTTTTGCACTGTCCCTGGATATTGTTGGTATAAGTCATTTCTGTGGCTCAAGGGTTTTAATCAGAAGTCCATGACCAGGGTGAAGGGGGTGAGGAGGTGTCAATAGACTTGGATAAGGAAGAAAAAACACATTTACTCTAACCTCCAACTGAAATTTAGTAGTTCCTTCAGTTGTTAAAAATTATAATGAGAGAAGGGGTTCAAGAGACTGCCAGTGTGTTTATGACCAAAAAAATGTCAAGAACTCTGTTATAGATGAAAATAAGGCCAGGACATAAATTATTTTGTTTGAAAGTAATCCTTTTGTGCACATCAATTTCATTCACTTGGACACTCTAGGAATCCTTCTTCACTTATTAAGCTCCCAAGCATAAATGGAGAAATGGCTTTTAGGGGTACTGGGCTTAGAGCTTCACTTATTAAGCTCCCAAGCATAAATGGAAAAATGGCTTTTAGAGGTTATGGGCTTAGAGTTTTACTTCTTCTTGACTTGAAAATCTAAGCAGGGAGGAGCCAAGATGGCAGAGTAGAAAGACTCATGTATGCTACCTCCGAATCCACAGCCCATAAATTTTCTGTAAAAAGAACTCCCCACAAATTCTGGAGCACTGCAAGCCACGCAGAAACACAGTGGAAGAGATTTCCATTCCAGAGAGCCCTGGAAAGCCATCCCCAGGGGTCCGTCATACTCCAGATGTGGAGCCCACCCCCACGCTGCCCTGGCCACGTGGCCCCAGAGGAGCAGATCCGAGCAGGCTTCAGGGACGGAATCTCTGGCAGTCACGAAGGTCCCTCCACCCACAGGTGCTACAGGTCAGTGAGAGAAACTTCTGGGCTGGCCAAGAGGGGAGCGGGGTACCTCTGTGACTCGGGCCCCCTCAGGAGGAAGTGGCAGAGGGAGCCGCAGAGGCAGCAGGGAGGCTTGTCTAGGGACTCGCGGAGCAGGCAGGAGCTCAGGGCCATACTGAAGGTTTCTGCATAAAGACCCTGAGGGAACTGAGCCTGGGAGGTGGCCCTGCCCCACCCAAGTACCAGAACTTAAGCTCACATTGAATAGCAGCCGTGCTCACCCCTGAAAGCCCTGAGGCTGGGGAGCAGCATTTCAATCTCAGACCCCAAGCACTAGTTGGGCAGATCTAGGTGAGGGTGGACAGGAATCTCAGAAGTCAAGTAACTGGCTGGGAAAATGCCCAGAAAAGGGAAGAAAAATAAGACCATAGAAAGCTACATTCTGGGGGACAGTTGTTCCCACCTTTCATTTCTGATGATGAGGAACAATTCTTACCATCAGGGTAAGACGTGGAGGTCGAGGCCTCTGTATCCCAGAAATCCAAGATGGATGTCTGGGGGGCTCAGGCCATGGAAGAGCTCAAAAAGGATTTTGAAAATCAAGTCAGACAAGTGGAGGAAAAACTGGGAAGAGAAATGAGAGAGATGCAAGAAAAGCATGAAAAAGGGGTCAAAACCTTGCTACAGGAGACCCAAAAAAATACTGAAGAAAATAACACCTTGAAAAACAGGCTAACTAAATTGGCAAAAGAGGTTCAAAAAACCAATGAGGAGAAGAATGCTTTCAAAAGCAGAATTAGCCAAATGGAAAAAGAGGTTCAAAAGCTCACTGAACAAAATAGTTCTCTCAAAATTAGAATGGAACAGATGGAGGCTAATGACTTTCTGAGAAACCAAGAAATCACCAAACAAAATCAAAAGAATGAAAAAATGGAAGAGAATGTGAAATACCTCATTGAAAAAACAACTGACCTGGAAAATAGATCCAGGAGAGATAATTTAAAAATTATGGGACTCCCTGAAAGCCATGATCAAAAAAAGGACCTAGACATCATCTTTCATGAAAGTATCAAGGAAAACTGCCCTGATATTCTACAACCAGAGGGCAAAATAAGTATTGAAGGAATCCATCGATCATCCAAAAGAGATCCAAAAAGAGAAACTCCTAGGAACATTCCAGAATTCCCAGGTCAAGGAGAAAATATTGCAAACAGCTAGAAAGAAACAATTCCAGTATTTTGGAAATAAAATCAGGATAACAAAAGATCTAGCAGCTTCTACATTAAGGAATTGAAGGGCTTGGAATAGGATATTCCAGAAGTCAAAGGAACTAGGACTCAAACCAAGAATCACCTACCCAGCAAAACTGAGTATAATACTTCAGGGGAAAATATGGTCTTTCAATGAAACAGAGGACTTTCAAGCATTCTTGATGAAAAGACCAGAGCTGAAAAGAAAATTTAACTTTGAAACACAAGAATGAGAAGAAGCATGAAAAAGTAAACAGCAAAGAGAAGGCATAAGGGACTTACCAAAAGTGAACTGTTTACATTCCTACATGGAAAGACAATATTTGTAACTCTTGAAACTTTTCAGTACCTGGGTAGTTGTTGGGACCACACACACACACACACACACACACACGTTCACACACACATGTACATGCCTGCACACACACACATACACACATGCACACATACAGAGACAGAGAGCACAAGGTGATTTGAATAGGATGGGACCATATCTTAAAAGAAATTAAGGTAAATGGTGAGAGAGAAATGTAGTGGGAGGAAAGGGGGTGAAATGGAATGGGGTAAATTATCTCTCATTCAAGAGGCAAGCAGGAGACTTTTTAGTGGAGGAAAAAAGAGGAGAGCTGAGAAAAAAACAAGAAGTTTAACCTCATCACATTCGACTAAAGGAAGGAATAAAATGCACACTCATTTTGGTATGAGGACCTATCTTACAATACAGGAAAGTGGGGGAGAAGGAGATAATCAGGGCAGGGGGAATGATGGAAGGGAGGGCAATGGGAGGAGGGAGAAATATGAAGTCAACACTCAGGGAAGGACAGGATCAAAAGAGAGAACAGAAGCAGTGGGGGGCAGGATAAGATGGGGGGAATTACAGTTAGTCTTACACAACATGACTATTATCAAAGTCATTTGCAAAACTATACAGATATGGCCTATATTGAATTGCTTCCCTTCCCAAAGGGGAGGGAGGGGTGGGGAGAATTTGGAACTCAAAGTTTTAGGAGCAACTGTTTAGTATTGTTCTTGCCACTAGGAAATAAGTTAATGGGAAATAGAAAGTCATCTGGCCCTACAGGACCAAAGAGAAGATGGAGACAAGAGAAGGGAGGGATGATAGAAGAGAGGGCAGATTGATGATAGGGCAAATTAGAATGCTCGGTGTATTGTGGTGAGGGGAGGGGATAAATGGGGAGAAAATTTGGAACCCAAAATTTTGTGAAAATGAATGTAAAAAGTTAAATAAATAAATTTATATTAAAAAAAGAAAATCTATGCAGTTTTAAAAGCTCCATTTTTTTGCTTTACTTTTAAGCCTACACTGAACTGCTTGTAAGAAGTCTTTCAGTTGCAAATTAACTTAAAACTTTCTCTATAAACAAAATCTCTCAGATCTTTCATTTGAAGGTCTTTACAACACAGAACTGAAGCTTGTCTTTTTTCTAAAAAAAAAACAAAAACCAATAACAGCACAAAGTGTCACAGGATCCATCTGATTCCTGAACTGGTGAATGGAAGGAAATTGTGATAGGAGAAAACTATGACCCCTGTTTGGCATTTCAAACATAAGCATTTTAAGGATCTTGAAAATAGTAAGAGAAAGAGTTGTTGAACTTATGTGTTCTAAGGTCAAAATTCACAAGAACAGAAAATTTGACAAGATTCTGCTTTACAACTGTTTGACAAGTTATTTCAGGGTTACAATAAAGGTAAGGTATGGGTTTCACCTAAATCAAAATTTGTGTGAGTGCTAATCAAATCAAAACAATTCATCCTTGTGTGTTATGTAATTGGAAAAGTCATTTATAGTGACAGCATCTTTAATTCTCTTCCTACTTTAGATAACGGTGAATAGAATGCTGGATATGGAGGCAGGAAGATCTACCTTCATACAAACGCTTCAGACACGTCCTTGCACTATAACCCTCTGTAAGTCATTCAGTCCTTAGCCTCAGGTTCTTCATCACAGCAAGTAGTCTCTATCTCACAGGATTTTTGTAAGGTAATATTTACAAAACATTTTGTGAACCTTAAATATTGCATGAATGCTAGATTTGTTACTACCATTTCTTCTTTTTTTTAATATAAATTTATTTATTTAACTTTTTACACTCATTTTCACAAAATTTTGGGTTCCAAATTGTCTCCCCTTTTATCCCCTCCCCCCACCACAATACACCGAGCATTCTAATTTTCCCTGTCACCAATCTGCCCTCTCTTCTATCATCCCTCCCTTCTCTTATCCCCATCTTCTCTTCTGTCCTGTAGGGCCAGATGACTTTCTATTCCCCATTAACTGTATTTCTTATTTCCTAGTAGCAAGAACAATAAACAGTTGCTCCTAAAACTTTGAGTTCCAAATTCTCCCCATCCCTCCCTCCCCACCCATTCCCTTTGGGAAGGCAGGTAATTCAATATAGGTCCTATCGGTGTAGTTTGGCAAATAACTTCGATAATAGTCGTGTTGTGTAAGACTAAATGTATTCCCCTCCATCCTATCCTGCCCCCCATTGTTTCTATTCTGTCTTTTGATCCTGTCCCTCCCCGAGTGTTGACTTCAAATTTCTCCCTCCTCCCATTGCCCTCACTTCCATCATCCCCCCATCTTGCTTATCTCCTTATCCCCCACTCTCCTGTATTGTAAGATAAATTTTCATACCAAAATGAGTGTGCATTTTATTCCTTCCTTTAGTCAAATGTGATGAGGGTAAATGTCATGTTTTTTTCTCAACTCTCCTCTTTTTCCCTCCACTAAAAAGTCTCCTTCTTGCCTCTTGAATGAGAGATAATTTACCCCATTCCATTTCACCCTCTCTCCTCCCACTACATTTCTCTATCACCATTCACCTTAATTTCTTTTAAAGTATGGTCCCATGCTATTCAGTTCACCCTGTGCTCTCTGTCTCTGTATGTGCATGCATGTGTGTATGTGTGTGTGTGCAGGCATGTATGTGTGTGTGTGTGTATGTGTGTGGTCCCAACAACTACCCAGGTACTGAAAAGTTTTAAGAGTTACAAATATTGTCTTTCCATGTAGGAATGTAAAGAGTTCACCTTTGGTAAGTCCCTTATGACTTCCCTTTGCTGTTTACTTTTTCATGCTTCTTATCATTCTTGTGTTTGAAAGTCAAATTTTCTTTTCAGCTCTGGTCTTTTCATCAAGAATGCTTGAGAGTCCTCTGTTTCATTGAAAGACCGTATTCATTGAAAGACCATATTTTCCCCTGAAGTATTATACTCAGTTTTGCTAGGTAGGTGATTCTTAATTTTAGTCCTAGTTCCTTTGACTTCTGGAATATCCTATTCCAAGCCCTTCGATCCCTTAATGTAGAAGCTGCTAGATCTTGTGTTATCCTGATTTTATTTCCACAGTACTGGAATTGTTTCTTTCTAGCTACTTGCAATATTTTCTCCTTGACCTGGGAATTCTGGAATTTGGCCACAATGTTGCTAGGAGTTTCTCTTTTTGGATCTCTTTCAGGCAGTGATTGATGGATTCCTTCAATACTTATTTTGCCCTCTGGTTGGAGAATATCAGGGCAGTTTTCCTTGTTAATTTCATGAAAGATGATGTCTAGGCTCTTTTTTTGATCATGACTTTCAGGTAGTCCCATAATTTTTAAATTGTCTCTCCTGGATCTATTTTCCAGGTCACTTGTTTTTCCGATGAGATATTTCACATTCTCTTCCGTTTTTTCATTTTTTTGGTTTTGTTTTGTGATTTCCTGGTTTCTCAGAAAGTCATTAGCCTCCATCTATTCCATTCTAATTTTGAGAGAACTATTCTCTTCAGTGAGCTTTTGAACCTCTTTTTCCATTTGGCTAATTCTGCTTTTGAAAGCATTCTTCTCCTCATTGGCTTTTTGAACCTCTTTTGCCAATTGAGTGAGCCTATTTTTCAAGGTGTTATTTTCTTCAGCATTTTTTTGGGTCTCTTTTAGCAAAGTATTGACTCATTTTTTCATGCTTTTCTTGCATCTCCCTCATTCTCTTCCCAGTTTTTCCTCCACTTGTCTAACATGATTTTCAAAATCCTTTTTGAGGTCTTCCATGGCCTGAGCCCCCCGGACATCCACCTGGGATGTCTGGGATACAGAGGCCCCAACCTCCACATCTTTCCCTGATGGTAAGAATTGTTCCTCATCATCAGAATTGAAAGACGGCAACGTCTGTACCCCATCAAAGTAGCTTTCTATGGTCTTATTTTTCTTGCCTTTTCTGGGCATTTTCCCAGCCAGTAACTTGACTTCTGAGATTCCTGTCCAGCCCGTCTTGATCTCCCCAGCTAGTGCTTGGTGTCTGAGATTCAAATGGGCTTTTAGCGGTGGACAGGGCTGCTATTCAAAGTGAGCTTAAGTTCTGGTGCTTGGGTGGGGCAGGGCCACCTCCCAGGCTCAGTTCCCTCAGGGGCTTTATGCAGAGACCTCCAGTAATGGAGCAGGTGGGGGCAGGGCCACCTCCCAAACTCAGTTCCCTCGGGGGGTTTATGCAGAGATCTTAGGTAATGGCCCTGAACTTCTGCCTGCTTCTCCAGGAGTCCTGTGCCACCTCCACTGCCTCTGCTGCTGCCTCCCAAGGGGACCCGAGTCACGAAGACACCCTGCTCCCCTCTCGGCCAGCTCAGACGTCTCTTTCACTGACCTGTAGCGCCTTTGGGTGGAAGGACCTTCAAGGCCGCTGGAGGTTCCATCCTTGAAGCCTGCTCAGGTCCGCTCCTCTGGGGCTGCCTGGCCAGGGCAGCACAGTGGTGGACTCCGCTGTCCCAAGCATGACGGACCCCTGGACACGGCTCTCCAGGGCTCTCTGGAATGGAAATCTTTTTCACTGTGTTTCTGCATGACTTGCCGTGCTCCAGAATTCATGGGGAGTTCTTTTTGCAGGAAATATATGGTCTGTGGTTTTGGTGCTAGCATACGTGAGTCTTTCTATGCCTCCATCTTGGCTCCTCCCCTACTATTTCTTCTACTGCTGCTTTCGTTACTGCTGCTGCTATAGTCTTGGGCCAAAATTTGTTAATTTTAAAGAACCCATATCTTTTTATTACTATTCAATACATCTGTTTCTCTCACAAAATATTGTCAATGTCATTGTATTTTTATCCAAACATAGGTACAGTGGACTACATATTATACCCAGGGATTCTGTGAGAAGAATAATTGAGGATCCACATCTAGAATACTCCCACTCTTCAATTCTAGCTCCCTCTTGTTTTCCCTAGCTTTCTTCTGTGAGAGATATGAAATAGTTAAGTTTCCACACTGCTAAAATCATCAGTCTTGGGGGAAGCAGAAGTTGTTCAGATAAGATAAAAGTTATCAGTCAATCAGCAGGAAACTGAGAAGGCTCAGAGAAGCCACAAACTGAACCAAGTCAGTTTGGTCTTGGAATGGTCAACCATTCTCTTATTGCAGAGTATGCTTAATTAGCATCGTGCATGGAACAGGAAACTCCCTGCATAGAATTGGAGTTATATTAGAGCATCATGCAACACATGATAGAGGGAATACATGTGAATGGAAATATGTAAAGGAAAAAAATTTAACACGGGAGGATTAGGACCATCCTGATCCAGAAAAGTGGAGTTAGGATTATTAACCCTATAAAGCTTGTTTTCACTTTTTTATGCCTTTACTACGGGGATGTGTCTGCTTCTCCAAATTGGATGGGACATGCACTTCAACCTTCCTAATAAAGAAATTTTGAGATACTAGTCTCCAGAATTCAGTCTGGAGTCATTCTTTATAACATTTTAGAAATCAGTTCAAATGCTGCCTTCTGCAGATGGATGACTTTTCCTGGTCCCAGTATTTACTAATGTCTTCTACCTGGGACTACCTTCCACCTAATTTGTATGTATCTTCTATGTTTAGCTCTCTCATTAGAACTTATTTTTCTTGATGGTAGAGAAAATTCTTGACTTTTATTTTTTACATAATTCCAGTATTCCTGGCACAATATAGGCCATAACTTAATGTTTGCTGACCAGTCAATGCTCACAATCCATGGATTTGAGAACATTGAGCTTAGTTATTAAAATATATTCCCTTAAGTAAGTGATTCAGTTTCACATTAATAGATATATTCAAGGAGAACTCCATTATACCAATGTGAATTTCAAAGCAGGCACTGTGTAGATGCTCATCCTCTGTGTTCTATGATCATTATGACTGGATACTTTGATACAAATGTCATTTGAACACAAACGTCTGTGTGCCAGTCACTGCACTTTCTTTTGTCAGGGGGTACTAAGCACATCATGTGGTTGTCATGGTAGTATGGGAAGCTTTTTCTGGAAAGCTAGTCATGAGCATATAGATGTAGTCTTAAACTTAACTGAATGTAAAATTATAAAGGATGGAATTAAGGAAGGGTGTTGTAATTTTTCCTAAATGGAGATAAAGTAATTATTGGAGAACTGGATATAGATTGCATGGGCTTCATTGAATGTTAATTCATGGAATGTCAAATTTCAGTTTCAGAGGCTTATCTAAAAATTAGGACTAGGTTCCAGTTCATATGCTTTTTAATAAAGGATCCCTTATAATAAAATTTCCAAATTAACACATTTTATATCACTCAAAAATGATGCATTATCATCTAATTTTTATGACATAGTTCTTTACAGTATGACTTTTAGCAATCATATTCTAGGAAACATTTCATTTGGATTGTCTGATGTTTACTTCATATTTCCATGAAGGAAAAGAATTTGGGGGTATAACTCCTCGCAATGCATACAGACACCTGCTTAACTCCAGGGTCACCAACAACTCATTAGGCGGATTCCTCTAGTACATTTGGGAACAAAAAGACTTCCTGAATCTCATCTTTGCTTAGGGGTGGCCCCAGGGCCAGCCATGTTTAGCATACCTTTGTATCTCCATGGAAACTAATTCTTTTCTTTCTTCATTTCTAGAAGAGTCAGGAACACTATTGTGTTCCCATGGAGATAGAAAAGCCTACATTCAGCCTGCTCCATGAATAATATCCAAAAAATTAGTCTTCTCATGTCTCTATAAAAGGAGACCAAAATTTTTCAACTTTTGTGTGAAAAAATTCTAGTGAAACATTGTGACAGATAAGGCATCAAAAATGTATGGGTGTGCTTGAAAAAAAGATTATAAATACATCCCCTTGTTCTTGAAAAGAAGCAAATAAATTTCTATGGTTGCACTGGAATCCAAGGTACACTCTCTCTGACTTAAAAACAAAACAGGCAATCTGATCCCTCCCGCACCCTCGCACCCCAATATCTATAGAGTAGATGTTGCTAGTCATGGAGGAATTATGACCATGTAAAAAGAGTAGAGAAATATTAATTTCAATATAGGTGATTGTTGAATCTTTTTGGAACTAGTCACAGAAAGTTTCTCCATGTGGTAAAGAGTTTAACAGATTACCTATGGGTAGACAAGGCTACATATAGTTCTCTCATTTCATCTCTTATAACATAATATTACATCCAGACTTTTACCCTGATCTTTAAGGCTTGAAATGCCTAAGAGCTGACAAGGCATTTTTTGATAGATTTTTTTTTCTCAGAAAGAGTTCATACACATACCATTATCCCTCTGAAATCTCAGATAGAATGGAAAAAAGTTTCATATAGGAGCAATGAATGATTTGATGATATCTTTCATTGAAAATTAACTATATAACTTGCAGATGATCAGAAAATTGTTTTAGAGCAGGTTCTTACCCCAAATCTATGAAGATTATTACAGCTAACAGTGTAAGACCTAACCACCATTTCATGTCACTTAGACTTCATGATTTCTGATGGCTCCAAGAGAAGCCCGAAAGAGGTCACCCTTCCTCCTGACCTTTATCTTGCAATGTAATAGGCTTTTGCTAACAAAAATGTTAATTCAAATGAAATGAAGCAATATTCACAAAAAAGCAAAACACCCAGATTGGAAGAGCAGAAAGTAGAGAATTTAAATACTTCAGTCTTGGAAAAAAAATGAATGAGCCATAAAAGAGCTCCAGAAGGAAAGAAAAGTGAATTTACAAGTTAATTATAAGAACTATTCTAAGATAATGATTAATTACAATATTACATAACCTCTTTGCAAAAAAAAGCAAAGAACGAATACTACAAATTCAATTTATGACACAACTATGATGATAACACTTGAACTAGGGAGAGACAATGCAGATACAAAACTTATAGAATAATATCTTTGTTGACTGCAAATAAAAATTGAGTAAAATATTATTTTTTAAAAAATATTATTTTATTTTCCCCTGCTACATGTAAAAATGATTTTTGACATTTTTTAAAAAACTCTAAGATCCAATTTCTTTCCTTTCCTCCATTTTCCTACCATTGAAAAAAATAAGCAGTTCAATATAGGTTATACTTGTGTAGTCATGCAAAACATTTCCATAACAGTCACTAATTTCCTCTAGATTCCAAAAAGTGAAAGCAAACAGGACAAAATTGGGGTGAGTATGATTTTTCATTTTGAAAACTGTGTAATTATGCAATCAAGCCTTTTATAATTTGTTAACGATGTTTGACAGTAATCAAAATCCCACTCTTGTGTTTCAACAGGAACATAAGCCACTACATATCTAACAATGGTGTTTGCAGTCTGTGACATGGTTGGATGTAAGGAAAAGTGAAGGTAGTCTGAGTAATGTGTTTGAAAGATTACGAAAGAGAAATAAATACTTGAGCAAAAATATGGAAGGTAGGATAAAAACAGATGGGGGTGCACAGAAGCAAGCCCATGTGCTCTAAGCCATCTCCCCTCATTCTTGGATAATTATTCTAGGTGTCCTTCAGATAGTTTAAGCATTTGAGAGGATGTAAGGAAGTTTGTTTTTGTTTTAACTAGAAAGATTGGAAATGAAAGTTTTTTAGCTTGATTTGAAAACCAGTAAATAGAGTTATAGAGAGTTAGAAGGAATTATGTCTAGCCCCCTAGGTTGAATGTGTAGGAAGGCTTTTTAAAGTCTAATACTACATAAATATTGGCTATGGTGAAGATACTCATTATTGTAATTTAAGATTATTATTATTATATAAGACCCAGTTATACAACAGACGTTATGAATATTAAAAGGCAGGAGGGGTTTCATAAGGGGTTGATTAAGAGGGGAGTTATCTCAGCCATAGTGTAATTGCATATGTAGTTACCCACAATGCATACAGAAAAATCCAATTGGAGGGGTATGTATATATGATAATTATATTATCATAAGCCTCTCTGTGGTCATAAGTTGACTCTAGGTCAGTTCTTTACTAATGCTGGGAAGATGCCTAATTATAGAAAGTCCCTTCTATTGTTTTGGGGTCCACATTCTGCTTGTTCACCTTTGTGATGCTGCTTTCTGATTGTCTGAGTGTTACGGTCCTATCTAACCCTAGATGGATGTGGCTATGGATACACTTGCTGCTTCTGTGAGAAATATGATGAATGGGTCTGGGAGAAGCAGTTAACTAGAGGCAGTATCTGGGATTCCATCACATGGACTCACCTGCTGTTCTGTGAGAAAAATGAGTTCATGGACACATCTGGTATTCTAGTGAGCAGTGAGACATATATTAAGAAGTTAGGATTTTTAGTGTGTGTATGTGTGTGGAAGGATGTTAACTGGCTAGGTAGGGACAGTGCACCTGCTGTTCAGTGGCACCTATAAGAAGTTAGGATAGTGGGATTGGGGGCAGCTTTATTAGGATCCCATCAATAAGGATCACATGATTGCGAAGTGCTTGGCATAGGACAAATGCTATCTGAATGTTAACTGTTTTAATTAAATGTTTAATGTTTCATACTTTATAGGTTTATATTTTAAATGTGACCCATATACCAATAGTGATGAAATGAATTATTTTCTGTGTAAAGCAATTTGGAAGCACATATAACTAAATTCAGGTCACATGATTGGTAATTAATTGGTTTTATTTCAAGTTTAAATACATGATAATTGTTTATGGCTTTGTATTTCTAAATTTCCTTAAATTGTGTAATTTTGTAACAATTATATCACTTATATTGTTAGGAAAGTGACTTTTCTAATAATCTAGATGTTAGATTAAGAATTGTACTGTCAAAAAGAACAAAATATGAGTCAGGAAGTTGTTAGATCATTCTATCTGACCATGTTTTCTAACATTCTGAAGTAATGTAACTTAAGAAATTGTAGATTTTCAATTTTGTCTATATTTGAAAGGAGGCTTCAGCTAAAATTATTTGGCTATCACTTCTGAAATTTGTGAGATTGTTAACTGAGCTATTTGGACTTATTGTTTTAGTCAACTATTTACAAAGATATTTTTGTGAAGGGAAACTTCGTAGCTATGCAAAGACCTTGTAAAATCTCCTTTGCAATTCTTATTAACCCTGTACATGAGATTTGTGGTGTGAAATTCTTACTGAGTAAATAGGTTCTCATCACAAACACCTTTTTGATTAGGCAGTTCAGGTCACTAGGAATTATGTGGTGATTAGGAATTTAGTTGGTGATAACAACATCAGGATAAATTTTAAGTTATGTGTAAGAAGAGGAAATACTTCTATGAAGAAGTGTTTTGCAAAATCTTTTCTTTGATTATTAGAAGGCCTAGAAAATTTCCCTTGCAAGTTAATTTATTACGATAATAATTTCATATTGATAACAATTATGATCAAACCTACTGTGAAGTTTTGAGTTTCATTTGTAGGTTTGTCATGTAGTTTGGATGAGCCTTAAATGAGTGTTTTCAGAGAGACAGAGTTGGCAGCTTAATGGAAACAGCATCAGAGATTTAAGACGTGATTAATACTAAAGCATCTAAATTACTGTAATGAGTTGTAAGTGGGAAACAGCTTGCTGTTTAGATCTGACTTTATTTCATGGTCTAATAACAGTTAAAATTAGTGTATGAACTTATCAAATGTGTAAGATTCAATTCCTGTTGTGCCTTGTTCCTTCAGATTGAATATGGTTAGAGAAGGATAAATAAACTTGAGAAACAGAGATGCAAATCTAGTGAGTATTAACTTATGAACTATCGTACTATTTTAATGGGAAAAATAGTTTTGCTTGTTTCTTATTTAATCAAGAATGTGTAGTCAACTACTGAAGACTCACCTTAACGATGACCCCATTCTTTTTTTTAAATGTTTATTTATTTTTAGTTTTCAACATTATTCCACAAAATTTTGAGTTCCAAATTTTCTCCCCATCTCTCCCCTCCTGCCACCCCCAAACCCCATGCAATCTGATTACCCTTTCTTCCAATCTGCCCTCACTTTTAATTCTTTTGTCTTGGAGGGTAAGATAAATTTCTATACCCTATTACCTGTTTTTGTTATTTCCCAGTTGTATGCAGAAACAACTCTCAACATTTGTTCCTAAAACTTTGAGTTCCAACTTCTCTTCCTTCCTCCCTCCCCACCCATTCCCATTAAGAAAGCAAGCAATTCAATGTAGGCTATATATGTAGAGTTTTTTAAACTACTTCCATAATAGTCATGTTGTGTAAGACTAACTGTATTTCCCTCCATTCTATCCTGCCCCCCATTTATTCTATTTTATCTTGTGACCTTTTCCATCCCCCAAAGTGTTTGCTTCTAATTGCTCCCTCCTCTCATTTGCCCTCACTTCCATCATCCTTCCCATCCTGCTTATCCCCTTCTCCCCTATGCTTCTATAGTGTAAGATAGGTTTTCATACCAAATTGAGTGTTCATGTTATTCCTTCCTTAAGCCAAATGTAATGAGAGTAAGTTTCACTTTTTTCCCTCTCATCTCCCCCCTTTTCCCCTCCAATGAAAAAGCTTTTTATTACCTAGAGATAATTTGCCCCATTGTATTTCTTCCTTTCTCCTCCCAATAGATTTCTCTCACCCCTTAATTTTATTTATTTAGATATCATCCCTTCCTATTCAACTCACCCTGTGCTCTCTGTCTATATATGTGTGTGTGTGTGTGTGTGTGTGTGTGTGTGTGTGTGTCATTCCTCCAACCACTCAAATACTGAGAAAAGTTTCAGGAGTTACAAATATTATCTTTCTGTGTAGGAATGTAAACAGGTCAACTTTAGTAAGTCCTTTATGATTTCTCTTTCCATCTTTTTCTTGATTCTTGTGTTTGAAAGTCAAATTTTCAGTTCAACTGTGATCTTTTCCTCAAGATTGCTTGAAAGTCCTCTATTTTATCAAATGACCATTTTTTCCCGCTGAAGTATTATACTCAGTTTTGCAGTGTAGGTGATTTCTTGGTTTTAGTCCTACTTCCTTTGACTTCTGGAATATCATATTCCACACCTTTCGATCTCTTAACGTAGAAGCTGCTAAATCTTGTGTTACCCTGATTGTATTTCCACAACACTCGAAATGTTTCTTTCTAGCTGCTTGTAATATTTTCTCCTTGACCTGGGAACTCTGGAATTTGGCTACAATATTCCTAGGAGTTTCTGTTTTTGGATTTCTTTCAATAGGTTATCAGTGGATTTCTTCAATATTTATTTTGCCCTTTGGTTCTAGAATATCAGGGCAGTTTTTCTCGATAATTTCATGAGAGATGATGTCTAGGCTCTTTTTTTGATCACGGCTTTCAGATAGTCCCATAATTTTTAAATGGTCTCTCCTGGATCTATTTTCCAGGTCAGTTGCTTTTCCAATGAGATATTTCACATTATCTTCTACTTTTTCAATCTTTTGGTTTTGTTTTGTAATTTCTTGGTTTCTCATGAAGTCATTAGCTTCCATCTGCTCCATTCAAATTTTTAAAGAACTATTTTCTTCAGTGAGCTTTTGAACCTCCTTTTACATTTGACTAATTCTACTTCTTAAAGCATTCTTCTCCTCGTTGGCTTTTTGGACCTCTTTGGCCAATTATGTCAGCCTGTTTTTCAAGGTATCATTTTCTTCAGCATTTTGGGGGTCTCCTTTAGCAAGCTGTTGACTTACTTTTCATGATTTTCTTTCATCACTCTCATGTCTCTTCCCAATTTTTCCTCCATCTCCTTTACTTGGTTTTCAAAATCCTTTTTGAGCTCTTCCATGGCCTGAAACCATTGTCTCTTATAGTGTTTTTCTTCCTCATCAGAAAGAATGGAAGAAAATATCTGTCCAACAAGAAAGTACCCTTCTATATTTTTACCCCTTCTTATTTTTACCCCTTTTTTGGGCATTTTCCCATCACTTGCTTGACCTTTGAATCCTTTGTAAAGAGGAGATATTCTCTGGGGACCTGTAAGTTCTCAGTTCCTCCAAGGTGGCACAATCAAGGGACTCCTCCACTGGCTTGTGCTCTGGTCTGGGAGCTCTCAAAGCTTTTTTGCCTAGGATGTGCAAGTAGAATTCCCTTTCCAGAGCCTCCACCAGGTCCACCATGCTAGCCAGCACATTTATTCATCCCTGGGACTCCACTCAGGACTGAGACCCAGATCAGTGACTCAATTTCCCCAGGGGATTTAGGCTGTGGGCTCCAGAAATGGATGCTGCTGCTGCTACCTGGGACCAGGGCTAGGGGAAGACCCTGCTCCCTTCCCACAAAAGTGAAAAAGCATTCTCACTGACTTTTGAAGCTGTCTTTGGTGTTTTTGAATCTAGGGATCTGAGACCTGCCACTGCTGCTGGGAATTCTGTTCCCAAGGCCCATTCTGGTCCTGTTCCTGCTGGTGCTGTGGGGCCAAGGCTGTACTGGGCTCCATCAACTGTGCTGCACTCTGTGTCCTATGTGATAGACTTTTCCTGTTGGCCTTTCAGGCTACATTGGGCTAGAAATCTCTTTCACTCTGTTGTTTTTTTGCTTCTGCTGCTCTGGGCTGTGGGGAAAGAGCTATAATATGTATGTCTTTCTATTCTGCCATCTTGGCTCCACTTCTCAATGTTCCTATTCTTTAAAGGGATTCAGAAAGGAATAGTATTTTTCTGTGGTGAATCTCTTACTGTTACTAGTGTGAGATTATAGTCAGATACATGAAACTCTGATTATTGAAATTTGGTATTCAAGACATTATGGGACTGTTAACTGATGTTATTTTGGGTCTGACCAGGTATGAGGTATTATCAAGGAATCCTGTTGAATCAATGATCCATGATGCCTACAATTCTATGTACTGTAGAGAATGTTCTCATGGGAAAAGTTGGGACAATGACTATTCTGAATGAGCTGAGGTTATTTTAATTAATGAATTAATTTCCCCAATAGGAATATTCCAACCTAGCAGACTATAAGCCTGGTTCAGTGCAATTGACCATCTACATAACTTCTGCTTAGAACTGACATGAAGTTGGAGAAACACTGCTCCCTTAGTATAATTATGTCCCTATCTTTTTATGTCAAATTTCTATGATCAAAAGTTTTATAAGCACAATATTAAGTCTATTAAATTATAAATCAATACTGGAACATTTGAGGTTGCTCTTGTAAGATGCTGTAAGAGTAATTTAAAAAGAAAGATCTTTCTCATTAATTAATAGGCTAGTATGATCTTCTTAAATTGCCTGAAAACCTGGGTAACGTAGTGGGAAGAGCTTGCTGAAGAGGCAGAACAGGAAGGGTGGAGCAGAACTGGGAGAAATTGATTTTTAGTGTCAGGTCAGAGGAGAAAGAATGCAGGCAACTGATGCAGTCCAACTGCCACATAGTGAAAGTTGATAGTGAGAAGGCCCTGGTTGAGGGGGGGAGGTTTGAGGATGACTTTGCCCTCTGCTGTAATCATGTTTATTAACCTCTTGGTCAGCATGATGGATTTTGCTTTCTGGTTCTGTGATTTGACTTTCTGGTGCTTAATAAATGTTCTTCTGCCTTCTATGTGGAGAGTCTTTCATATTTTGAGAATGAGAACTAAACAGGCATATTCATAGTCACCACCAAGGCTGTGATATTGCCTTGGTGATACAGATGCAAGTGTAAGAATGAGCTATTTGGCCTAGAATTTTAGTCCAAATAATTAATTCTTTACCTTTACATCTGTTACTAGTGTATATTCCTGTGTAAGTCAGTGCCTTAATTCACCATAATGTTATGAAGATAATTACATCAAGAACTTGTGAAACTAGATTATAATTCTGTTACTTGGTTAATATCATAATTGTCTCAGCTTGGTTACAATTAGCTGTCTTGTAAATACCTTAAAAGGAGCATTCATTTTAACTAGGGGTTATTTATTGAACATGACTAAATGTTTTATTATGTATTTATAATTGTTTTATTTTATATAACTTCAATGTACTGGAGTTCCATCTTATGATAAGTGTTCTGTTATTAATTTCTAAGTAGAATCTCCTAATGGGGAAATGCATTAATGCAAAGGATGAAAAATATGTTCTAATTATCTGTTTCTTTTTTATTTGAATTTCTCAAATATGCCAACATGACAAGTGGTCAAATTTCCAACTGTGGTTTAAAGAAATAGAGATATAAAAGTTGAGTTAACTTTCATTAGTTGACATGGTTATTGGTAAGATAATTTAAAATCATGTTAAGATCAATTTGTAGATTTTTAACAAGAAAGAGGATATCTACAAGGGGTCTTAAAGAAGACAGTTTGCTGTTTAAACTACACTCCTACCAGGAAACTTCATTAGATGATATCTCAGAAACAAGACAATTGATTGAGATGAGACTTCTGTGTCTTAAATGGACAATTTTATACATTGTTTACCTTTACCCTTTGTGTCTTTTTATCTGTATGGTCTACTTACTAAAAAGGTGACTGCCCCCTTGATTTTGTCAATGTGTCTGTCTATTTCTCCCCTCCCGTATTGTTATCTGTCATAAGTCCCCAAACCCTTGATGAAGTGATCTATTCCTCTCATTATAATCTGATAGGGGAATGTGAAAAAAAGGTTTTCTTTTCTTGGTAATCAGTATCTTGGAGACTCAGCGTTTTGTTCCCCCTCCCCCCCAACACCTCCCAGCTCTCTTCTCCCAAAGCTCTTCAGAAGGATATTATTGATAATGATATTACATTGAGTCCTATCCTCCTTAAACTCCAGTCCAAGCCTGAATTGATTTAAGCTATGGTATGGAAGTTCCATTGTGTTCTGCTCAGGTTTGGGTGGAGACAGATTCTTCTGCCTACATAGGGTTTGGGGATTGATCTGATAGAAGAGAGATTTCCTCTGTCCAGAGGTAAAACAGTTATGGAGTTATATCAGTCTCTGTTGAATGAGTGTATAAACTGGGGATCCCAACCCCCAAAATGAAGCAGTTCAGGACTGGCGCCCTTAGAAGGTCCCAGTTCTGGACTGTGACTCCCTTGTAATGTGTGTTTGTTGTCAGTTTGAAAGAAATTAAAAGCTTGGGCACAGCCTAATTTCATTTGTCTTTTTATTTGAACAAACTCTGCAGAGATTGACATTTTATAGTCCTTTGGGCATAGTTCCAAATTGTTCTACAGAATGGTTGGATTAGTTTACAACTCTGACAACAGTGCATTAATGTCTCATTTTTCCCACATTCTTTCCAACATTTGTCATTTAACTTTTATGTCCTATTAGCCACTCTAACAGGTATAAGGTGGTACCTCAGAATTGTTTCAATTTGCATTTCTTCAATAGTGGGTTAGAATTTCTCTCAATAGTGGGTTAGAATATTTTTTCACAGGACTATAACTTTGACTGTTTCATCATAAAACTGTTCACATCTTTTGATCACTTTGATCAACTGGGGAATCAATTGATCCCCAGTTGGAGAATGAATTTTAGTTTATAAATTTGACTCAGTTCTCAATATGAATGATAAATGAGGCCATTATCAGAGAAATTTGCTTCAATTTGTTTTTCAGTTACAATGACTAACTCTATTTCCTTCCATCCAATCCCCCCTCATCTGTTCTATTGCCTCTCTTCTTTCATCCAGTCCTTTCTCAAGCATTTTACTTCTGACTACCCTCTCCCCCAATCTACTTTTCCCTCTATCACTGTCCTTTCTCTTATTCCCTTCCCCTCCTACTTTCTTATAAAGTAAAGGAGATTTCTATGCAAAATTGACTGTGTATGTTATTCCTCCTTGAACCAATTTTGATGAGAGTAAGGTTCACTCACTTCCCTTGACCTCCCCCTTCTTCCACCACACTGCAAAAACTTTTTCTTGTCTGTTTTATGTGAGATAATTTGCCCTATTCAACAACTTTATCTTTCTCCCACTACATTCCTCTTTTACCACTTATTTTTTCTTATATATAATCCTTTCATATTCAAATAATACCTGTGCTCTCTGTATATATATTTACATATTCCTATCTACCCTAAGAATGAGAAAGGTCTTTATGAGCTCCAAATATCATTGTCTTATGTGGCAATGTAAACAGTTTAACCTTATGTCCCTTATGATTTCCCTTTCCTGTTTTCCTTTTTATGCTTCTCTTGAGTCAAATTTGAAAGTCAAATTTTCTATTCAGTTCTGGTCTTTTCACCAAGAATACTTGAAAGTACTATATTTCATTGAATATCCATTTTTCCCCCTGAAGGAGCATACTCAGTTTTGCTAGGCAGGTTATTCTTGGTTTATAATCCTAGCTTTATTGTCCTCTGGAATATCCTATTCCAAGCCCTCTGTTTCTTTAAATTGGAAGCTGTTAAATCTTGTTTAATCCTGACTGTGGCTCCATGATACTGGAGTTGTTTCATTTTTGTCACTTCTAGTATTTTCTCCTTGATCTGGGAAGTCTCTAAGTTGACTATAATATTCCTGGGAATTTTTATTTTGAGATCTCTTTCAGGAGGAGCTTGATGGATTCTTTCAATTTCTATTTTACTGTCTGGTTCTAGAATATCAGGAGAGTTTTCCTTGAGAGTTTGCTGAAAGTTGATGTCTAGTGTCCTTTTTAAAAACATTAGTATTCAGGGAGGAGCCAAGATGGTGGAATAGAAAGACTCATGTATGCTAGCTCTGAACCCACAGCCCATAAATTTCCTGTAAAAAGAATTCCCCACAAATTCTGGAGCAGTGCAAGCCAAGCAGCAACACAGTGGAGGAGATTTCCATTCAAGAGAGCCTTGAAAAATCGGCATCAAAGGTCCATCGTGCACCGGACAGCGGAGACCAGCCCTGGCCGAGTTGCCCTGAGAGGAGCAGATCCGAGAAGGCTTCAGGGATGGAACCTCCCGCAGCCACGAAGGTACCTCCACCCACAGGCTCACAGGTCAGTGAGAGAGATTTCTGGGCTGGCTGAAAGGGGAGTGGTGTATCTCCATAACTCAGGCCCCCTCGGGATACAGAAGCAGAGGCAGAGGCGGCCAGGAGCTCCTGGAGCAGGCAGGACCTCGGATAGATTATGGAAGATCTCCTCATAAACCCCCTGAGGGAACTGAGCCTGGGAGGTGACCCTGGCCCCACCTGAGCACCTGAATTTAATATTACCCTGAATAGCAGCCCTGCCCGCCACTGAAAGCCCTGAGGCTGGGGAGCAGCATTTGGATCTCATACCCTAAGCACTAGCTGGGCAGATCTAGGCAGGAGTGGAGAGGAATCTCAGAAATCAAGTAACTGGCTGGGAAAATGCCCAGAAAATGGAAGATTATAGAAGGTTACTTTCATGGTGAAGAGATTTTTCCTCCTTTCATTTCTGATGAGGAGGAACAATGCTTACCATCAGGGAAAGAATAAAAGTCAAGGACTCTGTATCCCAAACATATGAAATCGATATCCAATGGGCTCAGGCCATGGAAGAGCTCAAAAAGGATTTTGAAAATCAAGTTAGACAGGTAGAGGAAAAACTAGGAATAGAAATGAGAGAGATGCAAGAAAAGCATGAAAAACGGGTCAATACCTTGCTAAAGGAGACTCCAAAAAATGCTGAAGAAAGTAGCACCTTGAAAAATAGGCTAACTCAATTGGCAAAAGAAGTTCAAAAAGCCAATGAGGAAAAGAACACTTTTAAAAGCAGAATTAGGCATATGGAAAAGAGGTTCAAAAGCTCACTGAAGAAAAGAGTTCTCTCAAAATTACAGTGGAACAGATGGAGGCTAATGACTTTCCGAGAAACCAAGAAATTACAAAACCAAACCAAAAGAATGGAAAAATTGGAAGAGAATGTGAAATATCTCATTGGAAAAAACAACTGACTTGGAAAATAGATCCAGGAAAGACCATTTAAGAATTATGGGACTGCCTGAAAGCCATGATCAAAAAAAGAGGCTAGACATCATCTTTCATGAAATTATCAAGGAAAACTGCCCTGAGATTCTAGAAGCAGAGGGCAAAGTAAGTATTCAAGGAATTCATCAATCACTGCCTGAAAGAGATCCAAAAAGAGAAACTCCTAGGAACATTGTGGCCAAATTCCAGAATTCCCAGGTCAAGGAGAAAACATTGCAAGTAGCTAGAAACAAACAATTCCAGTATTGTGGAAATGAAATCAGGATAACACAATATCTAGCAGCTTCTACATTAAGGGATTGAAGGGCATGGAATAAGATATTCCAGAAGTCAAAGGAACTAGGACTAAAACCAAGAAATCACCTACACTGCAAAATTGAGTATAATAGTTCAGGGGAAAATATGGTTTTTCCATGTAACAGAGGACTTTCAAGCATTCTTGGTAAAAAGACCAGAGCTGAAAAGAAAATTTGACTTTCAAACACAAGAATGAGAAGAAGAATGAAAAAGTCAACAGCAAAGAGAAGTCATAAGGGACTTACCAAAGGTGAACTGTTTATATTCCTACATGGAAAGACAATATTTGTAACTCTTAAAACTTTTCAGTATCTGGGTAGTTGGTGGGACCACACACACATACACACACGCATGCACACACATGTACATGCATGTGTGCACACATGTATACACACATGCACACACATACAGAGACAGAGAGCACAGAGGGAATTGAATAGGATGGGACCTATCTTAAAAGAAATTAAGGTAAATGGTGAGAGAGAAATGTAGTGGGAGGAGAGAGGGTGATATGAAATGGGGTAAATTATCTCTCATTCAAGAGGCAAGCAGGAGACTTTTAGTGCAGGGAGAAAAGGAGAGCTGAGAAAAAAACATGAAGTTTAGTCAAATCACATTCGACTAAAGGAAGGAATAAAATGCACACTCATTTTGGTATGAAAACCTATCTTACAATACACGAAAGTGGGGGAGAAGGAGATAAGCAGGGTGGGGAGGGATGATGGAAGGGAGGGCAATGGGAGGAGGGAGCAATTTGAAGTCAACACTCAGGGAGGGACAGCATCAAAAGACAGAATAGAAACAATGGGGGGCAGGATAGGATGGAGGGAAATACAGTTAGTCTTACACAACACGACTATTATTGAAGTCACAGTTAGGCCCTATATGGAATTGCCTGCCTTCCCAAAGGGAATGGGTGGGGAGGGAGGGATGGGGAGAATTTGGAACTCAAAGTGTTAGGAACAACTGTTGAGTATTGTTCTTGCTACTAGGACATAAGAAATACACTTAATGGGGAATAGAAAGTCATCTGGCCCTACAGGACAAAAGAGAAGATGGGCACAAGAGAAGGGAAGAATGATAGAAGAGAGGGTAGATTGGTGATAGGGAAAATTAGACTGCTCAGTGTATTGGGTTGGGGAGAGGGGCTAAATGGGGAGAAAATTTGGAACCCAATTTTTGTGAAAATGAATGTAAAAAGTTAAGGAAGTAAATTTATATTTAAAAAAATCATTAGTATTTTATTTTTCCCAATGGCATATGAAAACAATTATTAAAATTCATTTTTAAAACTTTGAATTCCAAATTCTCTCCCTTCCTCCTTCTTCACACCCCTCCATTGAGAAGGCAAAAGGTAAACAATTCAATATAGGCTATATATATATATATATATATATATATGAGATATATATATATATATATATATATATATATATGTATATGTATATGTGTATGTGTGTGTGAGTGTGTGTGTGTGTGTAGTCCTACAAAATACTTCTGTGGTAGTCATGTTATGAAAGACAAAATGGACAAAAAAGAAAACCATCAAAAAATAAAGTTTTAAAAAACCATGTTTCAATTTACATTCAGACACCATTAGTTTTTTTCTCTGATGATGGATAGCATTTTTCATCATAGTCCTTCAGAGTTGTCATGGATCTTGGTATTGCTGAGAATATCTGTTATTCACAGCTGATCATCCTACCATATTGCTATTATTTTATATGCAGTACACTTCACTTTGCTTCAGCTCACATAAGTCTTCCCAGGTTTCTCTGAGAGCATCCTGCTCATCATTTCATCGGTTCAGCCACTCCCAAAGTGATGGGCATCCACCCAGTTTTCTAATTCTTTGTCCCCAGAAAAGAAGTGCTATAGATATCTTTTGTAAATATAGGTTTTTTTTTTTCCTTTTCTTCTTAATCTCTTTTTGGATACAGATCTAGTAGTGATATTCTTAGCTCCAAGGGTATGCATGGTTTTGTAGCCCTGTGGGTATAATTTCAAATTGCCCTACATCATATTCCAAGCCCTCTGATCCTTTAATGTATAAGCTGATAAATCTTGTGTTATCCTGATTGTGGCTACATAGTATTTGGATTTCTTTTCTTTTTGACTGCTTGAAACTTTTTCTCCTTGACCTGGGAACTCTTGAATTTGTCTATAATATTCCTGAGAGTCTTCTTTTTGGAATTTCTTGTAAGAGTTGTCAGTGGATTCTTTTGATTTCCATTTTACTCTCTGGTTCTGGAATAGCAGAATAATTTCTTGAAATATGATGTCTTGGCTCTTTTTTGATCATGTCTTTCAGGAAGTCCAATAATTTTTAAGTTACCTCTCCTGGTTCTACTTCCCAGGTCAGTTGTTTTTCCAATGAGATATTTCACATAATCTTCCTTTTTTTTTATTCTTTTGGTTTTATTTTATTGTTTCTGATTTCTCATAAAGTCATTAGCTTCCGTTTGTTCCACTCTGACTTTTAAGGAATGATTTTCTTCAGTGAGTTTTTGAAAATCCTTTTCCATTTGGTCAATTTTACTTCTAAAGACATTCTCCTCATTTGCTTTCTGAACCTCTTCTACTATTTGGTCTAGTCTGTTTTTTAGGGTGTTATTTTCTTCAGTGTTTTCTGTGTTTCTTTTTTCAAGCCATTGGCTAATTTTTATTTATTTTCTTGCATCACTCTCATTTCTCTTCCCAGTTTTTCATCTACCTCTCTTGTTTAATTTTCAGACTCCTTTTATCAGCACTTCCATGGCCTGAGGTTAATTTCTATTTTTCTTGGTTGTTTTGGATGTAGGACCTTTGACTCTGTTTTCTTCTGAGTGTGTGTTTTGATCTTCTTTGTTACCAAAGTAACTTTCAATAGAGATTTCCCCCTATTGTTTACTTTTTCCCCCAGTCTATTAATTGACTTAACTCTTTGTTAAGGTAGTATTCTGCTTCTATAGTGGAGTCTATAGTCCCAAGATTCAGGGATTTTGTGTACCACTTCTAGAGACCGATAAGTTTTCAGTTCATCCAAGTTGGTATGATCTAAGGAGATGTGTTCATTACTCTCCTAGCCTGTGTTCTGGTCTATAAGTGACCACAAGTAATGTTTTCTGTTCTGGAAGTGTGAGGAGTATTTCTCCCTCCACTGTGGACACAAGCTCTGCTGTGCTAGTGCTCCTCTTTTCCATGGGACTGCCATCCAGAACTGCTACTCAGATCCAAGTATACACAAAGCAATAACGTCTTGCCCCAGTGCTGGCAAAAAGATCTATGTAATTTCCTTCTGTACAGTTGTTTGATCCCCTTACCATATGTAGGCTGAAAGTTCTGGAAGCAGCCACCGCTGCTGCCACTGCTGATTCAATCACTTCCAAAGCCTTCTCCTGGGTTGCTTGGGCTAGGGCTGTGCTGGTGCAGCCTTTGTTTGATACACTTCTGTCTTACTCAGGTATGACAGATCTTTCCTGCTGATCTCTTTGCCATCTGAAGGCTAAGAGATCTGGAAACTGCCATTACTGCAGGTGATTCGGTCACCGCAAAGCTTGCTCTAGGTTTGTTGAGGGTATAATGGTAATTTAAATGGGAAGAACTTTCCCATTCAATAAGAGGCTCATGTGATCTGAAATGACATGGAAACCTAAGTCACATGAGTTTGAATCACATGATGTTTGTGGTGGAAGGAGTTTGTTGAAGGGGTGGAGCAAAAAAAGTGGAACAGGAAGAGGTAAAACTAGAGTAGAGCTGAGAGGAAGTTAGTCAGGAGAGCAGTCAGAGCTAGAAAGGATGTAGACAAGCTGGAGACTGGCTATGGTGAGCAAAAGAGCTTGTTTGGGATTTTGTTTAAGGTAGCTGGTTTGTAGGAAGCCTAGCAGGGGGAAGGTTTGGGGATGGTGTTCCCTACATTGTTATTGTGTGTAGAAGTCTTTGTTACTATGATGGATTTAGCTTTCTGGTGTCTGATTAAATGTTTTGGTTCTGTCTTCCATGTGTAGAGTTCTGTATTTCATGATTCAGAACTATGCCAGATTATTCATGGCTGATGTAGGTGCTATATATATATCACATTAGTGCTTACAGAGACCCAGTCTGTGGTGCTGCTGACTCTGCTGAACTTACCCTGATGAAATAGACCTTTCTTGTTGACCCTCTAAGTTGTCTTGGACTGGAAAAATTGTTTTACTCTGTCATTTTTTGTGGCTTCTGCTATTCTAGAATTTATTTAAAGTCATCACTTAAAGGGGTTTTGGGAGAGTACAAGTGAGTCACTACCTTGAGTCTGCCATCTTGGCCCCACCTTTTGCGTAAAATATTAACCAAGAGGTTCTAACAATATATTTAAGAGATTATGCATGACTGTCAATGTGAGTCAATACCAGGTGGACAGGGTTGGTTATTAGCAAACTATATTAACAAAACTATAAACAGAATGTTCTCTATTAATAATGAAAATCACCTGATTTTATAAATAAATGTAGAAAAAACTTTTGAAAAAATAGAATATCCATATCTGTTTAAAATAATAAAAAGCATATGAATAAAAACTCTCCTAAATATGACAATAGTACTGCCTAAAACTGTTAGCTTTCACTATATGTGATGGAGAGACAGAACGCAAAGAAAACAACTAGAGTCCTTCCCAGAAAGGTAAGGGATAAATGGGGATATTCCTTGTTGCCACTATTATTTGATGCAGTGCTAGAAACAAAGCAACTAAGTGGCAGAGTGGCTAAATTGCTGAATCTGAAGTCAGGAAGACTTATCTTCTTGTGTTCAAATTTGGCCTCAGACACTTACTAGTTGTGTAATCCTCATCAAGTCAGGAAGAAGCTATCCGAGGCAAGAGAGAAAATTGCTTGGAGGTTTGGATTTGAGAGCCTCGAACAGTATGACATTTATACTTACCTTTGAGAAGCGAAAGAAGGACTGAACAGTGGGAAAGGGATAAAATAGACACAGACATTTTGAAGCAAAAGAATCAGCCCACTTTTTGCCCAACTTTTCCTCATAATTTGTGTATATCCACAGTCACTATAATTTAATCTGCTGCTTCATTGCTCAGATGTTTCCAGTAAATTTCATTTTGTCTAACCTACAGAGAGGTCAGAAGTTAATCATAGATAGAAACAAAATAGAATTAGGAGAGAGGTCAACTTATTTTTAAATGTTAGGAATTTTCCTAACTAGGAGTTCACATGATGGCGACTGAACTCAGGACTTTCAATCTAAATTGAACTCCCTAAAGACTTTAAGGGCTCTTATATTGCCCCTAGGCTTAAAATGAGCTAATTTTTATAATGAGGTATTTTCACGCAGTGTTTCATAAACCCTACCAACATCAACTTTTGAGATAAAAATCATTATTCAATAATTATTGGTTTAGACCAGTAGATCATACTATACATTTAAATGAGTAAAAATAAATGAATGACCTTTCTCTATTTTCACAACTAGAAGAGCAAGAAAGAAGGGAACTTTCACAGCTGTGGAGGGAGGAAGAGTTCTGAGTATGAGTATGCGTATGAGTATGCAATAGAGAAGATCACAGGTGATAAAATATATACTTTGTACTGAACAAAATTGAAAATCCTTTGTAGCTTTTGTCTCATAGAATCCTAATAATTAAGATATAAGAATGAGGCAAGCAACATGGTGTAATATATACAGAACTGACTTTACAGACCAGAAGACCCAGGTTTAAGATCTTTCTCTGACACATCCTACTTGTGTGACCTTTGGCAAGCCACTTAACCTCTCAGTGTTCAAGGCAAATCTCTTAAAACAATAAATATTTAGCAAATGTTTGCTGACTTGACTTGGAAGCTTTTCTGCTTCTGTATATAAAAATTTGCCATTTAAAGATCTTCATTTTTTCTGTTCTTATTTTTAAAGGAAACATACATATTTATTGATGTTTGTCAAGTTCATATGACAACGTATTAAAGGAAAAGATGTTTACCATTTTTATCAGCTGCATATGGCACTTTAACCAAAACATGTTATGTATTAGTGAATAAAAATCTCAGAAACAAGTGAAGAAAAGCAGAAATATTGAATGTGCCTTTTAAAAATCATACTGTAATAAAATTGCATTCAATAAAGTGCCATGGGAAAAGACAAAAAATTAATTGGAAACAAAATAATCTGATCTTAAAGAATGACTGGGTCAAAGCACAAATCATAAAACAATCAATATTTCATTAGAAAGAAGGGCATAATAAGAAAACATGAAAATTTGGGGATGTAGCCAAAGTAGTACTTAGGGGAAGACTGATATCTCTAAATACATGAATCAATAAAAGAGAGAAAGAACAGATAAATGAATTGGGCATGCATTAAAAAAAAAACAACCTAGAATAGAAATGAATTAAACATCTCCAATTAATTGCTAAAATAGAAATGCTGAGAATCAAAGGAGAGATTAATAAAATTCAAAGCAAAAAATGAATAGCTAAAACTAGGAATTAGTTCCACAGGAAAACAAACCTTAACAAAGACAAATCATTGGTTAATTTGAATAAAAGAATAAAGAAGAAAGTCAAGTTGAAATATCAAAAAATGCAAGGGTTGAATGTAATACCAATGAAAATGAAATTAAAGCCATTCTTATGAGCTTTTTGACCCAATTATATGCAAATAAAAATAAAAGTCTATATGGAATGGATGAATATTTACAAAAATAAAAATTGCCCAGATTAACAGAAAAGGGAATAGAATATTTAAATAATCCTATCTTAGAAAAAAGAAGTTGAATGAGTCATAAATGAGTTCCTTAAAAAAATTCCCAGGACCAAATTGGTTTATAAATGAATTCTACTAAATATTTAAAAACAATTAATTATAATATTACATAAATGATTGAAAAATTTAATAAAACAGTCCTATCAAATTCCTTTTATCCAACAAATGTGACCTGATACTTAAATCAGAGAGAGTAAAATCAGAGAAAAAACTATAGGTCAATTTTCCTAATTAATATCAATTCAAAATTTTAAAATAAAATATTAGTGGAAATATTGTAGCAATACATAATAAAGATCATGTGCTATCGTGAGATTCATATTGGACTGGTTTGGTATCAGTAGAACTAAAAGCACAATTAATCATATCAATAAAAACAACGAAAATGATACCCCTTTAGATACAGAAAAAGAAACAAATTTTGACAAAACACAACTCCCATTTCAATTAAAAATACTAGGAAGAGTAAGGATAAATGGAGATTTTCTCAAAATGATGAGTAGTATCTAAAACCAAGAGCAAGCATGATTTGTAATGGAAATAAACTAGAAGCCTTCTCAGTAAATCAGCAGTGAAATAAGGATGCCCATTATCTCCATTATTACTCAATATTGCATTTGGAATGCTAACTGTAGTAATAAGAAAATAAAATCAATTGAAAGAATTATAAACAGACAACAAAGAAACAAAAGTATTACTTTTTTGGAGATGATATAATGATATATTCAGAGAACCCTAGAGAACATATTAAAAACCTAGTTGAAATAATTAACAACCTAAGCAAAGTTTTAGAATATAAAAGAAACTCACACAAATCATCAGTATTTCTCTATATTCAAACAAAACTCAGCAGGAAGAGATAAAAAGAAAATCCCATTAAAAATAATGGTAGACAAGGTTCATGATTATCTTTCGTTTTTGAAGAGGAACAAAATCGCATCATGGGACGGTATCTTGACTGAAGTGTGTATTGGACAAGCACAGTTGCACAAAGATGTTAACCTCTCTTTTTCAGAGTCATTGATGTCCAGTGTCATGACGAAAGTCAGGATTACTGGCCATGCAGTAATCCTGGGTGCAGTAAATGGCCTTGAGATCTTTGATTCTTGAATAAACTCTAAATGCTTCACAGTGCCTTCATGACCATTGGAACAAATCATTCTCATCTGTCCATTAATCTAGAGGAAATCTTCACATATTTGGGGCAGGTAGATATCCCCCTGAAGCTCAGCATGAACTTTCAATCTGGTTTAGCCCAACTGCTGATACAACTTACCTAGATGCATCCACTGCATATGCTACAGCTTCTTGGAGACACAGGTGAGAAATGGATGAATCAGGTGGACATGGAAGGTGTATGAGCACCAGAGGAGCTAGTCTTCTTGAATAATTCAGTGGTAAACAATATAAAATACTTGGCAGTCTCCCTACCAAGAAAAACTCATGGACCATATGTACACACTTACAAAACATTTTTCACAGAAATAAAAACAAGTATATAACTGGAGAAATATTAGTCATGGGTAGATTAAGCCAATAAAAATTAAACCAAAAAAAATTAAACAATAAAAATGACAATTCTACGTTAACTTTCTTATTTATTACTATACTAATCAAACTACCAATGATCTCTAGAGTTAGGAAAAAATTAGCAAAACTCATTTGGAAGAGTAAAAGATCAAGTATATCAAAAGAATCAATAAAACATATGAAGGAAGGCAGCTTAACACTATCAAATTCCAAACTGTATTATAGAGTGGTAATCATGAAAATGACCTTACATGGGTTAAAAAATAGATTGGTGGAGCAATGGAATTAATTTATTAATCTACCTAATCTAGTAGGCAGTGCAGTGAACAGAGTGCTGGTCCTGGAGTCAAGAAGGCTAATTTTTTCTGAATTCAAATCTAGCTGTGAAACCCTGGGCAAGTCAAGTAACCTTATTTGCCTCAGTTTTTTCATGGAGTAAGAAATACCAAATGACTCAATATCTGTGCAAAAAAAACCATCAATGGGATCACAAAGAATCAGATGTGACTGAAATGACTCAACAACAAGAACAACAGGATAGACCAATATTTACACCATTACTGAGATAAGGTCAAAATAAGTAGATGATATAGACATAAAAGATGATATAAGTAAATTAGGGAAGAATTGGAAAATGTACCTATCAGATATATAGAGAAAAGGAAAACTATGACCAAAAAGAGACAGTGAGGATCATGAGCAGGTGATTGCATGAAATTTACAAGTTTTTGCAGAAATAAATCTATTTTAGCCAAAATTAGGAGCAAAGGAGGACACTGGAAAAAAAAAATACAGTGAATCAAGGCAATGATCTGAGTGAATTCCAAGGGAACCATGATGAAAAATGCTATCTACCTTCAGAGAGGGGGAGAGAGAGAGAGAGAGAGAGAGAGAGAGAGAGAGAGAGAGAGAGAGAGAGAGAGAGAGAGAGAGACAGAGACAGAGACAGAGACAGAGAGAGACAAAGAGAGACACAGAGAGTGTGCTGATGAACTCTCATTACAAATAAAAGCTTTTTGTCACTGTTTTGGAGGTGAGTTTTACAATATAGCTAATATGGAAATATATTTTGCATGACTTCACATGTGTAATCATCACATTATGTATCTTCTCATGGGATGGGAAAGTTTGGGAGGGTGGGAAAGAATTTGAAACTCAAAAAAATGAATGTTCATTTTATTTTGTAGAAAATGTAATTAGGAAACATTTAACAAAGTCAATAAAACATTTAAAAATGAGAAAAAACCCCAAAATATCAGCACATCTTTGAAATTGTCTTGGTTCTTCTTCTCATGTAAAAGAGAAATTCAGAAATATATTTTTGGGTGCTCTCTCAGATACATTATAGGACATATATGAGAAGATCATGAGTCAACAGTACCTGAGTGTATGTACAACTTCCTTGTATTCTCCACTTCTATCAACCTTATGAAATTTCCCAAAGAGAAATGGAGTTACCCCGAATTCAAGTAAATATATTCATGCACCTCTATGTAAGCACTACTATATGGTATAATTTTGTGTACTTGGCTAGTTTTAAACTTTATCTGAAGAGCTGCCTAATGTTCAACACAAATATATTTGTATATACACACACACACAAAACACACACACACTGTTCCATTTTTAATAGTTGATTTCCTTCTGGAATTATAGAGAAGAGGATTGATTATGTGTGTGTGTGTGTGTGTAAGAGAGAGAGAGAGAGAGAGAGAGAGAGAGAGAGAGAGAGAGAGAGAGAGAGAGAGAGAGAGAGAGAGAGAGAGAGAATTAGCAAATCACAACATTTATTTCTCACATTAGACAACAGTGAACTGTCTGAAAATAGAATGCCATCATTTATTAATGAATTTGGGGACCATACTGCTACCCTCTTAATGATTATGAGTAAATTGTGTTTAAGGTCAATGAATGTTTCATTTAATGAAGATATTGCAGCAAGCTTTAAACTGAATATTATATATAGCACAACCACAGAGCATATGGTGTAATTAAAGCATGTGTGTTAGTAGAGCCAATCCATCTCAGTAACATCTTAAAAACAAGATTATTATCCTTTTACTATCATTAAAGGACAAATTTTTATCTGTGACGTTGAATGATATGTGCACTAAACACTATAGGGAAACATCAAAGTTTCTAGGTTTCATACTTTGTTGAATAGTAGAAAGCAAAAATTAATAGTTCAGAAATTTTGTACTGCTATCCTCAGCTATATTTGGCTGTCAATAGATCTGCCAGCTTAGAAGAATTAGTACTTGTGACACCAAAATTATTTTGGAGAAAGCAGAATTTATCACTTTTGAGGCTATATTAACTCTTTTTCAATGGTTAAATTTGGCATGTTTCTTGAAAACCATTTTAAAATGAAATCTCCCTTGATTGCTTTCTTCTCTACAAGTGGTCATTCTATTGAATTATTTATTTCTACCAAGGAAACGTGCTGATTTGCTTTGTTTCTAAGCTTAAGAAAAGAATTATAAACAAGATCTCAGGGTGAAATTTTAGGACAACACTAGAATGGGATAAACATTTTCTCTTATTACCTGGAAGTTTTTAGCAATTTTCCTTACAAGATAATACATGTTCTTGCTTTAAAAAAAAAAAAAATACCTGTCTTGGAATATTTGCAAAAGTTGATGTGATAAGTTGATCTCATTAATTATCTATAACAACACTTATTTAATCTCCTTAGTAAAATACATTCTTAGTTAGGAAAAGGAATTCTTTGACTTTTTGTGATGTACACAAAGCCTTGTTAAACTGGCCTGGGGATTGAAAATCTCACTACAAGGCGCTTCTCCACGCAGCTCGAGTGCCAGCCCCTGCTCTGACTCCAACCCAGTCTCCAACCACTTCGCCTTCCGCTCCAGCATCGGCTCTGGCCCAGCGCCGGCCCCCTTCCATCTACAGATCTAGCTTTCGGCCTCTGGTTCGCTTTGGGCCCCAGCTCCAGCTCTAACTCCCAGATCGAGTACCCGGCCACCACGCCATGGCTAGTTCCTTCTCCCGATTATTCTCTGCCCGCCCGGGACTCAGGCTTCTTGCTGTGGCCGGTGCAGGGTCTCTGGCTGCTGGGTATCTGCTCCGTCCCGACCCACTACGAGCCTCTGGCGAGCGAAGAAGGCTATACCCACCCAGTGCAGAGTACCCTGACCTTAGAAAACATAACTGCATGGCTAGTCACCTGTCTCCAGCTGTTTATGCCCGGCTCTGCGACAAGACCACACCCACAGGATGGACACTAGACCAGTGTATGCAGACTGGTGTGGACAACCCTGGTCACCCTTTCATCAAGACTGTGGGCATGGTAGCCGGAGATGAAGAGACCTACGAGGTATGTGCTGAGCTTTTTGACCCAGTGATCCAAGAAAGACACAATGGCTATGATCCCCCAACAATGAAACATACCACAGACTTGGATGCCAGCAAGATTCGAGCTGGTCACTTTGATGAGAGATATGTATTATCCTCAAGAGTCCGGACTGGCCGAAGCATCAGGGGACTCAGTCTACCCCCTGCTTGTACAAGGGCTGAGCGACGGGAGGTGGGACGAGTTGTAGTGGATGCACTGAGTGGCCTGCAGGGTGACCTGGCTGGACGATGTTACCGACTCTGTGAGATGACTACGGCTGAGCAACAGCAACTTATTGATGACCACTTCCTATTTGACAAGCCTGGGTCTCCCTTGCTGACAGCAGCAGGAATGGCCCGAGACTGGCCAGATGCCCGAGGAATCCGGCACAACAGTGAAAAAAGCTTCTTGATCTGGGTGAATGAGGAGGATCACACACGGGTCATCTCAATGGAAAAGGGTGGCAACATGAAAAGAGTGTTCGAGAGATTCTGCCGGGGGCTCAAGGAGGTGGAACGTCTAATCCAAGAACGTGGCTGGGAGTTCATGTGGAATGAACGTTTGGGTTACATCCTGACTTGCCCTTCTAATTTGGGAACTGGTCTTCGAGCAGGCGTACATGTCAAACTGCCCCTGTTAAGCAAGGACAGTCGATTCCCCAAGATCTTAGAGAACCTAAGGCTACAAAAACGTGGAACTGGTGGGGTGGACACAGCAGCCACAGGCAGCACGTTTGACATTTCCAACTTGGATCGGCTAGGTAAATCAGAGGTGGAGCTGGTACAACTTGTCATTGATGGGGTTAACTACCTGATTGTGAGCGGCGACTAGAGAGAGGACAGGACATTCGTGTGCCTGCACCCATTCTCAACCCCAAGAATTAGCTTTCCAACGACCCATAGACCTTCCCAAGCTCTCAGCCAATTACTCATCAAATACCATCTCCTGCCAACTGTGAATTCTGACCCTTGACCCAGTAAAAAGCAGCTTGTTATGCTCTAAAAAAAAAAAAAAAGAAAGAAAATCTCACTACAAATGGAAATGATTTTGTTCTCAAGAGATGAGGGAGGTCTAAGTATCTGATTAGTAAAGTTCACAATGGATTTCTCTTCACTACTAAATCAATTGATCCAAATGATCCCTTTAATTCAAGTTGTTTATGAAACGTTAGAATAACAGAACAGAATTTGGCTACAAAACCACTTTCCTTGCTGACTTAGGGCCTTTTGAATTTTCATCTGTTTGACTTAAAAAGTCTTAATGTAAACAGTGCATTTTGACTGAACCTAATGCAGATCTTGGAATATTGACAGAGTGTGCATTAGTTAAGCACTCTTTAAAAAAAAACATAATTCATTGATGCCATTTTTTGGGGGGGGAAATGCTTTGAATTTTCATTTTTTATTCAATACTTTAAAATAGTGAGGGCATCCCCATTGATCATAATTACTGACATGATTTTGGACAGTATGGTCTCAGAAAAGACAATCTACTTTCTTAAACAGTTAATCTTTTTGTATCTTTTGTCTTTTCTTTTATCCAATTTGTAATAATACATAGAATGAGACTTGGAAATAAATGTGAAGTAGAAACATAGGCATGAATTTAGGGGATTGACCTCAGGATTGTCAGTGAGAAAATCATTTAACTACATGCAAATGATTTTGCAGTTGCAATGAAAGGTAGAACATTTTTATCCCCATAGTTAAACTATCTACAATTGTTCCATTTCCTCTAAACCTTAGGTAAAACCAAAGAAGGGGGTTAAAACCGAAAAAGAACTGTGATTTTACTGGAACAGGAAACTTATGGGTGAGGAAACTCCTAATAAAGCAGGTTAGCACTTTCTTCTCAACTTAGAGTCTTAGGGAGTTGCTTTGGGCACTGAAACCCTTGCCCAGAGTCACATAACAAGTACATATCAGAACTAGGACTTAAATTGCAGTCTTTCTGGTTTTGAGAGTGGCTTTTTAATCTATTATACCATGCTATCTTTTAAAACAAGAGTAACAAGCAAAAATTTCCCTCTCAGTTCTTTAATTCAATGAACATTCAGTGGGTACCTACTATTGGGCTCTATGGTGTACAAAGATTTTCTTAAAATTGTACAGTTTCTGTCTTCAGAGATAGGAGGGTAGGTAGTATGCAGGAAAATAAGCACAATACTAAATGGTGATGGGGTAAAACGAGACATCTAAATGCAGTACTTTGGACAAACCTCAAGGCTCACTTTAGGTAAAAGATAGAATCTTAGATTTAGAGTTAGAAAAACCATACTGATCAGACCATAGTCTAACTTGCCCATTATACAGATAAGGAAACTAAGACTGAAAATCTGAGTGATTTGTCTAACATGATAAGGATGCTAACTGGCAAAGCCAGGATTTGAATATGTCACTGACTCAAAATTCAGTTCTTGTTCTACTATATCTTGTTGCTTTACGCTATAGAGGAAACAGAGCCTATCGGCCATCTTCCATATACCATTTAGCATTACCACCGTCACTCCCACCAATTTTTACTGTCCCCATCCAGACCTAAGCTATTCTTCTGCCCTTCATGTACTTCCAGAAAGGACATCAGACTAACGACTTTCTAACTCCAAAATGAAATAATCAGAGTTAAGTCAAATCTGTCATGATCATGTTGCCCATTTCCCAGTAAAGAGCAGTAATGGGTTATTAATCAGGAAAAAAAAAAGCTTTACTTATGTGTCAGTGAACTAATGGATCATGCTTCCTAGGGATTAATGTCTTATTCTTTATGGAAGACTAATTCTATGAACTTCAGCTGTTCATTAAAGGAGATATAATGGAATAGGGGTTCATCCTATCTTACAAAAAAAAAAAAATTAGATTTTCCATGAAACCTTTCGCAAATAAGCACTAAAGTACCTGAAAAAAATATTCCATGGAAAAGCTATTTTTAGATAGCTATTTCTAAAATCTACTGCCAGGGTACATTAGAAAAATAGAATATATTGTGTAAGCTGAAAACTTGTTCAAAATTGCTTTTAAGTATTTCTCATAAGGCTACAGAATTCGTAGAATCACAGACTTGGAAAGGACCTTGTATTTCATCAAGGCCAATTATCTCATTGTAAAAATGAGGAAAATGAGAATCAGAATTAAAGGGACTGAGTAATGTCAAAGAACTGATTACAGTAGAGTTAGGGATATAAACCAAGTGCCTTGATAGACTACTTTGCCTCTAACATGAACCTTTAAAAAATCATTGTCATCTATTTCCATTCATTTTTATTCATTCCCTCAAATGTTTTAAAACTAGCTAACTTTCAGAAAACTGAAATGAATTTTATCATAATAACTTCATAGTCCCTCTTGCCTAAAAAAATTCTGAATAGTAAATTATGCACTTAGGAAGACATTCATTTTTAAACCATTGGATTTCTATTTTGTGTACTAAAGCATACTTAATCAAGTACTGGCAGCTTTTGAGGTGAACACGTTATTTTGAAACGGGACTTGAGACAAGGATACCTAGAAGCAGCCCTATATTAAGGATGAACAATACTATATCAATGGCAAAGGCCATATCACTATCACCCAGATCTTTGTCACCAATGTTAAAGCACAGAGAGGATAATTTTAGAGGCTACTGAGGTGGTTAATCTTTCCTGTATATTTCCTTCCATTTAGAGGCTAATGATTTCTGAATAAATATATGTATGTAATAAATTTGTTAGCATACCACACAAGTGAAAATCTGTATTACAACAAAAATGCAAATGTATCTATGGACTGAAAGCCTTTTATTTGACTCCAGTCTCTTTTTGAATTCGGTATACATTATTTCCTCTTCCACATTCTATATTCCAGCCAAACTTGCCTAGTTAAGGCTTAAAGAGCTCAAAGAAAGAGGGAAAGAATCCATATTGAACAAATTTATAGCACCTCTTTTTTATTATGGCAAAGAACTGGAAAATAAGGAGTAGCTCAAAAGTTGGAAAATGACTACATAAATTAAAGAATATGAATGTAATTATGTATTATTGAAGAAAATGACAAAATAGGCAGTGTCAGAAAAAATTGGGAAGTCATGAAATGACGAAGATTGAAAGGAACTGAACCAGGAGAGCAATTTATGCAATAACAACATTATAGCTTTAGATAGATATAGATACCTCTCTTTGTATATGTGTATGTACGGATATGTATATATGTGTGTATACATGTGTACACATATAGAAACTTTATAAATACATGTAGTATAAAATAACATACAAAAATATATAAATGTGTATGTATAATATATATAATACACATATATGAAAAAATTAAGAATCAATGTAATGATCAATTACAGTTCTAAAGGCCTGATTTGAAATATCCTTGGATATATTGAGGGATAAACATAACATATACCTAATAAGACCCATATTTCTGGAAAAAGTCAAAGTAACACTTTGTTTTCTTTGATTAGAAACATTTGTTACAAAACTTCCCTTCCCTTCCCTTCCCTTCCCTTCCCTTCCCTTCCCTTCCCTTCCCTTCCCTTCCCTTCCCTTCCCTTCCCTTCCCTTCCCTTCCCTTCCCTTCCCTTCCCTTCCCTTCCCTTCCCTTCCCTTCCCTTCCCTTCCCTTCCCTTCCCTTCCCTTCCCTTCCCTTCCCTTCCCTTCCCTTCCCTTTTCTCATCCCAGCAACCACAGCATGCTAGGCTGTTTTGTCCTCTTCAGTATCTCAAAGTTTGTCCAGTTTCATGTTCATTGTTTCCATGATACTATCTGTGCATGTATTAGCCCCCTTTACCTTTTGCACTCAATCTTTCCCAACATCAAGCAAGGTCTTTTCCAATGAGTCCTATCTACTCATTATATGGCAAACTTCAGTTTCAGTTTCAGTATCTGACCTTCTAGTGAATGGCCTGAATTAATTACTTTAAGCATTGACTAATTTGACATTTTTAATGTCCCAGGGACTCTCAGAGGTCTTCCCTAGGGAGAAAATTTGAAAACATTGATTCTGCCATGCTCACCCTTCCTCACAGTCCAGCTCTAAAAGCCATACACGGCCACTGGAAAAAACCAGAGTTTTGGTCATATCAGCAAAGTGATGTCTCTGCTTTTTACTATGCTGTCCAAATTTGCCACGATCTTTGCTTTAAAGGAGAAACCATCTTCAAATTTCATGGTTTCCATTACCCTCTGCAATGATCTTTGAGCCCAAGAATATAAAATCTGGCATTTCTTCTCCCTCAATTTGCCAGAAAATGATGGGACCAATTGCCAAGACCTTGGTTTACTTGTCAAACTTCAAGCCAACCTTTACACCCTCCTCTTTCACCCTCATTAAGAAGTTTGTTAATTCCTCTTCACTTTCTGCCATGAGATGCAGATCAGAGATGATACCATTACTTATACTTAGCTCCCTATCCCCTATCAATTTGTGTTTATTTTCTATGTATCTTATATTTATTTCTCTGCTTGTATGGTGTAAATCATTCTCCTCTCCATAGAATGTGTTATCTTAAAGGCCAGAGGGTGTCTCACTTTGGTATCTGTTTCTGCAGCAACTAGCACAGTGCCTGACACATAAGAAGCAGTTGATAAATGGTTGTTGATCGACTGTAGATTGAGCTAAGACATTTATTGATGGATGTATCATAGTCATAAATATCCTGTGACAATGGGGGAAAGAAAGATGAATCAATATTACTCTTTTTCATTCTTATAGGCCCTGTGATAACTAACCCCACTTCTATGGAAGTCTATATGATGACCTAGATTATGGGTATTTTAAAACTTAATAGGCTTTGAATTTTATTTCTGTCTTCTTGAGCTCACTTTTAATTTCATGGCTTTTAATTGATGTGGAACGATTATTTTTTGTGGGTAAAAGAGGATAAGATGTTATCTGTTATTTCCTTCCCAAAATGTATGCTGTGGGAATCTTTATGCCTCACAGTTGGTTGAAGGAGAGAAGGCAGAAAATATGTTAAGTAGAGTTCTGGACCATTTCATGAATCAATCATTAACCCATTCACCCATAACACTTTTGGAGTAGAAGGTCTTGACAGGAATAGTTCTTATAACTCAAGACTATAAGTGAAAAGAAGCTGTGTGTGGAAGAAAAGGGCTAGTCTATTCAGTAACACTCATTTACTACTGTGTTTCAGGTACTGTACCAGATTTGGCAGATACAAGGACAAAAATTATAGTCCTTAAACTCAAGAAATTTAGATTCTGTCAAAAGAAACAAAATATACATAGAACATTAAGTACACAATATTTTGTTGCTGTTGTCATCTTTGACTCTTCATGACTCCATTTAGGGTTTTCTTAGTAGATACTGGAATGGTTTTGCCATTTCATTCTCTATCACATTGTATAGATGAGGAATTGAGGCAAAGAGGGTTAAGTGATTTATCCAGGGTCACAGAGCTAGTTAAGTGTCTGAGGCCAGATTTTAACTGCTCAAGGGAGTCTTCCTAACACCAGGACCATTATATCCTTTGTTCCATCGAGCTGACCCATTGTACACACAATATAATTTCTAAGAAGAGAGCACTAGAAAATGAGAGGATAAGATTAGATTGTTTATGTTTGTGTATAAGATATACACACATATATGTATATCTGTATATGCAAAACATGTAGATGTAAGCATATATAGGCATGTTTGTGTATGCATGTGCAAATGCACATGTGTTTATTCAAATATAGTGGTACACATATCCTACAAAGACAACTGAGAAAGTGTAGCCAGACAAGTAGAAGGCAAATCAGGAAAGATTAATACTGAAAGAAATGTGAAACTGAGAGAAGATAAGCAATTGACAAGGGAGAAGTTGATAAACAGTGTCAGTGATACATAGAGATTAAGAAAGTTATTTCTAACTCTATCCAAGACTATTTACTCGATGATTAAGCCATCCAAAGCAGAAATCCAAAGGTCAAATAATGTTATAGCAAAAACATTAACATTCATTAGATTTTTGTCCAGCACTTCATGTATTGAGGTTACTTTGTTACAATACTTAGCGTATTTCAAGCATAGTGTCTCCTGAGATCTACTTGGTCTTGCAACTGCAAGGTGGGTCCAAAAAGACATCTCACAGAGAGCCAGAAAGGGAATTTATTATATAAACCAAAAAAATGAGGAATAGATATTCAAGATAACAACCTGTGCATGTAAGGAATTGAAAAGCTACTGGGGAATAAAACCAAACTGAAGTCCCAGGCTCATATTCAGAGTAAGAAAGCCTTCCTGGAGCATCCTCTAGTAGGCTATAATATACCAGCTCCTAGTAGATGAAATTGATGCAATCACCAAGGGTTTACTATGCCAGGAGTTTGAAAATGCTCCTTCCAGAGAATGATGTAGGCACTGGAAAGCCACAGTTACTTTGCTGATAATGTTATGCTGTGCTCTTGGTAAATGTAGCTTTACTGTCCTCTTCTTCTTATGGCCCCTTAATACTTAAAAGTTTATTTCTGCTTTAACCTCATTTTTCAGTTTTACCTTACCTCTTTTCATTCAATTTCTAATTCTACTGATTTGTAACTCTAATCAGAAAAACTAAGGACATTCATAAAAAGTATTTTAGCAATAAATGAGATCTTTTCTATTTCTTGAGATAATGATCAAAAAATCCTTGGAATGATAAAGACAACTGATACTCTGTTAATGTAGCGTCATTGTGTCTTTTTTCTGTATTATAGTAGCTAGTGAGAAGGCAAAATTTCATAATTGAGGTAGGAACCCAATACTGTACTGAACCAAATAAACCATACTTGGAAATAATTAATACTTGTTCAGCCAGTTTGCCTGACCAGTCATATGCTTATGATGCCTGGTCACTCATTTTTATATCAGAGACCTTTAAAAAGTAAGGATAGACACAGTATCTTTGGGTTCATGGTTACATACGATGTAGATAGGCTTATGTAATCTTCTAGAATGCAGGGACTGTTTCATTTTTGACTTGATATCCCAATATAAATTGCCTGACTGATAGACAATTTCATCCTGGTACAGCAATCATAAACATAGAGAGTGGAGGTGCTAAGTTAAGCACTTGTGTACCACAATGAACCATCTATTGTCCCTGAAGTGATTATTTTTGGAATTCATGGGAAGGGCAATATTGACAAATTAAGTAATTTTATTTCAGCTTGCAGTTTTAAATGCTTAGACCCATTTTGAAAGCCGAATGAAAGGTGAATTAATCCTTGAGTTTTACATGGATCAGTATGAACTTGTATCCTTCCCAGTTAAAGTACTTAAGCTCACCATGAGCAGTAGCAACATATTAACATTATTTTATTTCTTTTGATAAACTCTACCCTATCAAAGCAATAATAATTATTTATAAAGGTGCCTTATAATAGTGAGCAATTAAAAATGTAGAGGCCAGTAATTAGTCAGCATTTAAATGTTTCTTCTGCTAAAGATTCTCTAATGCCTCATTGTATCATGGAGGGGACATGGGTGCTGAAGGTTGTTTGGACCAAATAGGAACTTGCACAAACTAGAAAGGTTTTGAGTGTATATTAAGTAACCAATGAACTCGAATGCATGGATGCTTTTCGAAAAATGAAAGATCCTTAATGAGAAAGATTAAAGGGAGAAAAAGAAAACCTCTATGTAGTCAAGGCTGTCGGAGGTATTTGTGTGGCAAGTATACTGTGGTCCCACTTTCCCAAAGCCACACTATTTATATCTGCCCCTCAGGGTTCAAGGTTAGCCTGAGGGGTTTTGGAGTATCTTGTCTCTAATACCACTGCCTTGGATTACCCTACTAACTATGGTGGCATTAATTTCCAGTGACTAGCAGCCCAGCTCCATTTAATTAGCTATCATTAATTAACTTTTTAAAAGATATATTTTCTTTGTAGACATAGCATAAAAAAAGTATAGCCACTTTCTCCCCAAGACCTTGGGAATACACTATCCATTATTCTACCTCAGTCTTTGGAAAACTGAGCTAAATCTTAACTCAGTTTCTACATAACGTTGGTCCAATCAAGTTCATGTCCAGATACGGCATATATCGAAAGATGAGTCCTTGTCTCTGCTACTGCTAGGCTGGGTCGTGAGGGTCATTCCTCAAAGCTGCTCTTTGATATTTGATGCATATGTTCTAAGATCCTTGAAAAGCTGGCAGGGATTCAGGCTCCCAAACTCTCTGAGGCTCACTCTCTTGACCTTTTGAAATATACAAGGTCAGAATTTTCAGATTAATCTTCATTAAAGATGGAAAAGAATAAAATTTGGCAAAACACAGCAAGAGAACCAAGGTTCGTTTTCATGGGATCATGTGGCCTCTAGGGGAAAACATCTAAGGCTTGTCCTCTTAACATGATATCTTTTACCAGATGTCATCATCAAAGGAATTAAACAGATCTACCAATACTGAGCAGCCAAAGTGAATGAAATGGCCAAGGTTTGCCTTTTTGAAAGTATTCCTAGTTCCCGTTCTGCAACTACAGCCAATTAAAGAAGCTTCTTGTAATCTTGTGGTTAGAACATTGCAACCAGTTACAGTATGTCTATGTATCTTCAGGTTCTTCAAAGGCACTTCCATTTTATGCCATTATTGCTGTTCTAAAACACTTTCCATATCCTTATCTACAAGGAGAGCACATCTTTTCTATGTACATATCAGGAGAATGCTCCATTTGTATAATGTAGGTTTTCACATGTTAATACATAAGATGTTAAGAGATTTAGAAGAGAGGAAGAATTAGGATTCTGACTTCCTTTCTCTTCAACTCTGGAATGTGGTCCTTGACAGTCTATTCCAGCTGTTATCATTCTCCTTTTCATGTCCATAATCTTCTGTCTAGCCATTGCTTTCATCTCTATCCTTTGAAAGGCATGGAGTTGAGCAGTAGGAGAAGTCCAGATGGCCTACTGCCACAGCTCATCTGCCATGCCAGACAAAAGCTACTGGTGAACTCAACCAGATTCATTGTGCTTCTGCCCTTCTCTGTAAAATATAAATCAGTGATCCTTCATTTAGCTCCAGCACCCCCAGCAGAGAAAATCCCAGAAATTGCCACTCTGTATCATTCTAGTCACTGCCTCTCTTTCTCACATCTCATTCTCAGTAATGAAATATACAGATCAGAAATGGCTATGAACACACTTTCACTGTATGTCTATTTCCAAAATAATTGAACAGAAACATAAATAAATTTTAAAAATCAGGTAAGCTTTGCACTAAACATATTCTATCTCTGGCAGGAAGAGGGCAGAGGAAGGAGGGAGAAATAACATAATTCATCTGTTCTCCAGATTCAGCAGCCAATCTGCTCGGATCCTCTCCTATCTGTCTCAGGTTATTCTTATCACATCAGATGGAGGTGATGTGGTGGCTTCTCAGCATCTACTCTAGTCTTTATCAAAAAAATCACATGCAACGTGCTAGTCACCCTTGGACTCAGGTGCACCACCTTTCAGGACAAAAGTAGAGGAGCACTGGCTCTGCATATCATAATCCCTCTTTAGACAGTAGAACCCAAAGAACTCATTATTTCTCAGCTGTTCACAAGGCTTCATCTAAGTTGTCCTAAATCCTTTAGTAGTGAGTATCCTTACACCTGGTACAATGCAATGATACACAGATATAGGTCTTGAACCTATGATTTCATCATATTTTATATCTGTATGTATATTTCTCTCTTCCTCCCCTTCCTTCTCTCTCTCTCTCTCTCTCTCTCTCTCTCTCTCTCTCTCTCTCTCTCTCTCTCTCTCTCTTTCTCTCATCTCATCAGTGCAAATAATTCCTTTAACCAGTTCAAGTTGTCAACTTCTTAAAAAATTAACTGGAGGCACCGCAAAGTTAATTGAATAGCAGGTATGTATCTCAGGCAGCTAAGTGGCATAGTGGATAGAACAATGAGCCTGAAATTAGAAAGGCCAGAGTTGAAATATGACTTCAGGTACTTACTATCTGTGTGACCTTGAGCAAGTTACTGAACTCATGCCTGCATAAAACTGTAGAAAGAAACGGCAAATCACTCCACCATCTTTGCCAAGAAAACTCCATAGAGGGTTGGTCCACAGGGTCATGAAGAATCAGATATGACTGAAGGACCAATAACACCTTAGGCATAACTAGAACTTACTCACTTCAGGGCTGGCCTGCTAATCACTATGTACTACTGACTCTCATTTTGCACATAGTGTGTGCTTGATCCATATTCGTGAAATTGAATTGCAAGTGAAGAGTGTTTTCAAATACTCTTCAACACTACTACAAAATTGTTCAAACTTGATGAAAACAACTTCATATATGTTATCCATCAATCTGCTCTCATTTACCTACAACTAATTTATCTAATTTGTGTATTATTTTTCCTACTGTTCTTTCTGGTTCTTCCTTTCTTATTTATTTATTATGGACAATTAATGTCTCCTTTAGAATGGAGAAGGAAGCCAAAGTTTAGCTCTGGGAAGTCAAATTTATTGCTTGGAAAGGTTAGGAAGATAATAATAGGAGAAGAAATGAGGTTTAGGGTTATATATACAGGGGTTTAAACTGCCAAAGGGGATGAAGATTGGAATTCAGGAACTGTTTCTTGACAGTGATGGTTCAAGTTAAAGATTATTTACTAAAATAAGTTATGACAGTCCCATAACCAAAGTTTCATTTTGAGAAAGGCATATAGTACTGAGATTATTTAGGCGTGGAACTTGGTATATTTTCTAGCAGAAAATAGGAGAAAATGATGGAGAAAGTAGGTGTGATGGTAACCGAGTGATATTCAAAACCAATGAAAATGAGCAAAGACTGGAGTAAGAAATAATATTGACCTTACAATTCTATCATATACTTGTATGTGAAAATATTTAAATTAACACGTCCAGTTTTCAAAAGAAAATTAATTGTTCAGTTTTTGTTTACGGAATGCACATTAGAACTCAAATAAAGACATATTTTGACAGACTTAAAGGCGTTCAAGAGGAAATATCTGGGAATTGAATTGGAATAAGAACGTTGGGGAACAGAATTAGGAGGCTAGAATATAGGATTGTTTATTCATGTTTCTGCTTCAAGTATTTAAATATACCTAGGGATTTGTCAATTTGGGAGTTCATCCTAAGTATGCATTTCATAGCCCATTCATGACTATCCGTCTTTTATATCTCTTGACCATGTCCTCTGATGAATTCGTTGGAGGTCTTTTTGCTTTTTCCTCATTTTACAAACATTAGTAGAACACTCCATCTGTCTTTCAGCCTTTGTGCTGTCCTTAGCCAATGCAGTTTTCTTGATGACTTCCTTTACTTTTGTTCTTCAAAATTCCTCTTTGACTTCTTATTACAGTCTCCTCATACTCATCACATGCTTTTTCATTGCCTTCTGAGTGATATTCATTTTTAATTCTTATACTTTATATCTTAAACTTTAATTCTTATACTGTTGGATTACATTTCATCATCCTCCAACAATACTGGCAATACATTCACATTAAAAAGAAAAGATGGACTTTTGATTTCATGAAAAATTTGTGATTGTTAAAGGAGTTTGGTAAATTTCCTAAAGGCAATACAGTCTATTTTCCTCCCCTTGCTCATCTCAGAGTCCAATCCATTTTCCATCTGTGTTGTCTGTCTCAGCTACAAATACAGATGGACATACTCTATAGGTCTTCCATCAAAATGAATGGTATAATGTGGCCAATAGACTTTCTGGAATTTTGCCAGAAAATGAATTCAGATGCCTGGACCTATAGTTTGCTAATTTCATTTGCTCCCTTTTCAGAAAAAAATTATACATTTGCTCATCTCTTGTCCTGTAGTACTTCTATTCTCTATAATCTTTCTTTCAGAAAAATCCATATTATTACTATAAACTTAAAAAACGAGTATGAATATTTCCCTATGCAAAGAACAGAAAATATATGCTATATATGAAACTGTGAATATGCATGAAATTCAGCTTTTAAAAAAATTAAAATTTTAACATGGTAGATTCAATAAAATTTTATCTGTGTTTCTCCATCACACTATTTCTCTTTTCTTTCCATTGTTTATATCATTACTACTATTTAAATGTTCCTCAATCAGCTTTCTCTCCCCTCTCAAAAAATAAAATAAAAGCTCTTCCTTATAACCAAAGATATAGTCATGAAAAAAACCCACTCATTTGACATGTGTAAAAATGTATGCATCATTCTATAATTCTATTTTACTACCTCTTTGCCAAGATGATAATCATTGTTGCTTGGTTGTTTAGCCATGTTTGACTTTCCATGAGCCCATGCCAGGCCCTTCTATGCGCCTATATCTCCTGAAGTCTGTCCAAGTTCATGTTGAATGTTTCCATGATACTATCTATCCATCTCATTCTCTGCCGTCCCCCTTTCCTTTTGTTCTCAATCTTTTCCAACATCAAAGTCATTTTAATGAGTTCCATATTTTCATTATGTGGCCAAGATATTTAAACTTCAGCTTCAGTAATTGACCTTTCAATGAATAGCCTGAATTAATTTGTTTTGGCTGATTTGATCACCTTGCTGTTCAAGGGACTTTCAATATTCTTCTTCAGGTCCACAATTATAAATCTTTGACTTTGCAACACTCACCTTTCCTTGTGATCCAACTCTCAAAGTCATACATTGCTACTGGAAAAAACATAGCTTTGACTATATGGACCTTTGTCAGCAAAGTGATGTTTCTGCATTTTAGTATGCTATCTAGATTTGCCATCACTTTTCTTCCAAGGAGTAAGTATCTTCAAATTTGATGTCTGCAGTTGTTATTTGCAGTTATCTTTGATTCCAATAATTTAAATCTGAGACTGCTTCCATTTTTTCCTCTCTCTATTTGCCAGAAAGTGATGTGACCAATTGCTATAATCTTAGGATTATTTTTTTTATGCTAAGCTTCAAGTCAGTTTTCCCATTCTCCTCTTCTGCCCTTAATTTTGGCTTTTAATTTATATAGCCCAGCATTTTACTTTTTGTACTCTGCACTTAAGTTAAATAAACAAGGTGACCATATATAGCCTGGTCATACTCCTTTTCCAATCTTAACTGAATCAGTTGTTCCATCTTGATTTCTAACTTTTACTTCTTGGCCCACATTCAAATTCCTCAGGGGAGCAAGTAAAATGATCAGGTACTCCCATTCTTTGAGGATTTTATACCTTTTGTTGTGTTCCACACAAACCCTTTAATTTAGTCAATGAAACAGTAGTAGGTAGTTTTTGTTTTTTTTCTGGAACTCTCTTGCTTTCTTCATCATCAAGCAAATAATCTCGATTTGGTTTCTAGTTCTTCTGCCTATTTGAAAACCAACCTGCTCTTCTGGTAATTATCAGTTCACATATTTCTGAAGCCTAACTTCATAATCAGTCTTATACAGTCATACGCAATTAGTTTACTTATTGGTTAGAAAGGTATTTTTTCAAATTGTAATACTTTATAGTATTCAGTTCAATGTACGAATTGTTTTCCTGGATCTACTCACTTCTATGTGCATCAATTCATATAAGTCCTAGGTTTTTTGAGTTCATTCTTTTTATTATTTCTTCAAATATTATACCACTATATTCAGATACCATCATTTGCTTAGCCACGTTTGAACTCAGGTTTTCTTAAGGCCCAGACCAACACTGTCACCTAGATGACAATACAAATCTTAACAAAAAGATGAACAAAAATCATTAAATTGGTCAATAAAGCTAGCTTATTAAAAGAATCTGAAGCAATAATTAAACCGTTAGGTGATCTGACAATAGAATATTAAATGGCTAAAATCAAAAGTAAAAAAAGGAATCATGAAAAATAAAGAGAAAATAAAAGAAGTCAATAGAAATTATTTTCATGATGTGCCAATAAAATGCAATTTAAGAGAAAAGTAATTAAAAACAACACAGAACAACAACAAAATAAGGAATTTAAATAACATAATCTAAGAAAAAAAATGAATAAACCATGAAGAACTCTGAAAGAAAAACATCCTAGGACAAGCTGTATTTAGAAGTGAATTATATCATATATATACATTTATATCTGTATGTATATAAATATGTTGCATGCATACACACACACACAGATATGGAATAATAATACCCATCACATAATGAGCAGCACAGTCTGTCCTCCAAAGCTATCCAAGTCATTATTTCATTATGTATGATTCCTCTATGAATAATTTATTGTCTTTGTTTATATCTTTTAGTCATATATCCTTTAGCTATCTCCTTGTCTGACATCATTATTGCCATTTTTTTTTGTTTTTTTAATTTGTCTGAAGCATAGAAATACTGCTTTATCCTTTGAAAGTAATTTAGGATGAAATGTTTACTTCAAGAATATTTCTTGTAAACAAATAATGTTACGCTCTGCTTTGTACTTCATTCTGGTACCCTCTATCTTCTTCACATTCACATTTGTGGCTAGAATTGTTAGTTATGTGTGTCTCTTTGTCACATGTATATGTATATATGCATACATATATACAGTAACTATATGATTAAGCACGCATGCACACATAGTGGCACACATATGCCTCCCTCTATTACCACTTTTCCAAGAAGAATGTTGTTGGAAAACTTTTCTTTTCCTATGCTATCTATTTTTTGCCTCTCACTGAGACCTGGTTCCTCCTTGAATAGCCTTTCAGAATAACTTGCTGACCCTGAAATGATCTGCATCACTTGTACCTCTTTACTCATTGCTACTAGATAGGGAATAAGAATATTTCTTGCTTTCCTTTGGCAATACAAGAATTTTCCACTACCACCATTACCAAATAATCTCTCTTCCTTTGAGTTTCATTTAATTCAAATTTATTGCTCAGTCAAGAGTCTGTTAACTGTTATCTACAGACCTATAGGTCCTTCTTTCTCAGTTGGTTTAGTGTCTGGATTATAATCTTTCTATTTTCCCCAAATTATGCCTTTATACTGAGGGATTTCATCACATATTTTGAATTTCTCTCAAATACACTAATTTTCCATTCAATCTGGCCATTTTCCATAGCCTACTCCTCTTCTCCACTTCCGGGACACACAGAGATAGTGACATCCTTGGCCTATCATGACCTACACATTTTCTTCTGCATTCATAAGCTCCAAAATTCCTTGATCTGATCCTAATCTTTCATCATTCATTCTATTTTATTTCTGCCTTTTGCCCTTAACTTGTTATTCATGCACATTGTTCTTCCACTACATTTTCTCTCCCCGGCTATTAGTCCTATAAATGCTACACTCTCTCTCTCTCTCTCTCTCTCTCTCTCTCTCTCTCCTCTCTCTCTCTCTCTCTCTCTCTCTCACTCTCTCTCTCTCTCTCTCTCTCTCTCTGTCTCTCTCTCTCCATCTTAATGCTTTGTTGAATCAGCTCAGTACTACATTTGAGTCCCTTTATCTCCTATCTCAACACTGATCTTATCTTGCTAAGCCCTAAACTTAGATAAATCTCATCATTCATTGCATACATCATCTCCAGTCATCCTGATGAATATCTGGTCACTGGATTCAGATGGTTCCAGAGGAGAAGTGAGGCTGGTGACCCTGAACAGCTCTCCCTCACTCAAAACCAAGTCAAGTGCAAGTCATGTCATCATTTTCTGATGGCATGGTCTTCTTTAGCAATGAAGGATGAACACAACCTATTCAGATGTTGCTGAACGGAGTTGTAGAAAAATCTCAAAGCTATGTTAAATTCATTGCAAATGTATACTACATAACCTCAATCTGACCCCAAACATTACAAGGCAATCATTTTATACACTTCCTCCCAACTTAAATACTTTCTTATTTAACAGCATCTTTTACAATCCTTTTCATCCCTCCTTAAGCCTCCTTTGTCATCTTCATGCATTAACCCCTCAGAGTAGGAAATTGCTTCATGTTTCACAAAAATTGAGACCATTGACTTAGAGTTCACATTTTCAACCTTTCCCTTATATCATGTGACTCAAATGTCCCTATCACCTCTTTCAACCCTTGGTCATTGGAAAATATGGTCTTTGCCAAGGCAACCCCCTTTACATACATCTTTACCACCTTGCATCTGATCTTCTCTTGAAATTGCCTGTTTTTATTGATAATGGGACAGAAAAGAAATCTGATTAACATTAGTAATCTACAATGAAGAATTCTCTTCCTCCTCCTCTGCCTTTCTTCACTAAAAACCTAGAGACTGATATTTGTTTTGTACCCTTTCTATTTTAATGTCTTTCTCCCCCTGACCCCTCACCCCCAGTTTATAATCCACTCTCTAAAGTTGAACTTTATTTTACTTATGGTTTTCCTCCTCTGACTCCTTTGGTCTCAGATTTCTCTTATGTTATTTTTTAATGATGAGCGATAGTAACCCATAAGGTCACTTTTAATTCTAATTTTTAAAAAATTTTTAGAGAGTATTTACAATGAGGAGAGGCAATTAGTTTGAAGCTGTGACTTTTTAAAAATTAAGAACAGATTTGTAGGAGAGGATTCTGGGAAGATGGTAAAGTAGGTCAGAAAAATCCAAGCTCTCAAGATTTCCCCTCATAAAAAAGATAAAATAGAACCTCAGGTGAATACAGAACAGTAAAAATAAATAAGAGGAGGGGCCATTGGAGGATATCTAATGAAAGTGTCTAGGTTTGGTCCCTGTGAAGAGTAAACACCTCCAGACTAGGGACTGCTGAGCAAGCCTTGGATTTGACTGTGTTGGGAGGCTGCCTCAACCTCAGCCACAGGAACTATTACCCCACAGTGAAGAGAGTTGGGCATCCGAGTTGGGGGAGACTGAGGTAACCTTTGCTGACAAGAAACACCAGACCCAGCTGTGCTGAAGAGATGCAGCCTGGGATGAGAAGGAACCAATACATGGTGAATGTAGAAGCAATGGGGTAGGGACCTGCTGACTGTGAGCACTTACAAGAGATTGAAGGTCTTGGTTCAGATTTCAAGCCACAGAGGAGAATCAGAAGAAGCTCTAAAGCCAGAGGTACTATTCTTCCATACCTCAGGACTAGAAGTAATTACAAAAATAAATTAAGCTACTACACAGAAAAAGTGCAGTCAAAGAGGAAGAATTCAATCACACATAATTACTAAGGGAACAGAGAAAGAAAGACTAAGGTTCATCTTCAGAGAAAGATAATGAAGTAAATAAATCCACTTCTACCCCAAAGAGTGATGTCAAATGGTCACTTGACTGTAAAGAATTCATAGAAGTATTTAACAAAGACTATAAAAAATCAAATGAGAGAGATTGAGGAAAAACTAAAAAAAAAAACTAAAAACAATCCAAGAAAAATGAGAAGATTATGAAGAGAAAGTCAACCAATTAGAAAAGGAGATCCAGAATATTAAGGAATAAAATGACTCCTTGAAGATTAGAAATGGACAAGAGGAAGTCAGTAAAGCTATAAGAGATAAAGAATTCATAAAAAAAATACAGAATGAAAAAACAGAAGAGAAATGAAACATTTCAAGAAAAAACAACTCATCTGGAGACCAGATCAAGAAAATAAACCATAAGAATACTCAGACTACCTGAATTCTTAATATAATAATACAAGAAATAAATCAACTGACAGCACTTCCAAACTATCTGACGGTAAGCAATACATATATAGTTACCAGAAAGGTAAGCACCAACATCTGGGTTTTCAAAGGCAGGGGGGACTTTTTAGCAACTTCCCAGAGTCTCCTCTGACCAGACAAACACTTTGAGTCAGTATACCTTAAAGTAAAGTCTGCCCTCAGAGAACTTAAACCTTTTTCAGAGCCAGAGGGTATCATAGTCCTTGAGAACCAATGTCTCATTAACAAAAGGTGTGGGTCTTCCCGCAAATCTTCCTAGGCCCATTAATGGGTCAGGACGATCTTCTTTAATCACATTATTCAATTAGAGCATTTTATACTAAAACAAAAACAGCAAAAGACCCTACTTTGCTTGCCTTTGTGTAGTCTTCCTTTCCACTACCATGCAATCTGTGGACTACCTTGTCCTATAAGTTAACTCATTAATGTTCTTTTATTCTGACAGCTAATTGTCAGAATGTACATTTCTAAAAGGCCTGCCCTAACTTGGAAAATGAGTGCGGCAAAAAGAGGGCCAGGAGTGAAAGCCATGCATCCCCAAAAGTTGTATTCTTTCTCTAGGCTCTAGGTGAATATAGTTTTGCCAATGAGATGGACAATAAGATTCTTGATCTGATTTCACTGAGGGCTTTCTAAATCTAGACGAAGTAGATTCAGTCCTCATTTTGAGCTGGATATGCATGGGCATTGGGTCTGATGAGCTACCAGCAGCAGACACAGGATGATGAAGGTGGCCTCAAAATTGTCAGAAGAGAGGGCTACAGTGGAGGTAGAACAGGTAGTAATTGAGCAGGCAATAAGGAAGACATGAAACCTGGGTAGATGGAAAGACTATTGCAGTTTGACAATTCGATTCCTGGGACATATTTTATTGCTTTTAAATTTCCTTTAAAAATTAGTTTGAGGAATAGCCTTAACTTAGAAGAATTTTTTCCCCTTTTGGATCTCATTAAGCAAATACATTAATAGAATAAAGAGATTGATCATTGAGTTAACAAACACACAGTGCTATTATAAATTGGAATAATTTCCAGGGGTTTTTCTTTACTTAATGAGTTTTACAATTAGGTATCAGATGCCCAAAAAATATGCTATTTCAAATTTCAAATATACTGTGAAAAATTATTGATTGAAAAAACAAGAAGAGGTGAACTTATTGGAGTCCACTCTATGCATGATTTATATAGAATAAATTATCTTATTTGCCAATATTTAACTGTCATTGAAGTCATAAGACCAAGTCTTCTGAGAGAATTATACAATAGGTTTTCAGGAGGTCATGCTAGGGCAGAATTACATTGATGGCTCCTGGAATGGATCAATCAAAAACAATGATGGCACACACAGGTCAGATCATTTTGAAGAATTCTTATTTATCAAGTAGAGAAATGTCTACATCACTTTTGAAATTGAATATCAAAGACTTTGACAGAACTTTCCTTAGTCCTTAGGCTTCCTTTCCCTCCTTTAGACTTCTCCTTGCCCTTAGGTTTCTACCAGTCATCCAGAAAAGTGTAAGGTATATGGAATGACTCTTATCAAAATGAAGGAAACCATTTCTCTTTGCCTCCTCCTGATCTATCTAGAGAGCACTGATCTTCCAGAAGATGCATTTGGCATCCATGACCAAACTCTCATTTCTTTTCTTGGAACAAAATATAGACAGGCAGACAGACAGACAGATAGAAAGATAGATAGATAGATAGATAGATAGATAGATAGATAGATAGATAGATAGATAGATAGATAGATAGAAAGATAGATAGGTAGATAGATAGATAGATAGACAGACGGATAGATGGATGGATGGATGGATGGATGGATGGATGGATGGATGGATGGATGGATGGATGGATAGATGGACAGATGAATAGATGGACTGGTATTTCCAGAACAATGAAAGACAGACAGAATGTAATCAAATGGGAGTCTGGTCAAAGTAAATGAGGAATGTCATCTGTTTTATTGCTTCCTCAGGCAAACTTAGGGGAAAATGCATTTCTTAGGCAACTTTGCTACTGGTATTAAATTAGACTTGGCACCAATGTAAAAAACAATTCCATGTCATGCCATTCCTGAAATTTTTCCATTGAAATGACATTGTAGATTTTGGCTAATGAACAAAAAAACCTTCTTCCATTGTACATTTCCAAAAATTAGTTGAACTTGTAGACTTACTCTCTTCTTACATATCTCCATCTATAACTCACACATTTTTATTAGTTTGGTAACTTTTTAAAAGTGAATTTTATTATACTCTCTCAATTTTTCTTTTCATGTCCAACATTCATATTCAAACCTACTTAAGGATAATCTCTTTAAAGGAGGTTTTAACTTGGAGTCTGTGAAGATATATACATACATACATTTATTTATGTGTATATATATATGTGTGTGCACATATATATATATATATTTAAATTGGATACCTGTATTTTAATATAAATAATTCCTTTATAATCTTGTGGATTTTATTTTATGCATTTAAAAACCTCATTCTGAGAAGGGTTCATAGGCTTTAACAGACTGCCAGATTGATCCATGACACATAAAAAAATCTAAAAGCTCCTGCTTCTAAATTGAGATAGACAGACAGACAGATAGATAGATAAATAGACAGACAGATAAATAGATAGATAGACAGAAAGACAGACAGACAGATAGATAGATAGATAGATAGATAGATAGATAGATAGATAGATAGATAGATAGATCCAGAGATACTGACTAGGCAGGAAGGGGCAAACATGGGATAGTGGAATTTGTTGAAATTAAATAGCAACAAAGCTTCTTTGGAAGGTGTTAAAACAATAACTACACATCATAAGGAGCTCTGGCCAATGTCCTATGTAACTCTATATCCTTACTCTACCTTATAGCCTTCTTGATCAGGGTTCCAACCTCTTTAAGATGTCCTGTGCTTTTGCTTTCAATAAATTCTTCTGAATTCCCTATTCAATATGAAAGGAAGCAAATTTTACAGTTTATCATGAATATATGTATGACACAACATAGGTTAACTTCAATTATACAGTATAATAATTTACCAACTTTTTCTGCTACCTTAATAAGATTCTCATATCCCTTGTGGGTACATGTATTCTAGTTTGGAAAGCCATTGATTATTCTAGACACTCAAACACAAGAACAAGAAAAAAAAAAACTTGTCTTAATATCCAAAATTACAGAGACTGATTCAGACTGTTACTTTGTCCATATTACTTTAATCCTTCATTACCCACAGTGGTAGCAGCTGGCACCACTAAATGACTGACTCAGACGTGGTATGAACATGATTAACTTTGCCACAGGGAGGGTCAGGGCTATTGTCTGTGCCTGCTTAAATGTAAAACCAAATTGATCATTTCAAGATAGAAGTCAAACCCCTTCCTTATTACGATAATGCTCTGGGGAAATAAATTAACCAGTACTAACAATTTCACTTATTTGATCAATTGTTAAACATACAACAATTGCTGCTCTACTTGTTGAAAGTAGTAGAGACTGGAGAACAGGAACAAAGCAAAGGTTTCCATTGAGTTTCATCTTTACCTTCTCTGTGCCAATGAAGAGGCTCTTCTTTGGTTAAGTTCTGAGGATCCCTTCTGCTAATAGCTGGTTCCTGCTAGACACATGACTAACTGGTGACGTAATTGATATCTTCATATCACAACACCATGCCCATATGGAAAGATTTTTGCTTTCTTTGATTGTGGTACCATGCCATGAACAAGAACATGATAGAACTGACTGAAATTTAATTGGTTTATACCATACCACAATTTATGGGAGAATTAATAGGAGGATGTAGACGATAATAACACAATGAGAAAAGGTAGATGGTTTCCCACTTGCAGAGGTGGAGGGAATCCTTCATTGATAAGGTGACAGATCCATTGAAGTATTCAGATATTTCATAACAAACTCATACTTATTCTTTTGTATTGTAAGCCACTGTAAAATTAGTCCAGTCCGTCTTCCCCTCAGCTGTCAAAGTAATCCTCCTAAATGCCAAGTCTGACCATGTCACTCCCCAACTAAATAAATTCCAGTGGTTTCTCATCACCCCTAGGATGAAATATTAAATCCTCCGTTTGGTTTTTAAAATGCTTCACAAACTTTCTCCCATCCTACACCTTCTCAATTTTTCAACACTTTACACTCTCCACATATTCCATGGTTCTGCAATACTGGCCTCCTAGCTGCTCCAAAACAAGACATTTCATCTCTCAATTTTGGCATTTTCATTACCTGTGCCTCTGGCTATAATTCTTTCTCTTCTTTGCCTTCTGGCTTCCTTCAAATCTCAGCTAAAATCCTAGCTTCTCTGGTAATCCTTAACTGATCTCCTTTAATTCAAGTGACTTCCCTCTGAATATTTACAATTTGTCCAGTATCTAGTATCATTTACATATTGTCTTCCCATTAGCCAATGAGAACAATTGTCTTTAGCCTTTCTTCATATCTCCTGTGCTTAGCATACTGTTGGCACGTAGTAGGTGCTTAATAAATATTTTTGTCTATTATCTATAAATCTTTTTCTTATTGTTGTCTAAGAAAATATACATGAATTTTTCATCTTATAGGTAGATATCATTTTTATATCAAATATATTTTTTTAATTACTCTCATTAAGTATGTTAACTTAAACTAGGAGAATAATTTATACAATAATATCATTATTGTGAAGACTAACAGTTTGAAAGACTTTAGCATTCTAATCAGCTCTTTGAAATGCCACCAATCTTTTGAATGAGAGATGATGGACTCATAGTGTAAACTGAGACATTTCAAAAATGTCACCAGTGGAAGAATTTGCATTGCTTGTCTCCTCATGCTTGTAACAGGGGTTGTCTCTGTCTCTCTCTCCTTCCTCTCCTCTCTTTCCCTCTTTCTATCTGTATCTACCTCTCTGTCTTTCTGTCTCTGTCTCACTCTGTGTCTTTGTCTGACTCTGACTCTGTCTCTGTCCTGCTCACTCTGTATATGTGCATAGGATGTAGGAGGGAAAGAAGGTTGATTTTCATTGATTGAATAAATCAATTTTTTTAAAAAAGAATATGTTAATCCTTTCCTTTCTTTCTTTCTCAATGGGAGAGGTAGAGGGAGTGAAGATGGATTTTCATTAAAAACACAAATTTAATTAAAAATGTGAATACAATGAAACGAAATACTTGGCTTGAGGAAGTTAGCACACTGTACAAATACATTAAGCTGCAGGCTCTGCCTGAAAGAATAGTTTGGTATATGGTATATTACCTAATAAAGCAAAATGTGGTTTTTTTAATGCTTTTTGGAGGGGAACTGAGTTCCCTCATCTTTTCCAGGCTGAAAGTTCAGTAGCCATTTATAGGACCAATTTTTCTACTGACACATAGACACTACCAGCTCCTGGGATCTCATTACTTGGTGCCAGACTTCAGAGATACATGATCCCTTTAGCACAAGTGCAGTTTAGGACTCCCAAACTGAATCAATTTACTTGCCTGAGTCTCTTTTGTAGCAGAGATTAAAGGCATGCATCACCTCAATGGACATTGTTTTTTTTTTAAATTTAAAAAATCATAAAACTAAATTCGGCACAAAATAAGCTCCTGATTTAAAAAAAAAGAGAGAAAAGGGAATAGCATGGAGAGAATGAGGAAAATGATAACATTATTTTCTTTGTGTTCAAGATCTTTTTCAAGGGACATGCATTTTATGTTCCAAATTCCTGTCATTCACAAATGAGATGTTTGTTTCATTTTCATGTGTGTCCAAATTACTCTTCTTCTACAGTTCCAACAAATTTCTTCTCTGAATTTCAGGTGACAGAGATAAATATATGTCTGTTACATCACACTTTTCTTGATTGGTGGATTACAATTTATCATTTTCCTTTGATTCTGACACAGAATTTAGTTAATTTCCTAACTGAATTTTATAAAATTAATTTATAAAATATCTTCTCATGTGTTTTGCTGAAGTCTAAATAAAATTTACCTTTGTATCTCAAGCATTATTTAAAAGTATTTGATAAAATAACAGCTATTTTGCAAGATATTTATGCTATTATTTATTAATTCATGGTTCTTTAGTAGCTTATTAAGGTGTCCTGTTTCAACAAGATGATGTCCTGAGATGATGTGTCCTCAATGTGTTTCTCAGTTCCTGAGAAACACTACTGCTAATCACTGTTGCTCTTGGGATACTGAGAAAAGCTTTGGTGAACACTATGACCAAATCTAATTCGCATTCTGAATCTTCTGACCTTTAAAAGTTTATACTAGCTTGTCACCTGGTAAAAGATAGAGGAAAGGGAGACAGAGAAGAAAAGAATGAGAAGACTCTCTTCCCTCCCGGGAATTTCTATCTCAGAAGTCCCCCAATAAATTTGACCACTGTTGGACTGTCTTACTCCTGGCATCTGAGATAGCAAGCTGGCTTTCTGTGTTATATTGCCAAAGGGTGTATGATTCTTCCAGCCTCATGTGTAGCATCACCTAATGTTTTTCTAGCCATTCAAAGCCTCTTTGATCCTTTCAAATTGCTTAAGGGCACATTCATATCTTGTTTATATTTATTGATTATTTCATAGATCGTAGCTTTCTACCACCACCACCACCACCACCACCACCACCACCACCACCACCACCACCACCACCACCACCATCACCACCACCACTAACTATACTTGCATGAACTGACATGGAGTGAAATAAGTAGAAACTGGAGATTTATTTGTGTGATGACCACATTTCCCACCAGCTATACTGTTCGATTTCAATTCTAACATCCAGGTGCCCAAGCACCAAGTACTTCCCCCCATCTCTTTTCAGTTTTCTTTTGTATGGTGCCTTCCCCAATGAGACTGTAAGTTCCTTGAGGTCAGGTTCTTTCTTTCTCTTATTTTGAAGTTCAGTGCTGAGTACAGTGCCTGACACAAAGCTGTCACTCAATAAATGTGGTACAGTGAATAGAGTGCTAGGCTGGAAGTCAGAAGACTCATCTTTGTGAATTCTAGTTTTGTCTGAGATATTCTTGTGACCCTGGATAACTGATTTAACCCTATTTCCTTCCATCCTTCATCTTTAAAATGAACTGAAGAAGGAAATGGCAAACTACTCCAGCATTTCTGCCAAGAAAATCCCAAATGAGGTCATGAAGAATCATATAGGACTGAAGTGACTGAATATAACAGTAACAAATATATATATATATATATATATATATATATATATATATATTTCATTATAATAATCATTTGAAGGAAAAACAACTTTAAAGCTTTCACTAGATCAGATTCTTAAAATATGGCCCCCTTGTATTGGTATCACAAATATTGTCTCTGACAAAAAAAAAATTAGTAGCAATCATTCATGACTTCAAAAGACTGATGATGGAAGAGAGGTGCTGGGCAAAAAGGCAGAATGAGAAATGCATCATGAGACTGGCCAAATATATTGATTTCTTTTGTCTACTTCTATACATTTGTTTTAAAAGGGGGGCTTCTACTCCTAGAGTGGATGGAAGAAAGTTGGTTAGTGGGTAGTGATAGTCATAAAAAATATATATCATCAAAGTATTTTTAAAAGGCACAGAAAAAAGTATAAAATGGGATTAATGTAACTTCATTAACATCAATATATGCAATTCTTGACTCCAAGGCAAGTACTCTATCTACTGCACCACCTAGCTGCCTCAATATATGTAATTCTTTAAAAAAAATGCCTTTGTGTAACAAAAGGTCAGTCTCTATACAGCTCTCCTCATTTGCTAGTGTCTTCCTTACCGAGGTAATTTTTCCTCTCTCTCTCTCTCTCTCTCTCTCTCTCTCTCTCTCTCTCTCTCTCTCTCTCTCTCTCTCTCTCTCTCCCTCTCTCTCTCTGTCTCTTTCTCAATACACACAAATCACACATTTGCATATATGTATCACCTTGATTTTCTAAATTATTTATATATTGCTTCCTTCATTAAAATGTAAAACTCCTTGAGGACGGGAACTGCTTTTGACTTTGCTCTTAGAAGAATTCTTGGCACAAAATAAATGCTTAAGGAAAGTTTATTAATTGATAGATTGGAGACACATGCTAAGTGCTTGGCTGGAAATAGAGATAACTCTTAAAGGAAGATAAAAATTCAGAGGTAAACTTGAGAAAAGAATACATTTCAGGTATGGGTGATAATTTGTGTGAAGTCCTAGAGATATGAAATGAAAGTCTATATTTTAGCAATAGCTCATAGGACAGTTTGTTTGGAATGTGGAAGGGGAGTCATGTGAAATATATCTGAGGTGGTAAATTGGAGGCAGATTGAGAAGAGCTTTAAATAGGAGTGAGAAATTTGTGTCTTCTCCAAGAGGCAATAAAGAGGCCTTGAAAGTTTTTGAACAATTGAGTTATAACAATTTCCAATCCTGTATATTACTAACAAATACCAATAGGAGATAGAAAAGAAATTCCATTTCAAATTGAGTACAAAATATACATTATATTTGGCAATTAATTTACCAAGATAGTCTTAGAACTTAATAATCCAACTATAATTACTCTTTAAAGAAATAAAGGGAGAAACATAGAGAGTTATTTGTTATTCATAATTGAGCTAGGCCAATATAACAAAATAATTATGTTAAATTGATTTAAGATTTAGGGCCATTCCAATCAAACTACGAAGTCACTTTATAGAACTATACAAAATGATAACAAGAATCATGTGACCAGCAAGTAAAGGACAAGTGTTTATTTAGCAATCTGTTTCAGGAACAGGGCTTTGTGTTGTGAACATAGGTAAAAGCAAAAAAAAAAAAAAAAAAAAAAAAAAGACAGTCCAGAAACTTCAAGAAACTTACATTCCAATAGGAAAATGCCACACATAAAAGGCAATAGAAGAGGAAGTGTAAGTGTCAAGAAAGTCCCTGATGGGGGTATGATGGTGACGCCTAGAGAGGTAGAAACACAGGTGAGAGGGGAATGAAGCATGACTCTTTACTCATAAACCTCTTTTCCCATAAACGTTTGCTCGTCTTCACAAATAAAACTGCCTAGTCTCCAGGGATTAAATAAACATTGGCTACTGGCTATAACATTTATAAACAAGCAATAAACAAAGACAGATAATTATTTACAATCTATTGGCTGTGAGAAAAAGTCATTTTTAACCATCACTAAAGCGATTCTCTTCTCAAATCCACCCCAATGTTCAGTTCTCTCAGAATACCAATTAAATATTGGCCCAAGAATGCCCTTTATGTTTCTGCACAAGATAAGAGTTAAATTCAATTCTCTTAGGAATTGATTTCTTCCTTCATTTTCTCTGTCCCTTCTTCAAGTCATTACAATTACAAACCACCAGAACTGAAATCCTTGGATAAAACTTGACCCGAATGAAGAAGTGTAGGAAGGCATCTTGCCCCAGTTCTTAGAAGAGGTGGAGGACTACAAGAATGGAATGATATGTATAAAATTAATTTTTTAATAGCTTGCTTTGTTTTATTGAACTGTGTTTTTTCTTATTCTTTATTATAAGGCTCCCTGGGAGATAGAGACATCTATATTAAAAAGTGTAAGTGATATAAAAATAAAAGGCATCTATAAACATATTAAAACCAAAAAGGGAAAAGTTACTGAGTTAAATTTAATAAGCTTTTAAAAACAAGTATTGCAATGGAATTTCACAGTTTTGTATACAATCCTCTTTTGTATTTTCTATTGTATACTGAAACATTCATGTTTATTGATGATCATTAAGTTCAAAACATGAAATAGTTTTTTTAAAGGAATGAAGGCATGATAAGGTAATAGGGAAAAGAAGTATAAAAAGAGTGGCAAATACCATCCAAACATCTAGGAATAGGACAATGAAATCTTTGTATTCAGCAATGTAAAAATCATTGGTAATCCACTATTTGGTGAGGTAGCATACTACATTATCAGGTTAAAAACTAAATGGGGAGGTGAGGATCCGGAGGATATTAGTGCAAATGGTTTTGGCTGATATTTACATTGAAAAGAAAAATAAAAGAGGTATGAGAGAATTACTTTGAGAGGGTAGGAGGGTCAAGTGAAGGTTTTTTCTTTCTTACTGTTTTTGGGATAAGATAAACCAAGGCACATTTATAGACAATAAGAAAGGTAACAAAAGTTGAGGAGATGCTGAATATGAGAGAGGGATGATGGCTGTAGGAGTAAAGTTCCTGTATTGTTCAATTGTTAATTGATAATTAAAAGTTTTCAACTGGTCTTAGAGCTTAACTCTAGAAAGAAAAGATTTTTTTTAGTTTTTTTCTTGCCTTTTGAAAAATTGCTTTTACTTTATTATTATTATTATTTCTATTATGTTCAGATGATTTCATAAAAACTGGTTTACTTAGCTTCTTTGTTTTTCCTGCTAGCCAATTGAGAAAACTTTCATCTTGTGCAAAAGTGAATTTCTATTTCATCTCTGACCTTACATTTTTCTAGCATGACCAATGTATATTTTATTAGTCATAAATATTTTCAATAGTTCATTATAGCTGTTCTTGCTGCTATACTGAATTATAAATTTAGTAATCATTAATAAACAAAGCATAAAAAATTCACCTTTCATGTTTCTGTTATCTCTTTCCTGTAGAGACCAGAATGAAAAGTTTAGATTATATTTAGCTTAAAAACTCAAAAGCTTACCATTAAGTTCTCATACCAGCCCACCCATCCTTCTTCAATCAAATCACTGGGAAAGTTGAAAGAGAAAATTCCTTTCTTTTGTGGATTATCAGAGAAAGAGGCAAAAAATATGGGGAAATGGTGCTCCACTAACCAACAAAATAAATTAAACTCATTCCCAAATATCTAATTTACTTTAAAGTAATATAATACCAGCTTCAATAACTCTCCAACAGAGACTACATGTCAACTGCTACTATATCTTTAAGAGGCAATGCAATTTATATAAATATGTTTTAAACATCATTATATGAGAAATCCATGAGGACACTGTGAGATTGAGTGTTGTTCTGAAGAGACTATAAATTGTAATGTTTGAAGAGGGGGCAGATAAAATGGATAAAGACATTATTTCTTGAGAGAATTATCGTTAACCCTTATCTTGTGAAGAAACATAAAGGGCACTCTTGGGACAAGACCTTAATTGGTATCCTAAGAGAACTGAATGTTGGAACTACATTTTTAGAATTGAGAAGTCAGCAGTTTTAGTGATGGCTAAGAAAATGAAAAAGTTTAGATTTCTCTTTTCTCCTAGTCGATGGATTGTAAACAATGATTTGTCTTTTTTTTTCTTACTGTTTGTTAGCATGTGGTTTAGCCAGTAAGAAATATTTACTTAATCCTTGGAGACTTAGGAGTTTGATTTATATTGATAAGAAAATATTTGTGAGAAAATAATTTTTTTCAGTTTATTAAGTAAGCAATATCTGATGAACTGATTTGGAACCTGAGAACTAATTGATTAATGAAATTTGTTGTGATTTTAGCAATTAATAAGGAAATGTCAAAATAGGTCATTTGGTTGATTTAAAGCTCAGGGTATTAATGAATTAGAGAAATAAACTAAATACAAGTATGAAAATTGATGGTCAATCAACTCACTAAGGCTATATAGGATGTCCCAGAAGTCTTAAAACAGTTCTTTTCTTTTTCTGCATTATTTTTCCCTTTCCTCCATTTTTTTCAAATAGTTTGCTTTTTTTCTAATTACAAGTAAATTTTTTAATTTTCATTTTTTTTAACTTTGAGTTCCAAATTTTCTCTCTCTCTCTCCCTATCCTTACCCCTCATGGAGAAGGAATGAAATGGATTTGCAAAAGTTAAGACGGCAGAGTAAGCAGTAAATCACTCTAACTCACCCTTATTGACCTCTGAAAAACATAAAAAATAGAGCCCTAGGAAAAATCATGGAACATCAGAGACAATAGAAAGAAAGGGAGAATCAGTCATTTAGCCTGGGAAACTTGGAGGATCACCAAGATAGGTCCGTTTCACTCAAGTGAAAAGGGAAACTCATTTGAGGATGAGAGAAATCCCAACAAGCCAGTAACGAGGCTCATCTCAGAAAACCAACAGGAGATTCTGAGTCCCAGGGTGGTGGAGCAAGCAAATACCACTTCAACAGACCCCCCACCCCCGCTATGCCGTAGCATACACAGGGAAACCAGCAGTCTCCAACTAAGAGAATCACCGCATGCACCAGTGCAACCCCAAGCAGGCAGGTGGCCTCCAGAAGCTGACTTTCCTGTGCTTCAGGGAAGCCCCAGATTGGCAGGCATCCTCTAGCAGTCAAACCTCCTATTTCACTGCAGCTCATCTTTAAGCACCAAAATTCTCCACCCCATGCCTTAGTACTGCTTTGGGTGGGAAACTGTCCTCCAGGAAAATGGGATGGAGAGAAAGATACAATTAGAAATCATAATTGTGAATGTGAATGGGATGACCTCTCCCATAAATGGAAGCAGATAGCAGAGTGAATTAAAAAATATAATCCTACTGTAAGTTGTTTACAAGAAACACATGTGAAACAGAGAACTACACATAGTGTAAAGAAGGTAAAAGGCTGGAGTACAATGTATTATGCTTCAGCTGAAGTAAAAAAAAAACGCTCTAATTGAAAGAGAAACAGAAGGAAATCATATCCTGCTAAAATGTGTCATAGACAATGAAGTAATATCAATAGAAACATATATACATCAAGTGGTAAAACTTATTCTTAGAGGAAAAGTTAAGGCAATTACAGGAAGAAATAGGCAACAAAACTATATTAGTGGGGGGCCGCAACCTCCCGCTCTCAGAACTCATTAACCACAAAATAAACAAACAAGAAGTTAAGGAGGTAAACGAAATGTTAGATATGATAGTCCTCTGTAGAAGACTGAACAAGGATAGAAAGGGATACACTTTTTTCTCAGTGGTACATGGTACCTCCAAAAAAAACTGACCATGTACTAGGCATGTAAACTTCACAGTCCAGTACGTAGAGGCAGAACTATTAAATGCTTCCTTTTCAAACCATGATGCAACAAATATTACATGCAATAAAAGGTCATGGAAAGATAAACTAAAAATTAATGGAAAACTAAATAATCTAATCCCCCAAATCACAGAAACAATCAATACCCATCCAAGAGACTGAAGATAATGAGAAAAAACACCAAAACTTATGGGATGTATCCAAAGCAGTTCTTAGGGGAAATTATATCTCTAAATGCTTACATGAATAAAGTAGAGAAAAAAGAGGTCAATGATTTAGGCATGCAACTAAAAAAAAAGCAAAAAACCAGAAAAAGAACAAATTAAAACTGCCCCAATTAATTATTAGAAATTCTGAAATCAAAAGAGTGATTAGTAATATTGAAACTAAGAAAAGTATTGAACCAATCCAAACTAAAATCAGTTTTATGAAAAAAGATTCATATTTGATTAATTTGATTAAAAGAAAGGAAAAAGAAAACCAAATTACCAACATCAAAAATGAAAAGAGTGAAATCACCATCAATGAAAAAGAAAATAAGGCAAAAACTAGACGCTATTTATTTATACCATAACTGACAATGTTAGTGAAATGGATGGACATTTACAAACTTATGAGTTGTCCAGATTAACAGAAGAGGAAATAAAATAATTATTCTATGCAGAAAAAGAAATTGAACAAGTCATCAATGAACTTCCTGAGAAAAAATATCTCCTGGGCCAGATACATTCACAAATGAGTTCTACCAAATATTTAAAGAACAGTGAATTCCAATACTATATAAACTGTTTAGAAATGTAGGTGAAGTCCTACAAAATTCTTTTTATGATACAAATATGGTACTGATAGGTAAACCCTGAAGAGCCGAAACAGAAGAAAATTATAGACCAATTTCCCTAATTAATATAGATGCAAAACTTTTCAATAAAATATTAGCAAAGAGACTACAGCAACGTATCATGAGAATATTACACTAAGACCAGGTGGGAGGTTCAACATTAGAAAGCGTAATTGACCATATCAATAACAAAATTAACAGAAAACATATCATTGTCTCAATAGATATAGAAAAAGCTTTTTGACAAAATATAACACCCATTCCTATTAAAAATACTAAAGAGTATAGGAATAAATGGAGTTTTCACTGAAATGATAAATGGCATCTACTTAAGACAATCAGTCAGCATTATATGTAATGGGGATAAGTTAGAAGCATTTCCAGTAGGATCAGGAATGAAACAAGGATGTCTATTATCATTACTGTTATACTATATGGTACTAGATGTGTTAGCTTTAGAAAAAAGAGAAGAAAAAGAAATTGAAGAAAATAGAATAGTCAATAGAAAACTATCACTCTTTGCAGATGATATGATCATATACTAAGAGAATCAAGTAAAAAAACTACTTGAATTAATAAACAATTTTAGTAAAGTTGCAGGATTTGAAATAAACCCATACAAACTTTCAACTTTTCTGTACATTACTAATAAATCCCAACAGCAAGAGATGGAAAGAGAAATTCCATTTAAAGGAATTGTAAAGAATGCAAAATATTTAAGTCTACCTGCCAAGACATGAACACAATCACAAAATTCTTTTCACACAAATAAAGTCAGATCTAAATAGTTGGAAAAAAAAATCATCAGTTGTTCATGGGTAGGCTGAGCCAATACAGTAAAAATGACAACTCTATGTAAATTAATTTACTTATTCAGTGCCATATCAAATCAACCTATGAGAAATTATTTTATAGTGTTGGAAAAAATAACAACAAAAGTCATCTGGAAGAACAAAGTGTTCAGAATATAAAGAAAATTAATGAAAAGGAATGCAAAAGAAGGTAGCCTGGCTATACCAGATCTTAAACTATGTTATAAAGCAGCAATTATTAAAACTACTTGTATTGGTTTACAGATAGGGTGGTGGATGAGTGGAATAGTTTAGGTACGGAAGACACAGTCAATGATGATAGTAATCTACTGTGTGAAAAACTTGACATTTTACAGAAAATCCAAAGGTAAGCCAAAATGAGTACATGATTTAGACATATAGTGTGATACTATAAACAAATCAGGAGAACAATGAATAGTTTACTTATCAGATCTGTGGAGAATGGAAGAATTTATGACCAAACAAGAGATACAGAACATTATAAAATGTAAAATGAAATATTTTGATTACATCCAAATGAAAATGTTTTACTCCATAAAAGGCAATGCAACCAATATTAAAAGGTAAGCAGAAAGCTGGGGAAATTTTTTTCAAGGTAGTGTCTCTGATAAAGGTCTCATTTCCAAAATATATAGTGAACTGAGTTAAATTTATCAAAAATACAAGTCATTCCCCACTGATGAATGGTCAAAGGATAGGTCTTTAGGTGAAGATATTGAAGCTATCCATATTCATATGAAAAAAATACTCCAAATTACTACTGATTAGAGAAGTGAAAATTAAAACAAATCTGACTAACCACATCACACCCATCAAATTGGCTAACATGGCAAAACAGGAAAATAATAAATATCGGAGAAGATGTAGAAAAATTGGAACACATGCATTATTCCATTGTGTATACAATGGAATTGTGAATTGATCTAGCCATTATGGAGATCAGTTTGAAACTGTGTCCAAAGGGCTAAAAACCCATCCATATGCTTTAACTCAACAACACCATTTCTAGGTGAATATCCCAAAGCGATCATAAAAATGGGAAAAAGACCCACATACACAAAAATATTTATATTAGTTCTTTTTGTGATTGCCAAGAATTGCAAATTGAGGGGATGCCCATCAATTGGGGAATGTCTGAATAAGTTGCGCTATATGAATGTTATGGAATACTATTGCTCCATAAAAAATGATGAGCAGGCAGATTTCTGAAAAACTTGGAAAGAATTATATGAACTCATGCTAAGTAAAATGAGCAAAACCAAGAAACATTGTACATAGCAGCAATCACATTGTAACTGACTTTGACAGAATTAACTCTTAGCAATGCAATGATCTAAGACAATTTCAAAAGACTCATGATGGAAAGTGTTATCCGTATCCAGAAAAAGACTCATGGAGTCTGAACGCAGATTGAAGCATACTATTTTTCCTTCCTCCTCCTCCCCTTGTCGTGTTTTGCCTCCCTTTGGTTTTAATTCTTTACAACATGACTTGTGGAAATATGTTTTTTTTAAAAAAAGGATAGGAATGGGTGTTCATAATTTCCATTGTTGGAGGGAATTCTCATATCAATGAAATTAGATCTCCATTTTAGTATTAGAATGTGTATGGTAGTTTACAGCCATGACTTGCTACATTAAAATGAAGTGATCACTAGTTGCAGATAGGAAAGAATTTGTCAAGTATTTCAGAATCCATCAGATTAAAAGAGAATGTTTGTAGATTAAAAAAGAAAAGGTATGCAATTTAATATAAGATATGACTACATGTTTTGTCATGCAAAACATATTTCCATATGTCATGTTTTGAAAGAGAAGAAACTTAAAAAACAAGAAAATAAAGAAAAAAGGTGTGCTTGGACCTGTATTCAGACTCCATCATTCTTTCTCTGGAGGTGGGTAGCATTTTTTCATTACGAATCTTTTGGAATTATTTTAGATCATCGTATTGCTAAGACTAGCTAAGTCATTCACAGTTGATCATCATATATTGTTGTTACTGTGTACAATGTTCTCTTGGTTCTGTTAATTTCACTTTGCAGAATTTGATATAAGGTTTTCCAGTTTTTTGATAGCAACCTTCTTATAATTTCTTATAGCAAAATAATATTTTATCATAATCATATACCATAACTTCTTCAGCAATTCCTGAAGAATATCCCTTTATTTTCCAATTCTTTGCCACCACAAAAAGGGTTACTATAAATATTTTTGCTTCTTTTCCTATTCTTTTTTTTCTTTCTCTTTAAGATTCAGAACTGACACTGGTATTACTGGATCAAAGGGTATACACAATTTTATAGCCTATGGGCATAGTTCCAAATTGCTTTTCAGAATGGTTGGATCCATTCACAACTCCAACAACAGTACTTTAGCGTCCCAATTTTCCCATATCCCTTCCAACATTTGTGATTTTTATTTTCTGACACAGTAACCAAACAGATAGGTGCAATATGATATCTCAAAGTTGGTTTTAATTTGTGTTTCTCTAATCAATAGTGATTTAGAGTATTTTTCCCATGTGACTACAGATAACTTTGATTTTATTCTTCTGAAAACTGCTAGTTCATATCTTTTGACCATTTGTCAATTGAGAATGACTTATATTATTGGAAATTTGATTCAGTTATCTCTCTCTAATTATGTGTATATATGTATATATACACACATGTATATACATATACATCATATATACACATCTATACACACATGTATATGTGCATACATACATACGTATATATACACAGACCCACAGTCACACAATATATGTGTGTATATGTATATGCATGTATATGTATACACACACACACACACCTTTTCTTTGTATATATTGTGAAATATTGGTCTATTCCTAGTTTGTGCCAAAACTGTTCTGCAGTTTTCCCAACAGTTTTTTGTCAAATAGGGAATTTTTCACCTCAAATTTGGATGTCTAAGTTTATGAAAGACTAGATTATTATGGTCACTTATTAGATTATTGTGTACCTCATTAATTTCACTGATCTACTACTGTATTTCTTTGTTTTCTTGAGTATTATTTCATAATATGGTTTGAAATCTGGTACTGCTAGTCAACTTTTCCTTTTTTTCCATTAATTCCCTTGACATTCTTGACCTTTTACTCTTCCAGATGATTTAAAAAAATATTTTAACTATATAAAATAATTTTTATTAATTTTGTCCAGCACTGAATAAACAAATTAATTTAGGTAAAAATGTCCCACTTATTATATTGGCTCAAACTACTCATAAGGATTTAATATTTTTCAAATTGTTTAAATCTGATTTTATTTGTATGAAGTGTTTTGTAATTGCGTTCAAATAGTTCCAGAGTTTGTCTTGGCAGGTAGACTTCTGAGCATTTTGCTACAGTTATTTTAAATGGAATTAGTCTTCTATTATCTGCTACTGGACTTTTTTGATAATATTTAGAAATGCTGATGATTTATATAAGTTTATTTTATATCCTTCAATTTTGCTAAAGTTTCTAAATAGAAGTTCACCTGCCAAGTAGTAGTCTTTCAGTAGATTCTCCAAGTGTACTATTATATCATCTACAAAGAGTAATAATTCTGTTTGCTCATTTTTGTACAGTTTTAAGGCACCATTACGCACAGGTCAACCCTAAAATCCCTGCTATTCCTGTCAGGTCATGAGGTAGTCAGTCAATAAGCAACAGGGTGGTGAAAATACCAGAGGAGAAAAAGGGATATCTTAAATGGATATTGCAAAGGTGAAATTGACAGGCCTTGCAAACAGATTGAATATGGAAAATGAGAGATAGTGATGAGTTGAGGATGACACAGGTTTAGAACTTGGGTTCCCAATAGCATGTTTACATACTTGACAGTAACAGAGGAATTTAGAAGAGTGAAAGGGACACTCATACAAACAAAAAGATGAAATAAATGAAAAGATGCATAGACATACATCAAATAAGACTTTGAAGTCAAACTTTTGACATATTTTTCTCTGTTTATCTGTCTCTTTCTATCTCTGTCTTTTTCCGTCTCCTTTCCTCTTTGAAAATTTCCTCGCATCCATTAGCAAGAGCTTCCCAATTAATTTTCACCTTTTTAGATTGAATATTTTAGACTTTAAGAAAATTAAAATCTTGGGAGTATAATAAATCTGAGTTATTGGAATCTTCTGAAACCTGCTTTAGCAGACCTGGTCCATTACAATATATAAGGACAGGTTAGGAGTGATTTGTTCAGGGCATTCTCAATTGCTCTCTACTCACAGTCACATCTTTCTGTGTCTTACCTGTAGGTCTTTGCCAAAGGAAATCTGAGAGACGGTCTGAGAGATGGCTTACCTCTCATCAAAAAAAGAAATCCAGAGGCAACACTAGACAACCAAGAGCTCTGAGAGATTTCAATCTTAAATCTTAAAGAGAAATATACATTCTCAGTTACAGAGAACATAGATAATTCAGAAAACCTTTTATTTCATAGATATTCACCAGAAATGATTAAATCTCCTTCTAGAAATCTATTGACCCAGAACAATATCCCCCCCACAAAAAAAACAGACAAAACAAAACAAGACTCTTCTTATAAAATATCCACCCAAATAGAACTACATACTATAGATTTTTTACAGTTTTGATAAGAAAAACCAATCCCAAAAAAAGAATACCCCAGATGACTGTAAAGTTTTCAGGCAGTATGCTCTTACAGCCCTCTAAATAAAGATATGAAGTTAAATTTTCATGTATTTGATTTGACATCAAGAGGGGGAGTGGAGAAGGAAGTAGCCCATGGATTTTCCTCACTCAGTCCCTGTTTAGGATTTCTTGGTCAGGAAGCCAATCTGTTGAGTTAAAAAAACATACAGCTTTATAATGCAGGTCAGAAAGAAGTTTATTCACAGAAAGATAATTATGAGAAGGATTTTAAAGAAGTGCTCCCTGCACCCACATTAATCAGAATAGTCCATAAAGCAGAAAGCTTTGTCACTGTCTTTGCAAGCAGAACAAAGACATATTTTCTGCAAAGTTAGTATCATGGGGAGGAGGAGCAACTTGTTGTTTTGTGTGTGGTTGGCCCTTCAAGGAGATTTGGGCATGATCTTAAGTGCAAGAAAGTAAACGTGTCTTTCTCACTTTACATTGAGATAGAGGCTACTTAAAATATTGAGTTATTCATATTAAGAGAAGGGATGTATAAGACCCTTCTCTATTTACTTCTACAAAGATCATGGATTTAGCACATGGGTATGCTAATGGATAATAGTGAGATACCTATTAGGAATCAAGGCGAAGTGAAACCATGTAATGGAAATTGAGCAAGTTTGGGGGAAAAAGAAATCAGGGTGGTCAAGAAGTCATCAAAGTTATCAATGCAGGATGGAGAAGAAGATTGTGAACTAAGTATTATTAAACTCCTTTGAGAAAAGAAGTGAGTGATGTAGAGGCTAATATACAATGATAATAAGAATTTGTACTGGATTCTAAAAATGAAATAAAATCAGCAAAAGTGGCTACCTACTGATGGTAACAGGAGGAGAGCCTGGAAATAAAAGTAAAAAAGAAAGAATTACTCCTGCTTCTTTTCATCTGGCATATTGGGAATCATGAGAAATATCACACCCTGGAGAGGGGAACAAGAGTGCATAATCTTCTAAAGTGACCCAAGTTTCTGTGAGCCTAAGAAAGTGTTTTTTCTCTCATTCTATTCAGTTTCAATAAGAGAGATTCAGCGGTACTGACTGCGAATTTCGGGAAAATGACACCTGGAAAGTGTCAGACTCCCATTGTTAATGGATAGCATAAATAGAAATGGTTTCCCTATGGAATAGTAGAGAATCTATAGCAACTGACAATAACCACAGAGTCATAGGCAGTGATTGGAGACTAAGAAAATGAATATCAGAAAACCAGAAAAGTTTCCTTCCATCTCTAACATTATGATTCTTTGATTTTGTGAGAAAGTAATAGGTAGGTAGGTAGGCAGACAGAGAAGATAGAAGTACATGTTTGCTAGCAAAGTCCACATGTGCTTCAACATAATTCATACAGTTCTACTTCTGTCCGGACAAGATCATTTTGAGTAAAGTTAAAATGCATAAATAAGACTGTGCGGTATCTTGTAAAGATTTCTCCATGCTATTTAAAGAACATAGTGAAGGGAATAACTTAATAAAAGTAGAAAATTTAATTTGTAAATTTGTCAGAGATAAGATTGGATGAATAAAAAGGGTTCATATTATAAGGCTGAGGAATTTAAGCATGATGTGACAGGCACATAAGAGCCGTTGTAGAAATGAGAGCAGGACAGTAATGGGGCCAAAAACACTTTGTATCTGGATGAAATATTTGAGACCTCTCTTATTTCTCTATCATTGTGAAACCCTTATTATGCTACAACATCGAATCAGCCTTGGTACTCACACCTGATCGCTCTCAGCTCTGCTTCTTGAATTGGAGGTAGAACCATGAACTCTAAAAACTCTGTTTCAGGAGGGATCTCAGAACAGACATCTCTTCATTTCTCATATGACCACATCACTTTGAGACTTTTTTTACTTCTTCACTATGCTCTCCACCCAGTTTCAAGAAATAACAAGTTGAGTAAAAAAGTGAGGGACAAGTTAGGGATATACAGCTGGCACTGAGGCTCAGTCAATTTCAGTGAAAGATCTAAAGACCACAAACATCCTTCCTCTCAAAGGGTTACATTCTAATGAGGGAGACAACAAGTAAGCATGTAAGTATATAGAAATATAAAGAGAATAAAAACATATGTATAAGAAAGTTAAATACAAAATGAAAAGGGAAGAAAGCATCAGCTAATGGGGGAATCAGTAAAGGTTTAATGCAGAAGATGGTATCTGAGCTGCATTTCAAAGGAGAAGGAAAGGTGAGTAGTGAGTGTATTCTTATATTATACTTTTGAAAAAAATAGGAAGAGATGCAAATTAGAGGTTAACACAATTCATTCTTTCAAGGAGTTCACATTCCAATGAGAAAGGTAAGTATACAGCTACCAAAGTAAAATAAATCTAAAGAGACTAAATACAGGAAGGAGGGAGCAGAAAGGATTGTGTACCAGTCAACTCCATACTCCACAGTGACACACCCACCAGTGTTTTAAGTGGACTTTATTTTAGAGAATGTATTTCATAATGAGGGTTATCTGGTTGGGAAGTATCTGTGGTGGAAGAACAAAATGTCTCAACATATTAAATAGTTTTTTTAAAAATACCACACATCATAAACTTCTGATGTCATTTATAACTTTAACTTTTTAACTTCCAGCCTCCATGACCAACCTTATCTCATATAATCCATATTCCTTGTAAAGAAGACTAATCTCTTTCCCTCCCCATTGTCCTGAGTGTCATTACCCTCTTGTGTATATGTATATCATACTTTTTAGACTACTCTCTACTGCCATCTTTGTCTCCTGTTGTCTCTTTCCTCTTCAAAATCCAAGTCAGGAACTGCCTCCTATATAAAATCTCCCCTGCATTACTCCTCCCTAGAAAAAATTCCATGTCTTTTTTCAATTTTTTCATTGAATCTCACCTTTGCTCTTACTCTCCCTGGTTCATGTCTTTCACAGCTACTGTATTGATTATCTCATCCCTGTAAACTTCTTGTGATTAGAGAACTTTTTTTGCTTTAATTTGTATCCCCATCACTTGCACGAAGTAGAAATTTAATAAATGCTTGTTGGCTGACTAAGCCTTGTATAGAATAGATATTTTGCAAATATTTATTGAATTGAATTAATTTTATTTAATATCAGCAAACAAGACCCATAACATATGTTTCTGAAGCCTAAAATAGATCCATTCTATGAGAATGAGGAAGAAAGTAGAAGAAATAAAAAAGTGAGTGAAATAGAAGGAAAACTAATTTATTTTGGTTCAATTTTCCTGGAAATGTTAGAAAACTCAATGAACATTTTCTGAGAAAAAAATCTCATAGCACTGCAAGATGTGTTGAAGTAGGAGATACAACTATCTAAGAAATAAATAGAAATATGTCAGATCTAATGAAAATTTAGTGGGCTGAATGGACTTCTTATGGAAAGATATAAAAATGAATTACAAGGTTGGATTCTGTTAGTACATCACTTCATGTGGGTATTATTTTTGTGCTTTGAATCTTTCCCTCCTTTTGCTCCCTAGTGAGTTATTTTCAGTGATGTATTTCCTCTGTTACAAACACCATATGCCATAAATGGATCATCATAAAGGGAAGTGGTGTATTGGAAATTATTTAACCATCACCTCTTAGAAAATATGGGACAAAGTTTTAAGTTTGATCTGTATAATTTTTTTCTAAAACTCTATTAATTCTGGACAATCAATGCAACAATAAATCAAGCTCCGATTTGTGTTGTCTGCTGATTTGTAATATATGTAAGTTTTCAGGTTGAAAAAAATATTTGCTGTATTGAACCAGTATATGGTAGAGGCACCTTACCCTTTAGAAATGCCAACTTATACTTATTTTTTGTGATTTGAGGTCCACATCAATACTTTTATGAAACTAATAATACTGAAAGAAGTTTGTAGACTTTGAAGGCCAGTATTTTTTTTTGAAATTATTAAATTCTGTTTCCTATTACCTTAAATATCCAGAATTCCCTTCCTTGTTTCTGTGCATTTTCATTTATCCCATTATATTTTCCTTTAGTACTTTAATGAAATAGACTTTACTCAAGTCTGAGTCATTTCCTAGATACAACGTTAGGATTAAAGAAAGCTTTATATGTCCTTCAAATTTCTAGGGTGTCATTTATGCCCTAGCATGACAATATAGAAAATAGATTACTAGTATAGCAATTGGGAGAGAGAAAATCATTAGCTTCATCTGATCACTGAGGACTAAATCTGCTCAGTACAGTCTAGAACCCTAACTTGCTCAAGGGATAAATCATCTTTGTTTCCATCTTGAAACCTTTCTCATGGGAGATGGCACGAAGTAATGGCTACTATTGGAGTGAGAATGACTTAGGCTCAACTTCTGTCTCCAATACACTGAGTAGGAGAGAAACATGGCTATGTCTGTTTTCAGTCATGGATACTATGAAAAATGTGGCTATACCAATTCTGAGGCTTATGAATTCTTTCTTCTTGTCATTCACCAACTTGAGATATATCTAAATGAAAAAGTATGGGCAATATGAATTTCATATTGCTTTCCAGAATAATTGCATTAATATACCTGTATTTCTAAAATGCTGCCAATGTAGTATGCTGTACTTTTGTTATTTTTGTCAATTTTTTGGGTGTGAGCTAACACTTCAGAGTTGATTTACATTTCTTTTTATTAATAATGGTATGGGGTACCATTTTTTTAGTTATTAACAATTTCAAAATTAATCTTTTGAGAATTCATATCCTTGTGACCTTACATGCTAATTTTCTGATTTAGACATATGCTATTTATCACATTATGGAACAGTTAATTTATTCTTATGATTTTTATGGTTTCAAAATAAAAATGTGCTCTAATTTTCTTCCAATTTCTTCTATTATTTTTTCAAATTCTTGATTTTGTTCTAATATTTCTTGTGTGATGGAGTCATTGAGCTCTATTTGTCCTCACAAATGTTAGGAAATAATTTAAAAATAAGAACGATAACATTATGTAATGCTTTAAGGTTAGCAAAAAACATGGATATTTAATTTTATTTTCTCTATAATCCTGGGAAATAGGTGCTATTATGATATTAATTTTACAGGTAAAGAAACTAAAGGTAAAATGAGTTACACAGTGTCATGAGCTAAAATGTATCTTAAGTTGCATTTGAATTCAGGTTATTCCTACTCCAGGTCAAGTGCCCTATCCACTGTTCTACCTACCTGTCTTCTGCTGCTTATAGAGAGTCCACTACTGGTGAATATATCTACCCTTTCTTCAAATCTTTTTCTTCTTTTGCTGTCTTCCCTAGATCTAATTTTCTTTCAGATTTTATGTATTCATTTATTCATTCATTTTTTCCATGCATGCATTCATTTATCTGCCTATCATTTGTGTGTTGTTTACTCATCCATGCATCCATTCATCTACCCATCTATCTGTCTGTGTATCTATCTATCTATCTATTATCTGTCTTTCTGTTTATTTAGTGGTTTGTCTGTTTACACTCTCTGACTTCATTTCTTCCAGTAAGAATCAAATATTTTTGCACTTTTAACTAAGCCATTTTCCCCTCCATCTGAGGCTCTACTTGCAGTTTTGAGTATACTTTCAGCTGCCAGATTTGCCTGTTAGGTTTCTTTTTACATAAATTACTTTTTTTTGTCATTTTTAAACTTTTTCTTCTATTTGCTTATATTTTAGCCACAGTTCTTGGATAGATATTTTTTTCCCTTCTCCGTTCACTTCCTGTATACTTCAAGTGACTTTTAATGCTCCAAGCAGTGTTATGGCTAATTCTTATATTCCTTTGCTATAACCTATGGATTGTGGATCTGTTTCCCACTTCTGACAGTCCAGGACTGGGATCTGACTTCAGGTTATCAAGTACCAGAGCTCCCACTGGCTTGTGACTCCCTTGCTCATAAAACTGTCTCATTTCAGTTCAGTTTATTAGAGTTTATACTGGTTTACTTGGCACAATGATTTTCTCAATTTCTTCCATCTTGATTTCTTCGTTATTCAACACCTAATGAAAGTTTGTTTGTCACATTCTAGTTCTTCAATGCTAAACACAAATATAAACACATTAAGCACTTAGAATATTTGCATATCAATAAGGTGTAATTAGAGTTAAAGATTTCCCCTGCCCATTAATAGGTCTCAAGTGGAACCCATTAGGGGAAGCCTTGATACCTGTTTGTAGGGAAGTCCATACTTCTTGTTAATTTCCAATGAGGCTCTAGGTCATGAGGGTCTTGTTGCCTCAGGCTCTGAAAATTGTGTGTGTGTGTATGTGTGTGTGTGTGTATTTGTTGTTATTTTAAGTAAGTTCTCCCTTGGTTGTATTTGCTTTAGCGCACATCAGTTCTTTTAAGTCTTCCTAGGTTTCTCCAAAACTATTCCTCTCATTATTTCTTATTACACAGTGATATCCCATTCCACTAATATAACATAATTTATTCATCCATTCAAAAATTGATGACAACACCTAAGTTTCCAGATGTTTGACACTACAAAAAAAAGAGTTTCTATAAATATTTTTGCACATAAGCATCCTTTTCCTCTTTCTTTTATTTTTTTGGAATGCACGTGTAATAGTAGTATTTCTGTGTCAGAGGATACTCAGTGTTTAGTAACATTTTAGGTGTTGTTCTCCAAATGCTTTCTAAAATGACATGGCTAATTCATAGTTCTACAAATAGCATGTGACTTTCTCTATTTTCCGACAGCTTCTTCAAATATTTATCATTTTTCCTTTTTACCAACTTTGGCACTCTTAGAAATGTAAAATGGAGCCTCAGAGTTGCTTTAATTTGCATTTCTCTGGGTATTCCTGTTTTTGGATTATTTTTAAAATATGCCCATTGATGGCTTGGATTTCTTTTTTTGGAAACTGTCTAAAGACTTCCTTCAGACATTTATCAACTGGGGAATGAATTTTATTCTCAAAAATTTGAAACATTGCCTTATATATCTTAGTAATGAGACTTTTATTAGAGACATCTGATGCAAAGATTTCTTTCCAGTTAACTGTTTCCTTTCAAATCTTAACTGAATTTATCACACATTCTCCTTCTTCTAAACATTTAATTTTTTCAGTTAGCAACAATATTTCACTCTCCTTCCCATTCTGCTTCCATTAAAAAGAAAGAAAAAGAAAACAGTTTCAAGAAATATGCATTATCAATTCTTGCATTGGCTATGTTAAACGTGTATATGTGTGTGTGTATATATATATATATATATATATATATATATATATATATATATCTCAGGCTAAATCATGAGCTCATTGCCTCATTTTTTAAAAAAAAATTATTTGTTTTATGTTTTCAATATTCACTCTCACAAGATTTTGAATTCCAAATTTTCTCCCCATCTCTCCTCTCCCCCTACCTGAGGACAGCATGCACCCCAACCACCTCTTTTCCCAGTCTGTCTTCCCTTCTATCACCCACCCTTCTCCTCTCCTCCACTCCTCTATTTTCCTGTGGGTCAAGATAGATCTTTATACTCCATTGCCTGTAGAACTTATTTTCCAGTTGTATTCAAAACAATTTTTAACATTTATTTTTAAAGCTTTGAGTTCCATTTTCTTTCCCTCCCTATCCAACCTCATTGAAAAAGAAAACAATTCAATATAGGTCATGTATGTGTAGCCATGCAAAAAAACTTCCATAAAAGTTATGTTGCAAAAGACTAACCACATTTCCCTCTATCTTGTCCTGCCCTCCATTTATTCCATTCTCTCCCTTAACCTGTCCTTCCACAATAGTGCTTGCTTCTAATTACCCATTCTCCCAATCTGCCATCCCTTCCATTATCCTCCCTCTCCTTTCCTCCCTGCCTTCCCATAGGGTAAGATAGATTTCTGTAGTCAATTGAATTGGTATTATTCCCTCCTTATGCCAAATCTAATGAGAGTGAAGTTCACTTATTCTCTCTCACCTCCCCCCTCTTCCCCTCCATTGTAAAAGCTCTTTCTTGATTCTTTTATGAAAGATGCTTTGCTCTCTCCCTTTCTCTTTCTCCCAGTACATTTCTCTCAACATTTAATTTTATTTTTTAAGTATCCTCCCATCATATTCAGCTCATCCTGTGCCTTCTGTATACAATGTAAATATATATATAAACACATATATTTATGTTTTTATGTACATATATACACACAGACATACATACACATACATATGCATATCTCTGCACACACATATATACACATATAAACTTATACATATACATACTTAATACTTATAGGTGTATATATGTATACATATATACACACATAAACACGTGTGTGCATATATGTGTGTGTATATATACATGTATATGTGTGTGTGTGTGTGTGTATATATTCTCTCTAACCTAATACTGAAAAAAATCTCATTTACAAATGTCATCTTTCCATGATGTAGGAATGTAAACAGTTTACATGAGTCCCCTATGACTTCTCTTTCCTGTTTGCCTTTTCATGTTTCTCTTGATTCTTGTATTTGAAAGTCAGATTTTCTATTCAGCCCTGGTCTTTTCTACAAGAATGCATGGAAGTCCTCTATTTCATTGAAATTCCATTTTTTCCTCCGAAGTATTAATACTCAGTTTTGCTGGATATGTGATTCTTGGTTTTAATCCTAGCTCCTCTGACCTCTGTCATATCATATTCCAATCCCTCAAATCTGTTATTGTAGAAGCTGGTAAACATTGTGTTACCTTGATTGTGTTTCCCCAATACTTGAATCATTTCTTTCTGATGCTTGTAATATTTTCTCCTTGACCTGGTACTTCTGGAATTTGGCTACACTATTTCTAGGAGTTTTGGAATCTCCTTCAGGAGGTGATTACTAGATTTCTTCCATTTCTACTTTACCCTCTGGTTCTAGAATATCATCACAGTTTTCCTTGTTGATTTCTTGAAAGTTAATGTCTGGACTCCTTTTTTGATCATGTTTTCAGGTAGTCCAAAAATTTTTAAATTATCTCTCCTGGATCTATTTTCTGAGGCAGTTGTTTCTCCAATGAGATATTTCACATTGTCTTCTATTTTTTTCATCCTTTTGGTTTTGTTGTATAATTTCTTGATTTCTCATAAAGTCATTAGATTTCATTTGATCCATTCTAATATTTTAGGAATTATTTTCTTCTGTGAGCTTTTGGACAACTGGCCAATTCTGCTTTTTAAGGCAGAATTGCCTTAAATTCTCTTCATTGGCTTTTTGAACCTCTTTTTCCTTTTGACTTAGTCTATTTTTAAAGGTTTTATTTTCTTTAGAATTTTTTTAGGTCTCCTTTAGCAAACTGTTGACTTGTTTTTCATGATTTTCTTGCATCATTCTCATTTCTCTTCCCAATTTTTACTCTACTTCTTTTACTTGACTTTCAAAATCTTTTTTGGATTCTTCCATGCCTTGAGATCATTTCATATTTTTTTCTTAGGGGCTTTGGATGTAGGAGCCTTGACCTTGCTGTCTTCTTGCACTTGTATGTTTTGATTTTCTACTGGTTGTATGCTTTAATCTTCCTCATTGTAAAAAAATATCCTTTCACCAAGAAAGTACTCTTCTATAGTCTTGTGTTTTCCCCTTTTTGTCATTTTCCCAGCCAATTGCTTGACCTCTGAGCTCCTTGTTAAGTGGAGGGTGTACTCCCCGAGGTTTCAGGGGCTTTATGCAGTTGCTTTCAGAGATATCTCCAGAGACCTGCAAATTCTCAGCTCCTCCAAAGTGGCATGATTAAAAGAGAGTTGTTTACTCCTCTCCTGGCCTACAATTTTGTCTGTGAGCAACCACAAGCACTTTTTCTGCCATGGATCTACAAGCAGGATTCCCTCTTCATAACTGCTACCAGCTCTGCCATTCCAGCACTCCTCTTTGGACTGTGATCCAGATCAGCCACTTGATTCCTCTATCTTCTGTAAACTGAGAACTGCAGAAGCAGCCACTGCAGCAGTGGCTGCTGCTACTCTGTTACTGGGGCCAGGCCATGTTCCTCTCTCAACCAAGTGAGAGAGCTTACTCACTGATCTTTGAAGCTATCTTTGGCATTTGTGGTTTGAGAGTCTGGAAACCACTATAACTGCTAGTGATTCAACCCCTTGAGACCTGCTCCAGTCCTGCCTGTGATGGCATGGCCCATGCTGGGCTATGCTTTGCTCCAAACTTAGTGCAATAGATCCCTCCTGTCAGCCTTCCAGATTGTCTTGGGCTGGAAATCTGTTTCACTGTCATTCTGTGGCTTCTGTTACTCTAAAATTTGTTCATAGTCACTTTTTACAGGTATTTTGAAGAATTTGGGTGGAGAGTTCAGGCAGGTTCCTGCTTCTACTCTGCCATCTTGACTCACTTGCTCCATCCCCCATTGCCTCTTGATCAGGAAGAAGTTGTCATGTCTTATCATGCATTTTCTAGAATAATGATTGGTCATTGTGTTTATTGAAATTTTTTAACATGACTTTAATACTTCTGATAATAGAGTACTGATATGACATATGCATGTCCTTTCTATATTAGAACATAAATGACATATTCTTGTTGAGTTTCTTATGATTATTCAGTCATATTTACCGTTTAATGGTTTTCTTGATGTGTATTTTTGTATTTCAAAGTTTCTATTCAACTGTGTCCTTTTTATCCAGAATTCTTTGAAATATTCTATACCATTCAAATATTTTTCCCTTATATAGAATGATACTTAGTTTATCTTGGGAAATTTAAGTTTTTGTCTTCTGCCATTTGGCATATTATATTCCAAGCTATCCACTCCTTTATAGTGGCAGATAATAAATACCTTGACTGTGGATTCTTGGTACTTGGATACTTTCTGTATGCTTACAGTATTATTTATTTGAATTGGAACATCTTTTATTAAAGTGAATTGGCACTTTTCATACCAGATTCCTATGAGATTTTCATTTATTTATTTGTTTTTTTTTTTTTTAAAAGACATGGATTCTTTAACTTTGCCATCATGTTCTAAAATGTAGGTCTTTTTTTTAATGGTTTATTAAAATATGTTGTGTAGATTTTTTTAAAACTGTTTTTGGGAGGTGGAGTCAAGATGGCAGAGTAGAAAGATGCACATACTCTAGTTCTTCCCCCACAGACCATAAAATACCTGTAAAAAGTGATTCTCAACAAATTCTAGAGCAGTAGAAGCCACAAAATGACAGAGTGAAAGACATTTCCCGCCCAAAGTAACCTTGAAGGCTGACAGGAAAGGTCTATTTCCTTGGATGCAGAGTGGAGTGCAGCCTAACTTTGGTTGTGTGACACTGGAGGAACAGGACCAGAACAGGCCTCAGGAGTGGAATCCCCAGGAGCAGCTGCCATTCTCCAATCCCTCAACTCACAAATGCCAAAGGCAGCTTCAAAGGTCCATGAGAAAGCTTTTTCACCTTGGTGACAAGGGAGCAGTGTCCTCCACTAGCCCTAGCCCCCGGTGGTGGCAGTGGTGGCAGCAGCGGACCAAGCAGTGTCCATATGTGGAGCCCTTGATCTGAAGCCCCTGGGGGAATTGAGCAACTGATCTGAACCTCAGCCTTGAGTGGTGGCCCTGCTCTCCTCCTAAAGCCCTTGGGGAAATTGAGCAGCTGATCTGAATCTTAACCATGAACCCAGCCCAGAAGTGAGTGGAGCACTGGCATGACTGGCTGACCTGGAGGAGGTTGTGGATAGGGAGTTCTACTATTCACAGATTCTGGGCAGAAAAGTTTTTTGTTGCTCCCAGACCAGTGAAAAGGCCACCCTTTATTGTGCCACCTTGGAGGAACTGAGAACTTACAGATCCCCAGAGTACACCCTCCTCTTGATAAAGGACTCAAAGTCAAAAAACTGACTGGGAAAATACCCAAAGAAGGGGAAAAAATAAGATTATAGAAGGTTACTTTCTTGGTGAACAGGTATTTTCTTCCATCCTTTTGGATAAGGAAGAATAATGTTATACCTTCAGAGGAAGTGAAGACTTCCAAAACCTCCAAAGTAAATATGCAATAGTATCAGGTCATGGAAGAGCTCAAAAAGGATTTTGAAAATCAAGTAAGAGAGGTGAAGGAAAAATTGGCAAAAGAAATGAGTGATGCAAGAAAATCATAAAAAGCAAGTCACCAGCTTGCTAAAGGAGACTCAAAAAAATGCTGAAGAAATTAACACCTTTTAAAATAGATTAACTCAAATAGCAAAAGAGACCCCAAAAGCCAATGAGGTGAGAAAGAACTATATTGGGAGGAGGAAGGGAGAAATGGAACGAGGCAATTATCTCTCGTAAAACAGGCAAGAAAAAGCTTTTTCAATGGAGGGGAAAAAGGGGGAGGTGAGAGGGAAAAAGAGAAGCTTACTCTCATCACATTTGGTTCAAGGAAGAAATACTATGCACGCTCAATTTAATATGAAAACCTATCTTACACTGCAGGAAGGTAGGGGAGAAGGGGATAAGCAGGGTGGGGGGGATAACGGAAGGGAAGGCAAATGGTAAAAGGGAGCAATTAGAAGTAAACACTGTAGGAGAGGGACAAGGTCAAAAGAGAGAACAGAAAAAATGGGGGCAGGATAGGATGGAGGGAAATATAGGTAGTCTTACACAAGATGATGATTGTGGAAGTCATTTGTGAAACTACACATGTATAGCCTATATTGAATTGCTTGCCTCCTCATTGGGGATGGATGGGGAGAGAGGAAAGAAGAGAAGTTGGAACTCAAAGTTTTAGGAACAAATGTTGAGAATTGGTTTTGCACACAACTAGGAAATAAGAAATACAGGTAATGGGGCATAGAAATTTATCTTGCCCTGATGTGTTTTTTAGGTCAGTTTTTATATGAGATACTTTTTCTATTTTTCCTGTCTTTTGATTTATTTTTGGCATATTTTGCTTTCCTTTACAGTCATTAATTTTTACTTGATCCATTCCAATTTTCAAGGATTCTTTTGTTTGATAAGGTTTTATTCTACTGTTTTCTTCTACCACTTCTTCTTCCAGTTCTTTCTTCCATTGCTATTATTTTTCCTTTACAATTCCCCCTCCAACCTTGTGTTATCATTACTTTTCTAATGGTTTCCTTTAGCATTCTCATTTTATTTATAAAACCAATTTTTGCTCTTATTTTAAAAACTATATTTCTTGTTTCATCTTTTCCAGAAATTATAGTTAACATTATAACTCACCCTTCTTTTTGGGGGAGACTTTGCTTGGAAATGTTTTGGAGTCATTCTCTTTTTTTTGGATTTATGTATTGAGTACCTTTGTCCTCATAATTGTTCTTAATGGTTTGCTCATAATCATTATTTTTTAGCTCATACTTCGAGATTTATTTTCTGACTTTGGACCTTGTTTTGTGTCAGGTATTGTGCACTTCTGGAGAGAATGTCAGAAATATGCTTAACCCTGTTTTGTGACTTCTTGAGACCTATTCTCTCTCTATCTCTGTCTCTCTCACTTTTAAAGAAATTTAGTATCATGCCATTCTGGGATCTCAGAAATAACTTAGACCAGGGCACTGCCAAGTTGTCAGCAAATCCAAAGAGGTCTGATGCACATCAAAGTCTGAGCGCTACCATTCTGGTCAAATCTAAGTCCATTTTTGACCTGGGTCCACACAATAGAACTGTGGGTTTCCCTCAGGTTTATCTCAGTAGGTTTCTCCTGGGCTCAGCTACTGTCAGCCATGGGGAAAGTTCTAGAGGATCAGAGTTAAAGAACTACATAGTTCCTTTTGATCTGGGGTTCTTGCCCTGGTTCTTAAATTGAATACATCAGACAGGGTAGGGGTTGGAACTGAAACCCCACTCTGGTCCTAGGTCCAGAGCCACAGAGCTACTTTTTGCTTCTATAGTTAATCTCTGTTTAGTATACAACCTAGGGTCTATGATTTCTTCTTGCCTGGATTGCCACCTCTTGGTATGGGTCTTCTTTTTAGATCACATTTTATGTTTGACCTAGGACTGGATGATAAGTGATAGAGCTTCCACTTGGTATCTGTTCTTGCTCTCTACACAAGGTCAGGATACTTTATGCTAAATCTGTGGGCTCTTATTTCCCTGCTATACCCATGTGGATAGTCACTCCACCAGTCTACACTCTAGAAGGCTCTACACTGAAAGGTGTGAGATGTTAGTCTGTAATCTACAGACTTGTCTGTATCCTTCTTTCTACCCAACTTTGAAAATTGATTCTGTGACTTTTTTTCTCCTCTTGTAATCCTGATGAGGATATTTTGTAGATCTTTATGTAGTTCTTGCTGAGGAGGGTTCAGTTCTAATATTTCCTTTGACTTGGCCATTGTGGCTGTCTCTTCATGACTTGAAATTTGGATATCTACAAAGTATTCAGTAATTACTGAATTTTGGGGTTAAGTTAAAGCAAAGTCTGCAAGTGCTTTCCTTACCAGAAATTTAGCTTTTATTTATTTGGTATATATTTTTAATATACTTATTTATGCTTTTGTTGTGTTCCCCTCAATACCCACATGGGAGAGATTAGACTTATTTTCTTTCTTTAAGAAAACAGATGCAACTGCAGAGTATAATTTACTGATGTTATATATAATCTATTAACATTGTGCTAAGCATTAGGTCTAAAAATACAAACACAAAAGGTGGTTCCTATATTTAAGGGACTTACATTTGAATAGGGTGCTTACTAAGTAGGTTACTGGGAAATGGGGCAAGCCAGGCGATGAAAAGAGTGATACATTAAGAGCAATCGGATTAGTGTGGAGAGAATTAGAAAGTGATATGGAGGCCAAAACCCTGGAAAGATATGACAAAAATTTCCTTATAAGGGCCAGGGTATAAGTGTCCTCTGCTATAACAAAGGAAAGAAGAAGGGATAATTAATGGATTTATGAAGGAACAAACCATATATAAGTATGTTCTCCCCATGGAATATACTAAGAGTTTTATTTGTTGGCCCTATTCAACCATATGTCAGGTTTTAGGTCCTTTCTGGGGTCCTGTTTGACTCAGAGTTCCAAGGTTGGCATTTTGAAATTACTTGCTATTGTTTAGTCATCAGTGTCTAGTTCTTTGTGACCCCAGTTTTCTTGGTAAAGATACTGGAGTGCTTTGCCATTTCCTTCTATGGTGGATTAAGGCAAATGGAGGTTAAATGATTTACTTAGGGTCACATGGCTGGTGTCTGAGGTTCCACTTGAACTCACTGTTCCTGACTTCTGGCCCAGCACACTATTCATTGAGTCATAGCTGCTTTACTTTGCAATGATAAGTTCCCTTACTTGCTGGGAAGCAAGAGGAATTGATGAATCATTTAATGTTTAAAAGGGAGTGACTCCATCCTTATCTCTCTTCGTGTATGTAAATTGTGTTGGTATTATTTTGAATTATTTCCTGAGAAGAGATTGGGAACAAGATATGATTTGCCGTATTCTCTCTTACTTTCTCTTTTGGTTTGTAACACTTGGCATCTACAACAAATGTCTTGCCTAAGCAAATTTGTGCATGGGCCCTTGCTTATGTTTTCCATTTTTATCCTTTGTTTTTCCTGCTATTAGATGAGTGAATATTTTGTTAAGATGAATGTGTCCAGTTAGGGAGACAGCTCCATGAATTTGCCACATCTGGAGATCCTGAGTCTATTGAATGAAACTATTGAATGAAATGTTATCGCTAGAAAATTCTTCATCAAAGATTATTGCTAAGAAGATGAGGATTGATCCAAGCCTGACCTGCTTTATCATCAGACATGATGTAGGAAATAAAACACTGAGAGATAAGCTTTCCAAGTGTTATTAACAATTTATTAATTAAACTAGCCAATAATCAGTAAATGGATGCTCATTAGTTTCTCTTCGTTATCAAAGATGCCAAAGAAAATTCTGAAACACCTTAAATCGGATGTACAGATGTAAATCAGATGATCTGGTACTCCCCTGATAGGTGAAATGAAGCCCTGATTGGTAGATATTTAGTGAGAAGACAAGCTAAAAGTTTTCAGCTCCTCCTGCTGAGAACACGGCTTCATCATGAAACTTAGCAACCTCAAGGTATTTGGTCAAGGGTAGACATTTCTTTTGGGGTTCTCTGCCTAGTTTTCTCCTTCTTCGGCTAGGTGATCCTAAACTCTTAAAAGAGAGAGATCGAGAACAGCTAGGAAGAAAAGATCGAGTTGAAATTAGGCTATGTACAAAGTAAATAAAGGAGTTTTTTTTTTTGTTTACAAAGTAAACTATTTACGTAGTAAACACAAAGTAAAGGTCCCTGCCCTAACTTTGGACAAAAGTAATAGTCCTGGCCCAGGCAGATCCCTTGAGGCAGGGAAAAGATTACCTTTACTCAGTTATACTCTGCAGAGACTGACTGACCTTTTCAGGAGTGGGGGAATAGGAGGAAAATGATGGATCACAAATGAACAATTAGTTATTAATATAATAGTATAATAATTTCTCTCAATGAATTGTTTGGACAGTGAAATGTTCAAAGGTGAAATTTAAAAATGCTTAATCAATATACCTTCAAATTTATTTATGTTCTGATGAGGTTTAAGTATCAACTTCCCTGAAGATGGCGACTGTAGTTAGAAATGAAATTTCTGAACACTGTTTTAAAATTGTTTTCTTGTGAAATGTGCCCTTTTGCATGCTACCTTTTTGTGGTAAGAAAATAAGTAAGTCTATGTACTATACCTAATTTATATTCCCCTCTTTTGGGGAAATTCTGAACATGAAACCATAACCTAAGTTATAATTAAATTTTCCCCCAGGACACTGAGGTGAAGGTTTAATGAGTTGATGAGTGTGAGAAATAAAAAACGAAAACCTTAACTTCCATCTCACTAGTAACCAGGCTACCCAAAACGGTACTTAATCCAAACATCTTAAATCTAGAATATAGAGATGCCTCAGTAGAGAAGGAAGTAGGTGCAGCACTCTAGTGCCTGTAAAACCAGCTGCAACTCTTCAATATTAGACATAAATAACTAAGAAAATAAATATTCAATTTGGGCATAGATGCTCATTTATTCATTCATTCCATAAATAGTCTAGAGCTATGCTTTCCTAGGAGAGGGCAAAAGGAGTACTTTCTTCTACAAAAATTGAAAAGGAAAAATCAAAAAAGTAAATTTGGTGACATTATACTATAGGGATATGATGGGAGTGTTGTTGATACCATTAAAAAGGAAGGGGCGAGAATAAACATTTATATAGCACCTATAATGTGCCAGTACTAATATTATACCATTTGTTCCTCAGAACAACCTTGTTAGGTAGAGGCTTGTGTTATCGGCATTTTACAGTTGAGGAAACTGAGCTAGAAGTTAATTGAATTACCCAGGCTTAACAGAGCTAGTGTGTGAGGCTGGATTTAAAATCATGTCCTCCTGACTCCAGGTCTGGAGCAATATCCACTGCACCATCACTTGCTGTGAGAAACAAAAAGGTAGAATCACAAAAGTCTCACAATCACAGTTGTGTAGATGAAGTACAGGACCTAGTGATTCTTTCTTATCCCCACTGTCATTGTTTCTTTCTCTTCTACAGTAGAACAGGAGCTGTACACAATACAACAGTCTTCAATGTGTAGTGTTGGGAGAGTAAAACCCACACCTGTAGGTTGATCCTTTTCAGAAAAGGTGAAAGTCTTGACATCACCTTGCAGGTTTAATTTTAAAATAGTTACAAATGCCTTGCAATACTCTTTATAACCATGATTGTATAAGTGGTAGAAGTCAGAGGTGTGTCTGAATTTCATGATAAAAAAGCAGTACACCAATGGCCCTACTTTCCCAATGTGCACTTTCATCAAATCTCAATTGCCTCATTATACAAATTCTATTTGGTCATTTAACAACCTTTAGCAATGTGTATACTTGCTGTTTCAGGAATGAAATTACTCACTGGGGATTCCACAGTCTAGAATATGTCAGTGACTAAATTCCATATGAAACAGTTTTCACTTGTTCTCTCTCAGTGTTTTTAGCAAATAGAATTGGACCAGGAGCAAAGAAACAGAGCTGCTGCTGGAGTGCATATGCCCCCTTTCCCTGCTCTTTTAGTTCTGAGACATTTCAGACTTTACCTGACAACAAAATACCCTTAATCCTGTCATTTTAACCTTGCCTTTGAGGTAGCTAGTGGATAGAGAAAAAAATGTAAGCAAAATACAGAGAAACAAGAAAGGAAGTAAGCAAACAGACAAAAATCCCTGACATATGAATGGAGAATGCTGAAGATTTGGAGCCATCCAGAATCCTTGATACTTTTTAGTCATTTTTTTCAGTTGTATCTGATTCTTTGTAGCTGCATTTGGGGTTTTCTTGGAAAAAATACTGTAGTGGTTTGCCCTCTCTTTCAGTAGCTCATTTTATAGAGGAGAATCAGAGAGAAACAGGATTAAACAACTTGCTCAGGATACACAGCTAGTCAGTTGATAAGGCTAGACTCAAACACAGGAAGAAGAGTCTTTCTGAGTCCAGGCCCAGCACACCATCCACTGTGCCACCTAGCTGCCCTCTATAGCCTCCTATCAGGAAACTGTGTGCTCATAGGCTTGCAGATTTACAACTGAAAGTGATCTCTAATAAGTAACTTTAACTACTGAATTTTATTGATAAGGAAACTGAGACCCAGAGATGTTATGTGATTTGTCAAGGCACATAAATGGTAAGCTACAATTTGAAACCAAGTCTTTTGACTCAGTGTTAATGAACCCTAAGCTGCAAACTTCTATTCCTTTGTTCCTAAAAGGCTATAATTATCTGGAAATGAGTCTGAAAGGGAAGGGAAAGAATTCATCTTTATTGAGCACTGCAGGCTTCTCAGCAAAAGGGTGAAGAGCAGGCATACATCTGACACAGAGAACTCATAAGAAAAGGAAGCTGAAGAAAAGCTATTCATGTTGGATATAAATACCTTAATGGTAAGTGAGGTTGAATCCATATTTTCTATTCCTGAAAGAAATCCTTCCCTTTGGGTAAGGTAAAGGATAGTTACCTTAAGTCACACAGAAGAGCATTAACTTTGGAGAAAATAAGACTAGATTCCCTGGATTGTACACAGATGTCATCCCTGTGGATATTGATCAAGACTAGATTTCTCATTAGAGACAAATATAACAATTCCAAGGTAGGAACCTTTTGAAAAAAAGGATCTTTGTTCTTCTAGGGAAAATTCAGAAGAGACATTAGGGTTAATGAGATAGTGAAAGGACCTGCTTTTGAATATCTATGTTTTCTGAGGGCAAAAGAAAAAATAAACAAACCCTAGACTCTAGAACCAAACATCAGGAGAGTTCAAAGAAGCTTAAGTAGTTTTACAGACTAATAGCTGAGATAGTATTTATTGATTATGGCAATAACATTCGACATAAAAGATATCTGTTATCCAAATTCATGAGGAAATTTTGACAGACATTACTTGAAACTGATGTGTGTTCCTCCTTCACTGCCGAAGAAGACCATGTCATCAGAAAATAATGACATGACTTGCACTTGACTTTGTTTTGAGAGACAGAGGGCTGTGCAGGTCACCAACCTCACTTCTCCTCCAGAGCCATCTGAATCCAATGACCAGATGCTTATCAGGATAACTGGAGATGACCCAGGATGAGACAATTGGGGTTAAGTGACTTGCCCAAGGTCACACAGCTAGTGAGTGTCAAATGTCTGAGGTGAGATTTGAACTCAGGTCCTCCTGACTCCTGCACTGGTGCTCTATTCACTGCACCACTACAGAGCTGGGAAAAGAGAGCTAAGTTGTCCACTATAATAACTTTGAATATTTGTTTTTGGGACCAGGAAACTTGTACCACCTGTGAGATATGTCTGTGTGAGAATCTCTTGAACTCCTTGGCAATTTGGAGCCCACTTGACACCACTTGACCCCTGTCCCTGTTTCCATGAGGTTCATCATGAGTCTTCAAATTCTGGAGCTAAAGACATTAGTATTCAGCCTATTGGTACTCTGACATCCCCTTCCCCCAGTTCCCATCATGAAGGCTGGTAATTATTTTGTTATATACTTTTTCATGGGTGAGTTGAGAAATTCAAAATTTCCTACTCTGTGAGTCAACTCTACAAAGAGAACATGGATCTGAACTTCTTGGGCTGTAGGCCAGTTCAGGTTCCATATGTCACTCTTGTTACCCATGAATCTGTGAAGATCCTAAGTTTACTCAGTACTACAGAGATTCCTTCTGTCTCACAAGGTGCCAAGATTATACTGATAGCCCAACAGAAAATCAGAAATCAAGACTCATGTGCAGCCTGGAGCTCACCTTTAATGACTGTACTCACAAAGATGGAGGCATTCATTACTAGGGAGGAAGACTAAAGCAGAGAAATACTTATGTAGTTTGCGACTATTCATTTTCAGCAAGGTGTGAGTCAGCATTTCTCCCTCTTTTCCTTCCAGATTAATTTCTCAGAATGGAGGGATGATAAGTTGAACTTTGATCTGGACAGAGGTTTATTTCCATAGTAATCCAGGCTTGTAGATGAAGATATTTTGAAAAATATTCATCCTATCCATATGCTATTTGCTAGTTTTGAGACATTTGTTGATATCAATTTCTTAGGAAAACCTTTAAAACAGAAGCACATTATGGATGGGGTTAATTTTCTTTCCTGGGAACTTTTTTTATCAGAAAGAAAAACAACCAGGAAGTCAAGCCTTCCGATAATGAGAGTAATGATGACAACACTGAGTGTGTTCTGTGCCCATCTAACTTTCAAAATACTTGGATCCTTGCCATTGACATTTTTGCTTTTGTGACTCATGTGTAAACACTGTTATCAAACAGATAACTGCACTGTCTCCAGGATGCCTTCCTGTGCGCTTCTATAGATCTAGGCAGTAAAGAACAAGACAGGAACATGGTCCCCTATCTCATTTAGTCCTGTCTTTGTGCAGACATAGATGATGATGAACATTCTTTTCTCTTTAAAGAAATCAAAATTGAATCTTGTCTCAGTGGTCCAGAAAAAAATTCAAAGGTAAACAAATTCTAACTATATTTCTGTAGAATGTAAATACATCTCTCTAGACATTCAAATAAGTCTGTCTTTATGAAGAAATCATTTAAACAAGCCATTGAGGACTGTGTATCTGTGTATTTGTGTGCATGCATTACCCCCTCTCCCCACTCCACACATAAACACAATATCCCCACTGGCTGGGGTGTCTAGGACTCGGAAAAGAATTCCTTTTCATAAAGCAGATGTAACCACTTATAAGAACAATTCAGAGTTCATACAGGCTGGATTTCTAAATCCCAACACTCTTGTAAATGATACTACTGCAGTAAAATCCTCAAGATGACATTAAGATAAACAGGAAAGGAACCATACAGAAGGATAGGAATCAAATCAACATCCATGAAAGCAAATATAGTCTATGTTTTTATATGCAATCATTACGGTCTTTTGTTGTAGCAGATATTTACTTTGCCTAATGTTACAAGGTGGACCCAAGTGTAGCTATGCCCATAAAGTGTCTTCTTCTTCATGGCTTTTATAATATAGTTTTTCTCTTTATGTTTTGTTTCAAATCTTGACCTTTTGTGCTTCAGGCAATTCATTAATTCCTCCAAGGGGATTTGAAGGATTTTTTTTTTCTTCCTGACCAAGACCATTTAGAATGAGATTTCATCCCACTTTTTTCTAGACTCCTATTTTTTTTTAACCACATCTACTTAATGACCCCCAAACCACAAGGTATAAATGGGTCAAAAGAGTCATCTCTCTAGGAATATAGTCCAAAACTATATGAATTTGACTTGGACTACCAAGAAGGTGTGAAACTCTCACCTTCATTTTGTTTGGTCTCTCCTCTATGTCCCTTGATAAGGGATCTGAAATTATATAAAAAAATAATTTTTGTATTCAAAAACATTAAAAAGAAAGATTTGTTCTTAAGTCCACTGTGCCCATTACAAGTACCATCTTCTCACATCTTTTTCTGCTTGCTGAGTTTTACAGAATTTGCCTGTCTAAATCATGGATGTAGGAATTCTTTTGAAATAAGTAACAGTCAAACTGGGATGACTGTACCCGAAACTGGTTGCTTTTTACAATGGAGAGAACACTAGATGTGCTTTGTTTCTTTAAAATGCAATATTTTCCTTTTGGCTTTTATCATTTATCATTTTCTCTGGCAACTCCAGGTCCTTGGACAATACGTACCTTGTTCAGAGAAATCTTTTTGAGAGCTTTGAGACTGTTGTGATGGTCTTACTCTGTTCTACTGTTAACATAATTGTAGTAGGCGATCAGGATCAATGTTATATGGCCCTTTGCTTCAGAGGAAACATTTTTTTCCATCACTTACAAGGAAGCATCTTAGCAGAGAGAAGTATGCAAACACTGATACTGACTATAGAGTTCACACACTAGCTACTACTTTCTAGATAATAGTAGTGAGCCTTGGCTACAGCGCCATTTGTATCTGTCTAGCTATTGTAAAACGTAAGAGAGCCTAGGACTAACTGTTCTGAGTATTCAGTGGATTGCTCAGTAGCAGCCAAACAAAAATGCAATGAATGCCTCTAGCAAAAGCATTGGCCTCAGCAGGTTGATTTTCTCATTGATGAGCAGATTTCATTATGTTTCAGTAAAATGGGGAACTTAGAAAAAAAGATTGATATCAGTACATTCTGTCTTAGAGTAAATTTGCTTCTGCTTACCAATTCCCCATTCCCACCCCCTTAGGATAGGGAGTCTTTAGATGAGTGGTAGTCAGAGCTTCAGAGGAACAGCTCAGAAAGAGACCAAGCCATATAAATCATTATAGATTCTTTGCCTGCCTCTGTCTCTTTCTTTCTCTCTCTCATCTATATCTCAAGGTTACATATAGACTAATATATATCCACAATATTTTATTTATTCAAATCTATCTATCTATCTATCTATCTATCTATCTATCTATCTATCTATCTATCTATCTCTTATCTATAAAAAGAATTTGAGTTTCTTGATTCTGTTTCTCATATAAGTATTCACATGAAACTTAGTAAGCAACTTGAGGTAAGAGTCTTATACTTTATATTAAAGTAGCATTCCAAGGTGGCTTTCCTTAAGTAGACTTCAACAAAATGTCATTAGTATTTTAAATATCAAGGTTGGAAGTGCAACTCAAGGCCTGCCTACTGAAGTGTAAAGATACCTCATGGGGTTCTAGGAATTTTATTGTTGACAAACTAACCCATTTGGAGAGAATAAGACCAAGGATTTGGAAAAATATCTTATTCAGGCATGGTAAAACAAACTTTGGTCACCACTTTCAACAGCAACATGCATCCTTATTTTGTTTGTTTTTCTCTACTGTTTGTTGGATACTAAGACCTAGACAAATGCACATCTGTGCTACTACCGACATTTAAGTGTAATTGGCATACATTTTGAAACTGTCAGTTACCATCTAAGTATGGTCAGAGATAGAAAGTCATTGCCAAAATTTCCAGAGTTTACTGGTGCTTTTATTGTCTCAGGCAATTGCACAAGCAGGTATTGCTTTTCTTTGTGCACACTGAACAAGTCTCAACCTTTTTTTAATGTCTGTAGCCATACATAAGAACCCTAAGGAGTTTCTTTTGCTAGTACTATTCGAGGTGAACAGGTGAACTGAGGAAATATTATATTTAATATAAACAATTTATTAAAGAGTAGGTGTAAATTTCCAGCTGACAAGATAGTATTATCAAAGCATAGATTTGAGAGAGCTTATTCTGTCTTTACAATGTGATCTTGTTGCATCATTTTGTACATGGATTTCAATGTGTGAGGGCTTGTTGAGTTCTTTTCATGACTCCTCATCTACCTTTATTGTCGCTCTTTCACCCAACTCTCAATTATGACTCCAAGAAGTTGTAGCAATATACAGTCAACAACTAGCTAAATGGTCTCAGTAGACAGACTAAGCAAGTTGAGGGAAACTAAGTGGTCTCAAATCCTTTGGTGAGATACAGGATTATCTACCCTAAGCATGCTAAGGTTTCCCCTGGCAGAATGGATGTTCCAATGGATATGAAAATGGCTAAAGCAGGCTCTATGAAGTGTTTAGAGCTTGGTCAGATATCAAAGAAGTCAAGGTCATCCATTACATCCTGGGTCATTGCCAGTTTTCCTAACTTTTATCCTGCCACTGGACTCCAATGTCTCTGGAAAGACTGAGGCTGATTACTTTATGCAGCTCTGCTCATGCAGAACTCAAGATATCATCCTATAATACCATTAGTTCTCTTAAAAAATGGACAACCAAAACCAATTCTCCTTCCTTGACACATATAGTTTTAATAGAGACCTTATTTTGGGTACTTTGTTTTTGCACAATTGAAAAGATTGAAGTACAGTGGACTGAAGTTACTTAACCTTTTTATTTTCTCTTCTTGAATTTGCCACCTGTGAGTTAGGTCATGTGGATTTTAATCATAGATCTTCCTCAGCACTGGAGACTGACTATAGACTATGTACAGACTATATAGACTATAGACACAATGATTGCCAAAACATTCTGGTACCTTCACGAATCTCAAACACTCTTCCTCAAATACTCATACATATAGTCTAGCTTTCTTCTTCCTATTTTTCTTTTCCAAATTTTTCATTCTTTTTTTCTTCAGTTTGTTGTCAATGTATTTTCTAAAGATGCATTGCATATTTGCTTATTTTGGAGGCTTATATTTATTATTTAATGTAACCTCTAATTGGTTAGGGTCTTTGGGGGTTATGTATTTATACTATTAAATTCATGTAATGATAAGAAAACAGAAACTAGTAGGAAGAAAAGTGGTATCCATTGACCTGACCAGAATGACCTAAACAGACATGATCAGAATGACCCAAATAGACTAAGGCCTAGAGAGTATCCCTAAAGGAAACTGTAGCAGCAAAGTTGCCCTTGAGTTATTAGAAGCATTCCTGTAGTAAAAATGATAATCACTAGAAGCCTGTTCATTTTTCAGTAGTAAACTTAGGGACAATGGTACTCCTCATCCTATTCACAAACTGGGGTTCTTGACTTTAAAGTAGGAATTTAATTAGAAGAAAAGGGAAAAGATTTACTTGATGAAGGTGGGCAGATAGGTCAAGAGAGGGCTCTAGAGTTAATAAGAAACATATTTTCTGGTTCAAGATGGCTACCACACTGTTAAAAAGATTTAGACACGTTCAGTGCATGCAAAGAAAAGCAATACCAGCTTCTGCCACCAGGAAACTTTGGAACTTTTGGCAATGACATTCTATCTCTGATAATTCATTAGACATACTTAGGTGGTGACTGACAGTTTCAAAATGTATGCCAATCATACTTAAATGTTAGCAGTAACATAGATATGTACTTGTCTCTATCCTAGTTTGTATCCAACAAACAGTAGAGGAAAAAAAACACAATAAGGATGCATGTTTCTATTTAAAGTGGTAAAGTTTATTTTACCATGCCTGCACATAGTCTATGCTCTTAATATGTGTTAAAATGCATGATGGGTGTTGAAGGTCTGTAGAATAAGGAAAGCTGCTTTAATTTCCATTGCAAGAATGAATGCCAGGACTTGAGCAAGGATAGTAATAATGGTGAGACTTCACCACATTCAGGGACATAAGCTGATTCATGTCAGTAGTGCTTGTGGTATCACCTCTCTGTAGGGAGAAAGGGGTGTAAGATTATAGCAATGGGAATTAAGAGAGAGGGAATGGACATTTAATATGGCATGTTTGTCTCAGAGGCAAGTCTACCTAAAAAGTAAAAATTAGAATGAATTTGTACAGTGTAGCAGTGTGATAGTCTCTTTAAGAACTGAGAAAAGAGATGGAAAAACTGTACTCTACACTTTCCTTTTCTCAATCTTTCAGTATGAAAAGACAGATTTTTAGATTCTAATTCTCTTCCTTTTAGGACATTTATGTACTTTTTCTATAGTGCTTTAAAGTCTGCTATCTCTCCATAAAGATAAGTTTAATCAAAATTGCATTTGAGTCATAAATCATTTAATTGCTTTCAGAGAGCACAAATGAGGGTGGATTTACTACACAAGCATACACAAAAACTCAACATAGAATGACTAGATTTAATACCCAACAATTTAAATCACATACAGTTACATTCTTAAGAATCATACAACTAGTATATGTCAGAGAAAATGCTTGAGCCCTGGTCTTCCTGACTGTAAGGGCAAACCTCTATTGACTATGCCATATTGCTTTGTTGTGATGAGAAGAATAAGGGAAAAAATGTCCTTTGAAGTCTAACTCCATTCTCATCTTTTCATTCATGTGCAATAAATATGATTTGGAAAGGAGGGCACTCATTAATTCATTCATACAATACAATAAATACTTATTAAGTGTCAAATGTCAGACTTTTACTAGGTGCTGTAGATAGAAAGATGAAAATGAAATAGTTCCTGCTTTCTAGGAGTTGACTTTCTATTAGGGAAAATATATGGAAAAATTAAACTTCAAAATATAGATAGTAATTTTTAGGGGAAGGGATCAGGAGAGAAGGTTGCAATTGAAATAAACTTCGAAGGAAACTGAGCATTCTATGAGGCAGAATGAGAATGGAAGGTATTCCAGGAATGAGCAGCACTGTGCAAAGGTACAGAGAGAGGCAATGATATGACCTACTAGGCTAGCAAGAAGGTCATTTTGGTCAGAACACAGTGTACATGAAAAGCCGGTTTATGCCGACGAAAGTAGATAAACCATATTGTAAAGGACTAACAACCAAACAGTAAAATTATTTAAAACTTAGTTTTGAACTATGTATAGATTCTCTTCTCAAAAAATGAGACTTAGAAAGGTACATAATGAACACTGTAGGTCAGATACTGAAGAACTTTTTTTATTTCCTTATTACAAATGACATGCAGAAAAAATCATAGATATGGCATGCATTAACAAAAGACATCCTGTATGGTACAGTGACATCTAACTATTGTTATTTTGTTACCACAAGGCTGAGACTTTAACATCTAAACGTTATCTCTTCATCTCTCACCTGCATGTACTACTTTGGGACTTCTTTAATTGATTTATCCACCTTACCCCAGGAAATTCATTACTGTGATAATCTCAGGATTTTGTATGATCTCATCAGTGTCTGCACTCCATGTCATCATTATTTTTTTAGTATGAGATCTGAAGTCAGAAAGACCTATATTCAAATCTTGACTTTGATATTTACCAGCTATGTGATCATAGTTAAAATTTTTTTAACCTCTACGCATCTCAGACCACTCTTTAGGATTTATCAGTCACAGATAGGTTACAATCAGCTTTGTTTCTCTATAAAAATAACCATAGACTGAAGAAATCACATATTTGCAATAATTTAACGAAACATATCACAGATAAATTTTTCAGGTTTTTTTTTTTGCATTTCTCAACTTAAAACCTCCATTGTCTTTTTAAAGTTATACCTTTTCCATTGAGAGATGATAGAAAAATGTTTTTCAACGCAATTCAATAAAAAAAAAGGATTTATTAAGCACCTACCAAATACTGGACACTACACTAAGTTCTTAGAATGTAAAGAAAACAAACACAAATACCCTCTTGTGATGGCAATCAAATTAGCATCTTTTGCAGTTTTTGTTTTATGAAAAGTACCTCTGATTAAATAATTGATGGGCCTGCATATTGTGGGAAGCTTGATTAGGGCAGTTGTTTTATAGGAAGGTGCCAAGTATCTTTTGTTTTTTCTATTGAGGCACTGGAAAAAAGGGTTGTGATGCCCTCTGGCTCTAAAAACGGTATAAATACTCTCAGTTGAGGTTTTACTTTGGGACTTAGTTTTTGCAAGAATGTTTGAGTGCTACACAACCACTCTGGGAAGTCTCTAAAGGAGCTCATGTTTCCCTCTCTGGTAACTGGTCAGACAGCTATACATGTCTATTGAATTACAGTCAGGCAAAGGAAGCCATGTATGTTGATTACTTTGGTGCTTACTGACTGGAAGTGTTCGTTTTGGCAGATGAGGATTCCAGGAAGCTGCTAAAGGAGCCCCTTGGCTTTGAAAACCCTGATATCGGGCTTCCCTCTCTGATAACTATGGTCAGACAATTGGGGTCCAATTGGCTGTTGAATTCAGACAGAGGAAGCCATGTCTGTTGACTTTTTGATTTCTCTGTATTTTCTTTGAAACTCGAAGGTGCTGAATCCCTGAACTAACTAAAGGATATATGTGCTTGACTGAAGGAATGACACATATGTTTGATTAAAGTGATTGTTACCCCCTCAAAAGTTGCTTTTCCTTTTATGAATGCAGATCCAAGAACATGCACTAAAAGGCTCCCCCTGTGGATTTTGGGGTGCTTACTGATACAGCTCTTCCATCAAGGAGCATACCTTTTATAATTTTATAGGAAAGTATCATTTATACAATGCTTTAAAGTCAATAGAGAGCATTCTTCTCACTGTGAGATTCTCTGTTAAGACCAATGTCCCAATACTTCTTTTCTAGCATTCATGTTGTTATGTCATAGACATTGAGGGGGGTGGGTGGGTCATCATTTTTAAAGTTCACATTTCCTGATCTCATATTGAATTTCTGTTTGAAATGGCATGATTATTGTTATTTATGTTGCTAAACAGGATGCTATTAATTTAATTTTATTTCAAGTTCCTTGATGTTTCTTTTCCTTAAAAAAATTCTCCATGTGGGGGAAATGTAAGTGGAAAGAAAACTGGAGTTAACTAACTAGTTGGTTAGCTTTGAAAAAGTAATTTAACTTTTATGCTCCTACTTTTCATTACCTGAAAGTGGAATGTATAGTCCTTGAGAGGAGGTATTTCATTTTTTGTCTTTGTGTCTTTAGTGCCTATCATGGTTATCTTGCTTATGATAGGCAATGGGGAAATGTCTTTTGAGCTGAACTTAAATAGATTAGGTGCTCAGCAGGGTTCATCTCAGCTCTAAAACTTCATGATTTTTCTTCTTAAATATTGAGTGTTCAAGGCCCTAATTTGTGAAATAATATTTTCTGGTAGATGCTTAGTTCTGTAAGTATTTAACCAGTAAGAAATTCATAGTTTGCTTTGGCTCAACAGAAGATAGGAATATGGTGTGTATATAAGTATGATGCAACATCTTTTTTCATATTATTCCAATGATGCTATAAATAAAAATCTGATTTTAAATTTAATTCAATAAACATTTATTAAGCACCTTCTTTGTACCAAGTATTTTACTAAGAACTCTTCCATATTAAAATCTCCTCCACTACCTTTCTTGAGGGAGTAGTTTGATTAGTCATATAAATTATATGCTGCAGTCTATTTGAATGTTGGGAGGTCATTTAAAATAACCCCAAAAGAAAAAGTCACTATGCCCATCAGAGCTGTAGCTAGTAATTCTAGCTCCTCAAGCAAGCAGCACCAAAAACTGGGTGAAGGTGTGTAAGCAACATGAGACAGGCTTTCTAGCACCAGGTTTTCTAGCACATCCTGAGAGAATACTCCTGTTGGTCCTTCTGATTCACTTCAAAACAGGAGATACCTCTAATAAAAATATTTAAACAATGGATACATGAAGGGCCACTAGTAATTCTCCCCCTAGGATATACTGACATATATGACTCACTCTCTCAGTATTTCTTGTCTCCTTGCAGAAGTAGGATGAAATGTGTCCTAGAATCAATTTTGTATTTGATAATTTGAAAAAAACACAATAATTAAGACATCATTTATTTCAATCAAATGGAAGATTGTAGCATTGGCTTCCTTCAAGTCCTGACTAGTGTCCCAGCTTCTACAGGAATTCACCAGTTCCTCCTAATTCTAGAGCCATCTCTCTTAGGTATTGCCTATTTATTTCTATATTTGTCTTGTCTTGTACATATATGCCTGTTTCCTTTGTTTAGTCCATTAGATTGTAAGCTCCTCAAGGACAAGAACTACCTTTGGTCTCTCATTTTTGTATGCTTGTTTGTTTTGTGTATCCAGAATTCCTGAAACATTTGCTGATATTGTTGCTCAATAATTCAGTTGTGTACAGCTCTTTGAGACTCCATGAATCAAAACATACTAGACTCTTCTGTCCTCCTCTCTATCTCCTAATGTTTTTCCAAGCTCATATTCATTGCTTCCACGGCATTATATTTCCATCTCATCTTCTATTGTCCCCTTTTCCTTTTCCTTCAGTCTTTCGCAATATTGAGGTCTTCTCTGATCAGTCCTGTCTTCTCATTCCGTGGTCAATGCATTTAAACTTTAGCTTCATCATTGGTCCTTCTTACCTACTATCACAGGTTCTTAGATCTTCATTCATAAAAGGAAAGCAACTTTGAAGGGGTTAACAATCACTTTAATCAAGAATATGTATCATTCCTTTAACTAAGCACAAATATCATTTGTCTGATTCAGGGGAGTCAGCACCCTGAACTTCAAAGAAAATACAGAGAAATTATAGATCAGCAGATATGGCTTCCTCTGTCTGAAAATAATTCAACAGAAAGTCCATCTGTGTGACCATTGTTATCAGAGAAGGAAGCACTGATATTTGGGTTCTCAATGTCAGGGAGCTCCTTAGCAGCTTCCCAGGGTCCTTGTCTAGCACTCAAACCTTCTTAAGAAAATGAAACCCCAAAATAAGACCTAATCCTCAGAGTATTTATACACTTTTTACAGTCAGAGGGCATAACACTCTGACTCAGTGCCTCATAGAAAAAAACAAAGGTACTTGGGACCCTCCTATGAAACAACTCTCCTCATCAAGCTTCCCATAATGATCAGGTCCATCACTGGATGGGAAAGATCTTCTTAAAAGGCATTATTCAATCAGAGGCACTTTTAGTAAAACAAAAACTGCACAAGATCCTAATTTGACTGCTATCACAGTGCCTTGCTGTGCAGACCCAAGTGGGAGCTGGGAGCAATAGGCTCTTGCTGGTGCAAAAGGAACCCATGAGCTTGAAGTTCAGCCCTGGAACAAAATAGGAACTCTCTAGCATGGCACTGAGTGTGTGTTTTTGCAGCATTTCCTGGGATAGTTTGGGACCCAGGGAGTGGAGTTGCCTATAGTGGGATGGGTGGGGGGAAGTGCTTTTTACCTCCAAGGACTCCACCCTGATGCCTTTGTTGCCCAGCTACCCCTCAGGACTTGGAAGGGAGGACTGGAACATTGTTAAGACTGACTTGACTTATCAGATCCTACACCTGAGAGTTCTTGTAGTGGCAGGATCACACCCCTAAGATGAATTTGCTTAGACATTTCTGTTTGGGATTGAGGAAGGAGGAGCTGGTTGCTTTCTCCTCAAAGAAGGGTGTCATGTTATGCATGTAACTTCGTGTTTGTTTAAAACCATATGGCCACCCTGGTAATGAGTTGCTAAGTTATGTATTCTGCAAATGTAAAGTTCATGACATGTGTTTTGTGGGAACTACATTGTATTTACTAGAGAAATGTTAATGCCTATTCAGATACAAGTTGCCTAAATGATATACTTAAATCACCTGGATTTAGGATCACAAAGTATAATTCCTCTATGAGTATCCATGTCCACTTAGACTGTAAGACCAAAGACCCTGGAAGAGTAGATATTGTAAAGCAAACAAAATAGGATCTTTTGTCGTTTTTGTTTTAGTATAATCAAGAAGTATAATGCCAGTTTTGGTTCAAGGATCCATGGTCATTTAGATTGTAAGGTCAAGGACCCTGGAAGGGTGGAATGTGATGGCAATCAAATTAGAATCTTTTGCTGTTTTTCTTTTATTAAAAGTGCCTCTGATTGAATAATGTGATTAAGGGGTATCTTTCCCACTCATTGATGGGATTTACCATTGTGGGAAGCTTGATTAGGGGAGTTGTTTTGTAGGAGGGTTCCAAGTTTTGTTTTTTCTATTGAGGCACTGGGTCAGAGGGTTGTGTCCCCTGACTCTAAAAAAGGTGGTTGGTTGGTTATTGTCCCTTGCCTTCAAAGAGAACCAAAATGATATCACCATGATAAAGTGTAATTTCGGTATGTCCAACTGTGGCTGATCAGATCAACATGAGATCAAAATGTTCTACCACAGGTTGGGCACAGATAATCCATTTGAATATTTGGGTGGATATCCCAAATTTGCACATTCTGTATTTACTGTGTGCTGTCTCAATTTTGCTTTGCTCAAAGAGCACAGCACTCTTTCTGATGTAGGCATGCCATGCTGAGCAGTCCTGTGCCAGTGTCTCCCATGTTGCATAGTCAAATCCAAAGTTCTTGAGAGAGACCTTGAGAGTGTCCTTATTTAACTTCTTCTAACCACCATGTGGTTGCCTGCCCCATGTGAGTTCTCCATAAAATAGTCTTTGTGCAAGCATACATTCTGCATTTGAATGTGGCCAGCCCATTGGAGTTGCACCCTCTGGAGTATAGTTTAAATACTTGGTATTATACATAATATACATAAATACTTCAGCTCAAGCAAGGACTTCAGTGTCTGCTACCTTATCCTGCCAAGTGATCCTCAGAAACTTCCTAAGACAGTTCAAATGGAAGTGATTCAGTTTCCTGGCATGGTGTGGGTAGACTGTCCATGTTTCACAAGCACATAACAATGAGATTAGCATAACAACTCTGTAGACCTTCAGTTTGGTAGTCAGTCTATTACCTTTTCTCTCCCAAATTTTTTTTTGGAACCTCCCAAACACTGAGCTAGCTCTGGCAAGATGTGCATCAACCTCATTGTCAATGTGTACATCCCTGGAAAGTACATTACCAAGGTAAGTGAACTTATCCACAGCATTCAAAACTTTTCCATTTGTTGTAATCAATGGTTCCACATATGAATGATATGGTGGTGGCTGCTGAAGAACCTATGTTCTCTTGATATTAATTATTAGGCCAAAATTAGCACAGGCATAAGGGAACTGATCCACACTTTATTGCATCTAAACTTCAGAGGCTACATTGAGTGAACAATCATCTACAAACAGAAAATCATGTACCAACACTCCCTCCACTTTGGTCTTGGCTTGTAGCCTTCCAATTTGAAGAACTTGCTGTCAGTATGGCAGTTGACACTGATGCCATGTTCATCCTCATTGAAAGCTGAAAATATCATGCTAAAAGGCATGGGAGTAAGCCCATGGGCAGCCTTGTTTCATTCCATTGGTGACTGAGAAGGCATGAGAGCTTTGTCCATTATCCAGAACCCGGTCAAACGTGCCATCATGAAATTGACATATAATATTGATGAACTTCTCTAAGCGACCAAATTTTGACATAATTTTCCATAAGCCCTCATGACTAACAGTGTCTAAGGCCTTGGTCAAATCTACAAACATTGTTTACAGGCCTCTGTTCTGCTCCTGGCATTTCTCCTGGAGTTGTCAGGAAGCAAACACCATATTGACTGTTTCTCAGCCCGTTCTGAAGACACACTAGTTCTCAGGTACATGATCTTCTTCCAGGTGAAGGATCAGTCTATTAAGAAGAACTCTGGCAAGAATTTTGCCAGCAATGACTAAGAGAGAAAGATCCCCCATGATTGTCTCAGGACAATCTATTCCCTTTACCTTTATGGAGATAGACAATGGAGGCATCCTTGAACTCCTGGAGGATAACCTCCTCTTGCCATATGACCTGGAAAATTTCAGTCAGCTTTTGTATGAGCAATGGTCCCCCTACCTTGTAAATCTCAGCTGGAATAGAATCAGCACCAGGGGCTTTGCCACATGAAAGGAGCCTAATGGGCCTCAAAACCTCCTCTTCAGTTGGAAGTTTAACTAAGGAGGAATTGACTTCAACCTGAGGTAAATGGTCAATGGCCTCAGCACTGATTGATGATGGTCTGTGGAGAACACTATGGAAGTGTTCAGTCCATCTCTCTAGGACCATGTCTTTATCACTAATCAATGTGGGTCCATCAGCACTGAGTAGTTGTGATGACACTGCTTCCATTTCTTCTCCCTTTATTTTCCTAGATGTGATGGGGCCATTTGCCACGACCTTATTTTTTTTTTAATTGAGTTGCAAATTGAGCATTTTGAGCTACCAGTCTGTATTTACATTCTCCTCTTTTACTCCCATAAAAAGACTTCTTAATTTTTCATCATTGCAATATTCATAGCACCTACAGTGGCCATGAATATTCTAGGGCAATTCTGAATCATGAAATACAACAGATTCACCACATGGAAGAGAGCCAAAATGTTTATTCAGACACCAAAAATCCAAATCTATCATTCTAACAAAAATCTACACACAATAACAATGTAAACAACACCATCCCCAAGCCTTCTCCCAACAAGGCTTCTCACAAACCAGTTTCATTAAGCAAGTTACAAGCAAGTCTCATTAAACAAAACTACAAACAAGCTCTTTCATTCATTCTAGCCAGCTGCCTGCTTGCTGCATGCTTCCTAGCTGTAAGTAAACTCTGATCAATTTCGTGTCACTTCTGCTTTAGCTCCTCCTCTTCTCCTTCCACCCTCCTTGCTCCATGTAACTCAGGCTTCCATGTGACCCAGGCAAGTCACATAGATCTATTAATAAATGGGAAAGATCTTCCCATTTAAATTACCATTACAGCTTTCTACTATCACGTTTATCATCTGCATATATGAGATTTTTAACATTTCCTAGTAACCTTAATTCCAGCTTTCATTTCATCCAGGCTGACATTTTGTATGATGTACTGTATGTATAAGTTGTGACAATATATAGCCTTATTGTAATTCTTTTCCAATTCTAAACCAATTATTTGTTTCTTAATAACTTCTAATTGTTGCTTTCTGACCCAAGTATAGATTCCTCAGAAGACAAATGGGATGATCTGGTACTCCCATCTCTTTGAGGATTTGCCACATTCTGTGGTGATCCCAGGCAGTGAAAGCCTTTATTTAATATAGTTAATGAATCAGAGGTAGATTTTATTTTCTTGGAAATCCCTTGCTTTCTCCATAATTTGGCAATATGGTCTCTACTTCTTCCACCTCTTTGAAAACTAGCTTGCACCTCTGGTAATTCTTGGTTTCATATGTTGCAAAAGCCTAGCTTTCAGAAACCTAAGCATAACCTTGCTAGCTTGCAAAAAAAGCACACTTGTTTGGTAATTTGAATATTCTTTGGCATTGCTCTTCTTTAAGATTGTGAGTTAAACTAATGTTTTCTAATCCAGTAGCCACAGTTGAGTTTTCCAAATTTGCTAGCGTACTGAGTGTGACAGTTTAAGAATATCATCTTTTAGGATTTCAATCAGCTCAGCTGGAATTCTATCACCTCCACTAATCTTACTGTAATTTTATTAGCGATGCTTTCTAATGTCTACTTGACTTCATTCTCCATTTTCTAGATCAGTAACCACTCCTTGTTATCAGTGATGTTAAGCCCTTTCTTGTATAATTCTTCTTTATATTCTTATATGTAGAGTACATAGTGTGAAATGTCAGACTGGATGAATCAAAAGTTGGAATTGAGGTTGCTGGGAGAAATACAAGAATCTCAGGTATGCAGACAATACCACTTGGGTGGTAAAAAGTGAGGAGGAATTAAGAAGCCTCTTAATGAAAGTGAAAGAAGAGCTGGCTTGGAGCCTAACATCCACAAATCTAAGATCTTGGCAATTGTTCCCATCACATCCTGGTAAATAAAAGGAGAAAAATGGAAGCAGTGTCAGATTTCATAGTCTTGGGCTCAAAGATCACTGCAGACAGCAACTACAGTCATGAAATTAAAAGACACTTACTCCTTGGAAGAAAAGCTATGGGAAATCTGGACAGCGTAATAAAAAGCAGAGACATCACCTTGCCAACAAAGGTCTATATAGTCAAAGACATAAATTTTCCAGTGGCAATGTATGACTGAGGTTTGGAATATAAGGAAAGCTGAGCATTGCAAAATTGAAGCTTTTCAACTGTGGTGCTAGAGAAGACTTTTGAGAGGTTTTGTGGACAGCAAGGAGATCAAATCATTCAGTCCTTAAAGAAATTAATTCAGACTGTTCACTGGAAAGTCAAATACTGAGGCTGAGATGTAAATACTTTGGCCACATAATGAGAAGACAACATACACTGGAAAAGACCCTGATGCTGTGTAAATTTGAAAGCAAAAGGAAAAGGTGACAGAAAGACTGAAATGGAAACAGTGAGCATGAACTTGTACAGACTTTGAGAGATAGCAGAGGCCAGAAGGGCTTGGCATCGTATGGTCTGTGAGCTCCGAAAGAGTCAGATATTATTGAATGACTAAACACCCACAAATATTCTTGCCACATCATGTTAATATCTTCTTCTTCTCTTAATCCTCCAAACTTTCATCTTTTGTCATGCTTATTTTTGGATGAAGTGTTCCCTTGGTATCTCTAATTTTCTTGAAGAGATCTCTTTTTCTGATTCTGTTGTTTTCTTCTATTTCTTTGCCTTGCTTAGTTAAAAACTTTTTCTCCTTCGTGGGTAATCTCTTGGATTCGATATTCAGTTGGATATATCTTTCCCTTTTGCTTTCCTTAGCCCTCATGAGATAACAGATTTGTTTTCCTGCTCTTCTTTTTTTTTGGAATTACTTTATTTTACCATCTCCTGTATGATATTTTAAACCTCTATCCATAGTTCTTCAAGCACTCTACCAGATCAAATCCCTTAAATCCATTCCTCACCTCCTCTTGGTATTTATAAAGGATATTAGTGAGTATAGGGTATTACTGATATTAGTAAATATTGTTAGTGATATCATAGCTATACTAGTCTGGTAGTTTTCCCACTTTCTTCATTTTTAGTGTAAATTTTCTAGTAACAGCCTCATGATCCGAGTCACAGAGAGTGCCAGACCCTGATTTAACTGACTATATAGAGCTTCTTCACCTTCAATTGAGAAGTATGTAATCAGCCTGATTGATACTGATGAACTCTTGATGTCCAGGTATAGAACTGCTTTTCGGGTTGCTGAAAAAGAGTGTTTGCTGTGACCAGAGACTTATTTTAGCAACCTTCTATTAGTCTGCTCTGCTTCATTTTGTACTCCATGGCCAAGCTTGTCTGTTATACAAATTACCTTTTGATTTCCTACTTTAGAATTCCAATGCCATATAATGAATGTGACATTGTGAGTGAGTGTGTGTGTGTGTGTTTTCTAGAAGATGGTAGTAGTCTTCATAGAACTGAACAACTTTGGCTCTTTGGGATCAGTGATTGGAGCACATACATGTGTCACTGTCATGTTAAACAGTGTGCCTTGAATTTGAACAGATGTCATTCTGTCATTTCTGAGATTATACTCTCAAAATGCTTTTCTCACTCTTTTACTAACTTTGAGGCCTATTTTATTTCCTCTTAGGGATTCTTGCCCATAATAATATATATGTAATAGTCACCTGAATTAAATTTCTCCATTCCCATCTATTTAAGTTTAATGATACCCGACCTGGCAGTGTTTGAACTTTCCATCTCCTGTTTGATCAAATTCTGTTTACCTTGGTTCATAGATCTTATATCCCAGGTTCTTGTGCAATATTGATCTTTGCAGCATTGAATACATCCACATTTGAACTTCCTTTTGGTTCTGTCCCAGGCAATTCATTCTTTATGAAGCTGCTTGTAGTTGCCTTTTGCTATTTCCCAGTACCATGTTGGGTATCTTCTGACCTGAGGGGCTCATCTTTCAATGTCTTATCTTTTTTCATTTTAATACTGTCATGTCTTTTATCATTTTAATACTCTCCATGGATTTTTCTTGCTAAAGATATTGGAGTTGCTTGCTATTTCCTTCTACCGTGGTACACAGTAGAAGAAATTAAAAAAAAAATTAAGAAAAGTTTATTGGCTGATTCGCTGACAGTGCCCAGCATATAGTTAGTGTCTAATGAATGCTTGTTTCCTTCCTTCCATGGCTGTGAAAAACTTCATTTGTTGAAATATTACCTTCTACATTTCAAGACTCGAGGATAAAGCCTATCTTAATCATGTTTCTGACTTCCACTTGCCATTTTACCACCTCTGCCCCAATTCTCTTTAAAATAGTCCCTTTCCTTCACCAGTGAGAATAAAATTTATTTTTATGTTACAAAATTTTGGTAAAAAATAAAAACATATTTCCATCTATTTTTAAATGGGATCAGTTCTATATATTTGCTTTCCTTATTGACATTCCTGATTTAAGAGGACATTCACTTATTGTATACTCTCATAGGAGTCTGTACTTAAGCCTGTGATTTCATAAAGTTGTAATTCATTTTCAAAGATTTTTAATGGAATCTTTTATCTGAACTTATGAAACAGTATTTCAACTGAACAGAAGAAATCTTGTTTCATGACTAGCCTCTGAAGTTTTCACTTTCTAGATTTTCTGCTCAGGATTATCCCTCAGATGCTGGTTTATTCCTGTTTTTATTCAGCTTGGTGTGCTGAATAGTTTATGTTGATTTTTCTCTTTCCTTGAAGTAGAAAAAGAATAAAACTTATATTGTAATCTTTAGTATTTTCTGATCCTTGAAATTTTTTCATCTTGATTTTCTTATGTATCCTTGATATCATGGGTATCCATATGAAAGGTTAATAAATTATTAAAGGTCTTTCCTGTACTTTTATAGGCCTAGACCTATGTGACTACATATGTTGTCCTTTTTTTTTTTGGAATAGGGCCATACTCCTAGGACTTAAAGATTAGATTATATCTGACCAATTCCTCATCCTGGATGGGTTGGCCACCCTTCTAAGAATATATGGAATCAATCCTGTGTCCTTCTGACACAGATGTTTTGCCATAACACTCATTGTTATTGCCTTGCTCCTTTGAACTCTGGGCCAGTCCACAGCCACAACACCTCCTGTGCTGGAGTCACATATGGATCTTTCATCAAGCCAATCAAGTGCTATTAAGGCTCTTGAGCTGAGCCAATCAGTTGCAGTCACATATGGCTCTGGCTCTCAGCCATGTATGGCCTTGGCACTGAGCTTTGAAGCAGTATATAATCTGAAAAAAATTAATACTTTCTTTGGGGCTTCACTTATGGGACATATGTTTTGCCCAAAGGATTCACAGCTGGGGTTCTGGGAGCTGTAATCGAGGGGGTCCCTAGCATGTGAAACCAGGTGTTGATGCTTATAGAAGCAAGCACCCTGGCATACACATAAACGCCTGTTCTACAGATTCTTAGATCTACTTTTCTAAAAGGAAAGCAACTTTTGAAAGTTCAACAATCTAGTTACATTCACCAACAGAGAGAATACAAGCAGAGAATCAAAGGCCAACAGAAAGATCCAGCTGTCTGACCATTACATAGATACATTGTTACCAGAGAGATAAGCACATCTGCATTTTCAAAACCAGGGGGCTCCTTGACAGAGTCTCATCTGGCACATGAACTTTCTTCCAAGCCCTCAAAAGTAAAAATTCACCTCAGAATATATATACACTTTTCAGAGACAGAGGGTAGGACCCAGTGTTTCATTAACAATTAATAAGAAGTATGGGCCTTCCTACAAAACAAGCCTCCCTTAATCTGAGGCCCATTAATGGGTGGGGAAGATCTTTCATTTTTATGAATCTCATTAACATTTCAGTGCTTCTCCCTTTTGGTGATGTATGTAAATATTCTGTTCTCTGTTCAGCCTTATACTTATATTTTTATATTTCTTTAAAACTGCTTTATTTTGTTCTCATGTGCAGAATAAATGTTATGCTGGTTCTAACTTGGTGTGAAAGGTGGTCGTTATACTGTGCAACTCAATCCTAAAAAATAGTTAAAGCAGCTGCACATATCTCCTTAAGTTAGACCACAGCATGAAGGGATTTGGTTACATTTTAGTGGTGTCACACCTCTGTGTTACTTTGGAAATTTTATTGGAGATCATTGTGACCCAAGAATCAAAGCCTTTTTGGATGGGACTCTCCTTATCAGTAGAATTCATTTGTTTAGTGAACAAGAAAGTCTTCCAAGAGGGAGAGTGGCCAAGGTTTTAGAAAAGAGAACAGAAACTCTATTTTCTCTCTGAAAGTGAGAAGTATAGGATGATGAACTTTCATTATTATAGTCCTTTATTACCCAGAAAGAACTCTAGGTGAAAAAATCACTATAGCACACAGTAACAAGTACTCAAAAGAAATAAAAACAGTAGCACAGCACAACCCTTTTCCCCAGATGCACATCATCACTCTCAGACAGCTCATTTTGCTGTCATCAACTTCTCAACATGCAAACACATTAGATACAATTTCACTAAAGGCATTGTTTGCTTGTCTTGAGGAAAGGAAGGGACCTGTGATTTCACTGGTATAGAGAATTCCCAGTGAGAAAATTCCCTTCTCTAATGTAGATGAACATCTCTACAATTTGACTTTTTTAGAAAAGTGTGTAAATATGGTAGGAAGAATTATTGTGAAAGAAATAAAGACTGCATAATCTACTATAGACTTTATGTCCTAAAATGTTTGGATTTGTACGTAGAGAATCTAAATAATAATAACTGGATGTTTCAAAGGATAATTTTTATGGCTAGTTAGTCTGAGTTATTTTGAGTGATTAGATCTCCTTTAACAAAAATGCAGTGTTTCAGGGCTGGATGTGTTCAGTACAATATCATCCATGAACAGGAGCCTCTGAAAGACCTTCATATCTGCCAAAAAAAAATCTCTTCCATTTGGATTCTGTGCTAACCATCTCCATAGTAGTGGAAAATATCTTTGGAGAGCTTAAATATCCCTGTTCTATGCCACGATTTATATAAATAACTAGTGATTCACTGAGAAAAAGTAAACTTGATATTAAATCTTTCAAGAAATCTTATATAATTTCAACATATTCATAGAAGAAATTTCAATGAAACAACATTTTGCTCTAAATGAATTAAATACTGTATTATTATTACAGTTATTAAATGTGATGAGGTATTATTCTAGGATACTTGTGGCTATAAGATGAGGTCTGTTGTGGAATATGACTTTAAAAAAAGTGCCCGTTCATTTTTACGACCTACCCAAGGATACCCTAAATATAGGAATATGTTATTTGCAACATGTTTAGGAGTGATTGGGAAGTAGTCTTATGAGTTGGTAGTTACTGATATTTTTTCAAACTTTTCCAATGTTCTCATTTATTTCTTTTTTTAAATAATAATATTGTTTTCTCCACATTTTTGTATCCTCCTGCACTTCATAGACCTTGAAAATGGATCCATCAAAAGCTTGACATTGATGTTGCCAAATCCTGCATTTGTCTTTCTTTGGAGAACCAATGAGTCGCCATTCTATTTTTCTGTCAGGTCCTTCTGTTGTTTCATAGGACAATATAGTTAAACCTGAAAGGAATCTTTAAGGCTATCTAGTCTTACATCTTCATTTTACACATGAAAAAACTGAGGCTTTACAAGTTGTGATTTGCCTACCCCAGATCATAGAGCCGGTATATAGCAAGAATGCCACAAATGATACAGTTCAATTCCTTTTCCATTTTGTCTCTTCATTCAGTAGATGATAATCTCACATTTAGGGTATTGACCACAGTTATTGATATCAGATTGTATAAAAACTGCCATTCTAGCCCCTTCTATTTGTTTTTTTCTGTCACTATAACTCTATAATCAGGAAAGAGGTGTACAAAGCTCAGAGTCATTTTGTATTTTTCTTTGTCTAATGAGTTTCAGTGACCGAAGGGTTTACCACCAGGTATCCAGCATACTGGTGATGAATCTCCTTCCATATTTAGTTTCATAGATACTTAGAAAAGGGACACAATCTATTGCTTGTGTCATACCTGACATTTTTTCAGCATGAAGAAGTTTTTGGAACTTGCACTTCACTGACATAGATTTCAATAAGTCAAGGACATCTCTAAACATCCTCAATTTAATGACACTGGCCTCCTCACCATTTTATAAGCAAGACACTAGGCATTTTCTCTGTCTGTCTTAGCCTAGAATGCTCTCCCTCCTCTATTTGGCCTACTGACCTTCTCAACTTTAAGTCCCAACTCAAATCCCTTCTTTAACTGGAAGCCTCCTCCAGTCTTCTTTTCACATTTCACAACCTTTCAGGGATTGCCAATCCTCTTTATACTTCATTTTGAGAACCACTTCCATTGTCTATTCCTTTCTACTGGTGTTTTCTTTCTAATAACTACTTCACTCCTTTCTGCCAGCTAAATCTTGGTTTAGTGTTTGCAATTCTCATTGCATTGTATCTACAATTCCTCCTGGGTTTTTTTCCTCTCTCATCTGGTCCATTATAACAATTTTAGCAGTAATGTTCCATTTCAGGAATTCCCTTCTCTTTAGGTTTATCTCTTGTCTTTATGGATCTCTGAACCTTTTCTAATGTGGAGACTCACACAGCAGCAGAACCACTGTGTTACCTCAAAACTACTCTTTCCTTTGGAGTTCAGCATCTTCTCTGGGCTACAGAAGTCAATTACATGGACTCAACTTTTAGATATCTGAAACTCTCAGTCCAAAGTTGATGTAATTGCTTCTTTTTAATAATAATATTGGGAATCATTCTGTAACTTTGTGTCACAAGGTAAGCCATTCACTTTCTGAGTCTCCCCATTCATGTCCAGAAAATAATAATGTAGTCTAGAGAAGTAGCCACAAGCCAAGCTACAAAGAAAAGGTAAGAAGAAAAGTAAATTTATAGGACAAGAGGAAACTAAAGTATGCTATACTAACGTAAAGCTGGACAGGTAAGATATTGGTAATAGACTGAGATGTTAAGAAGCTTAAGCATTTAAGGGATCATAGCATTATAGATTTACAGCTGGAAACGACTTTAAAGTTCACCTTATTCGACTCCTTGATTTTATGAGAAAACAAACTTAGAGAATTAAGTGCTTTTCCCAAGTGACACATTATTGAGATACAGATTCAAATTCTAGGCCTCTGATTAACTCTACTATAAAATGTCATTGATTTGAGATGGAGTGGTCACCCTGCTCTTGGAAAAATTCAAGAAGTTAGACTACTGGTCAGCGCTACTACAGTGATGAGTCCTTTGGGGCCTGAGTGGTCCAGACTGGATATTGCAATCCTTTATTCCTCTAAATATTTGATGGTTCTCAACATTGCAGTGACTTCTGAAGCAGAGCAGCCTGCTCTCCACATAGCAAATAAAAAGACTTTCCTAAAGGGCACTTCTGCCATTCCTTTCCTCAGTGAACGCAATAGTTCCCTATAATGTTGAGAACAAAATATATTGTTTCACTTTTAAAACTCTTCACAATCACAATTTAAAACTCCAACTTCCCTTTTCAGTTTTGTAATATATTGCATTCCTTTCTTCACTTGTTTCAGCTAGAGTGGCCTTCTTACTATTTCTCTTAGGTGACTGGCTGCCTCTTTACCTTTGTCCTGGCTTGCCTTTATGCCTACAATGCAATGCTTTCTTTTCACCTCTCATAATCCCTTGTTTCCTTCAAACCTTATTTCAAGTACCACTTTACTGGAGGTGTTCCTAATCCTGCTTGGCCTGCAACAACGTCTTTACTTATTTTGTTTAGACTTTTAGATGTACATGTTACTTGCCTCAAGAAAATGCAAGCTCCTTGAGAAGAGGAGCTATTTCATTTTTATTTGTATCCAAAATGTCTAGTGTAGTGCCTGGAACACAGTAGATACTCAAAATTTGCTGACTTATGAAAAATGCTTGACGTGCTGCCGCAAACTGACACTCTACCTGTTCTGTCCCTCTTGCTCAAGAAATTGGTATTCAGATAAATGTTTTTATTATTGTTGTAAAAGGCATGACGATTTCCTTCCCTGTGGTTCTATGCAGAATGACAGCAATTGTGAGTTGTGGTCATCCTAAACTGAAGGTGTCTTTTCTGTCTATCATTTATCCAGTCCATCACACTCATTTGTATCACATCAATTACTCCACTGATCCTACTCTTTTCTGTCCAATGAAATCTGGAACTTTATTTCTATTTACTTCTAACAAACTGCTCTTCACAAAGTTTGAGAACTGGAAGTCATCCCAGTGACCGTATAGTCCAGCCTAAGCTCCAAATGAATCCCTATTAATCTAGTCCTTGCTTAAAGGCCTCCAAGAAACAAAGCTCTATCACCTCTTGAATTTTCTTATCTGATTTTTGGATAGCTCTATTAAGAAGTTGGCTTCTTTTCCCCTAACATCAAGTCTACTCTCTGAAATTGCTACTTATTTGTCTTGCTTCTTTCCTCTAAGGCCAAAATGAATAAGAGTATTCAATACAGAGTTCCTCCGCCCTCATCTCATAACCCTCAAAACCTGCTCTAAGAAGTATAGCCAGGGATGTTATGTCCTCTTTAGGAGACAGGTTTCTGTGAGTATATGAAGATGAACCAAGTATTTACTATGAACCAAGCATTTATTAAATATGATGTTCAGGTGCTATGGATATAAAGACAAGAAAGAAATAGTTCTGACACTCAAGAATCTTACATTCTTGGGGACAGGGATATAGAAAGGTAAGGCAAATTGATCTCATCAATTCTTACCATTGGTTCAATTATAATATAATTTATATATCTAATCCTCATTTCTCTCTTGATATTTAGTCCTGATGCTTGTTGGGTAATTCCACCTGGATATCCCATAGGCTTTTCAAAATCAGTTCTTTCACAGTAGAGCTCATTAAACTAACTTGGTCCTTGTTCATGTTAACATATAAATGCACAAAGACATCACAGATATTTTATATACGTACATATATGTAGGGGTAGGTAGGTGGTACACTGGATAGAGGACCAGGGCAGGAGTCAGGAGGACCTGAGTTCAAATCTCACTTCAGATGCTTGACACTCACTAGCTGTGTGCCCTTGGGCAAGTCACTTAACCCCAGTTGCCTCATCTGAGTCATCTCCAGTCACCCTGATGAATATCCGGTCACTGGGTTCAGATGGCTTTGGAGGAGAAATGAGGCTGGTGACCTGCACAGCCCTCCCTCACTCAAAACAAAGTCAAGTACAAGTCACATCATTATTTCTCTGATGGCATGGTCTTCTTAGGCAACAAAGGATGAATACACATATGTCCATATGGAGAGAAAGAGAGAGAGAGAGAGAGAAAGAGAGAGAGAGAGAGAGAGAGAGAGAGAGAGAGAGAGAGAGAGAGAGAGAGAGAGAGAGAGAGAGAGAGAGACACACATATATGTATTGACTATATCTTTAAATTACTTCTAACATCCAGCCTCTTCCCTGTGGGGGCCCCCCACCCCTTGAAGATGACTCCATACCCTTTTACCTAGATTGCTGTAATAGTTCCTAACATCTAGTCTCTTATCTTACTGACCCATGAACTAGATATTTCATCTCTGGCTTTATGATTTTATATGAACTGTATCTTGTATCTAGAACATCTTTTATAATTTTAGTTTCCTTTAAAGTTCAGCTTCTGGCCTGCCTCATATGATGAGCCTTTCCAAACTGCCCTGATTATTTGTGCTTTCTCTCTGCTCAAATTATCTTACACTTATTACATAAATAATTATGCCCTAGTAGAATGTAAGCAACTTGAAGGCAGAAACTGATTTGCTTTCATCTTTTTGTTCCCTGTACCTCGTACAGTAGTTACTACATAAATGAGAAATATTACTAATGTTATATAATATATCATGTTTAAATGAAATATGTTTTATATCTTAATTTATATATCTTAAATGAAATTCCTCATTCATTCAACATGCATTAAATACTTTATGCACACAGAATATCATGTAAGATGCTAGGAGAGCTACAAGGTTAAAAAGACAGTCTGCCTTCATGGAACCAACTTATAGTATGATAGTGTTGAACAAGCAGGATAATTTTGCCCCTAATTGCCTTGGAACTCCTTTATGCTCTCCTCCTCCATTTTTTTTCCTGTATTGTTTATCCCTAGTTTCTACTTTTTTCTTCAAATCATTCCAGTGTACAATCATCCCCAATTTCATTTGCCTTTTTGTAGTTAATAGTAAAATCTTCTCTGTGCTGAATTTTTTGGGCTTGCTATACTGTTTTTAATCTCATTATCTTGGATTTTTGACTTAATATGTATCTTCTGCTTACAGTAAACCTTCTGTTAAGTTGAGGGGGGCATTATTTGGCTTTGGTCAGAGTCTAACTCAATAATCAGATGAATCTTTTAAATTTACAGTGTGAATAATTTACAGAAGACAATGCTGAAGCTTTCCCCATTTCGGCTATAGTCATGCGTTCCAGGTGAAAGCCTTCACTACTTCCTTGCACATAAACATGCTGGTATCTACTCATATCAGAGAAATTTTTATGTTTCCTGGGGAAGCCACAAAATATGAGAACCTATATCACTTCTCTGTTCCTCAGCCTCAGTTCTTGCAAGATTTAGGGACTACATGCCTGGAGAAATAAGGGAAATGATATTGTTGTGGCCACAATTGATCATATTTTTTATTTTAATATTTTAATATAATTAATATAGTAGATACAGTGCTAGATTTAGAGTCAGAAAGACTCTACAACTTTAAGATTGAAATATTTATAATAAACAGAGGGCTTCCAAAGTGACTAGAGTGCCGTAAGGTATTTTTCAGTCTATGATTCCCAGCCAGAATAGATTCTGTCTAGACTTGCCCAGAATCAAGTTATGAGTTATGTCGTACCAATCTATGTATTCTAAAATGATACATAGACATGAAATAGAATTAAAAGGGACTGTAAAATTTTAATTGGTTAGAGAGAGAAGCTTTTATAGTAATCCAGGAATGAATTAATAGATTCTTGGAATAGGGTATCAATTTAGACATGAATGTAGTGAACTTTATCACTTAACACACAAATAGATTTTACTGATTTTTAAGTGAATTACAAAACAAGCTTACTTTCCTTATTGCTTCTTAGAAACACTAGGTTATACAAGATATTAAAGCAAATAAGAAAAAAGAGAAAAAAAGAGGTTATATCTTTCTTTGTGGCTTTCTGTTAGTCTGGGTATAGTGTGTGTCTATTTGTCCTTCATTGCTGAAGAAGATTATGCTATCAGAGAAAGGATGACATGACCTGCACTTGACTTTGTTTTCAGTGAAGGAGGGCTGTTCAGGTCACCAGCATCACTTCTCCTCCAGAGCTATCTGAATCCAGTGATCAGGAATATTCATCAGGATGACTGGAGATGACTCAGGATGAGGCAATTGGGGTTAAGTGACTTGCCCAATGTCACACAGCTAGTGAGTGTCAAGTGTCTGAGATGAGATTTGAACTCAAGTCCTCCTGACTCCTGTACTGGTGCTTTATCCACTGTACCACCTAGCTGCCCCTCTAGTTATAGTACTGCAAAAAAAGAAAGGTATTTATAAAACAGGGTCTATCCTTAGGAAAGAAATCAGGATAATGAAGGGTCTTGAGATCATGACATGAAAGAATTATTTGAGAGAATTGAAAAAGAGAAAATGTAGGGAAGACTTGATGGTTATCTTCAGGTATTTGAAGGGTTGTTATGTAAAAGATGAATCATTTTTTTAGGTCTACATCCAGAGGGCAGTTGTTGCTTGTTCTTTATTCTCAAAGAGGACCATGACATCAGGATAGTGATGTAATGACTTGCAAGTGGACTGGATTTAAGTGAATGAGGGCTGCGCAAAGTCATCAGACGCACCTTCTCCACCAGAGTCATCTGGGTACAATGGATAGATATAGATCAGGCTGACTGGAAATGGCCCTCAGCTAAAGGGCAGAAGGAGGAATAATTGTTGGAAGTAACAGAGGCAAATTTGAGTTACAAGTAAAGCAATACAATTGCTTTAACAATTAGAAGTTTCCAAAATGGAAATAAGCAGTCTTGAGAAGTAATGAGTTCGTTCTAGAGGTTTTTAGGAATTGACTGGAGAATCTCTACTCAGACTGGTACAGGTATCTGTGTTCAGGTATGTATGAGTTGAGCTAGGTGATCTCTGAAGTTTTTTCTGACTTTGAGATTTTATGGTTCTGTATGATTTTGGGTAAATGCATCTCCAATGTTTTGCTTTTAAATGATAAACTTAATTGACCAACAAAAGTTTTTCCTCTATATAGTAAGTAGAATAAATAGAGAATTTAACACAAAGTTAGAGTTCTGAGATAGTTTATTTTTTCTTTTACCCATATAATAAATTAAGCATTTAACTTTCAAAACTTGCTTCTTTGTTAATGTTTCTTTTTGCCTTCCTTTTGTCCTCTTAAGTGTGCTTTAACAAATGATTTAAGGACCTATTTTTATTTCTTTCTGTTTCTGTGTCTACATTTTCTGCATCTGTTTGCATCTCTACGTCTGTAATAACATCTGTGCTTTGGGGTTTCTGTTTCTTTGGGTTTGCATCTGTGTCTCTCTTACCATTCCACTGGGAAGAAGAAAAAAACTCACATTAAGTATGCATAGTCAAACAAAGCAAATTTCCACATTGGCCAAGTTTGAAAACGTATGTGTCTTTCTTCATCTTCCATTCAATGCTTCTTTTTCAGGAGGTGGGTAACATGTATCATCATCATTCCTTTGCAATCATGGTTGAATGTCATGGATAAGGATTCTAGACTTTTAACGTTGATTATGTTTTTTATCATTTTTTAATGTATATATATATATATATATTGTTCTCTTAGTTCTGTTTTCACTTTGCTTTAATTTATAACGTTCTGCTTCATCATTTCTTATGATACAATATTATATCATAAGTTTTTTGCCATTCCCCAATTTAATGACATTCCCTTAGTTTCCAGTTCTTTGCTATAATTAAGTGAGGATAACTCCTGTCCCAAGTCCCAGTATTGTGGGACAGTCTCCTTATTGGTGGAGAGAAATGTTTTGCCCTGTGTGACGGGCAGGGTGGAGTTGATGAGAGATGAGAAAACTCCAAACTTTGCCATTCCTCTTTGGGATTCTTCAAGGTCAGCTCCCCTCAAGTTATCCCTTCCACACTTATCAAGCTTTGAACCTTTTTTCTTTTTTTGGACTCTTCAAAATTTGAGTCACTTTGGGATCTTCTGGCCTTTAGCTTCTAGCTTCCATCTGCAAGAGGGAAGGTGGGACAGACCAGTTCCATTTCAGGACGCTGAGGAAAAAGACTCTGGGAAGACACAAGAGGAGCTAGTAGACTCCATTATGACCTAATCTTCAACTTGTTATTCTAGAGACTTTAGGGTGTTTCCCCTTGGGTGAGATCTGTGTTATCTAGCTCTCAGTATGAGAGATCCTTTATTGTGTATTATCTAATATATATTCTATGAATGCCTTCTCTGATTTCCATTTTTCTATGATTTGGACAAATGAATTTCTTTGCTATTCTCTATATGGTTTCATTGTGAAATGGATATTTGATGGGAAAAAGGTCAAGTTTGGACATAGAGCCAAGGATCTTCCTTCCTCTCCCAAAAATGACAAAATGATTAGCTGTTAGATGAAACCTAATTATCTCCTGAATGAATAATTTTTAAGGGAACAGATATATACATTTTAGCCTGGTACCAACTGTCTCTGAAGAGAACAGAGTGACATCCAGTCTCAACTTTCTGCTTCTTCTTTTTTTTTTGGAAGGAATGAATGTCTCCCATGGAAAAGTTTTGGTGGGAGAAATAGCTATCTTGAGGTTTAATGGTGTTGGGACCCTGAAATAGCAACATGTGGGTGCTGCCCAAATGAACTCAACCCAAACCTCTTCCAGTCAAAGTAAAATCTTTTTAGAATACTGATAGAAGCTGGGCATGATTCCAACAATTTCCCCATATTGTCCAGACTCTTAAGAAATCTGAGCATTGACTAGACTGTTAAAGAATCTGATCACCTTAATGAGGCAAGTTTATCTTATACAAGACTGTCAGGGCATCTAGGAGTGGCCAACTAGGCTGGGGTGACTGGGAGAAGGTATCTAGAGAAGATCTGCATGGGATGGCCAGCTAGTCTAGAGTGACTGGGAGAAGGTATCTAGAGAAGATCTGCATGGGATGGCCAGTAGGCTGGGGTGACTGGGAGAAGGTATCTAGAGAAGATCTGCATGGGATGGCCAGCTAGTCTAGAGTGACTGGGAGAAGGTATCTAGAGAAGATCTGCATGGGATGGCCAGTAGGCTGGGGTGACTGGGAGAAGGTATCTAGAGAAGATCTGCATGGGATGGCCAGTAGGCTGGGGTGACTGGGAGAAGGTATCTAGAGAAGATCTGCATGGGATGGCCAGTAGGCTGGGGTGACTGGGAGAAGGTATCTAGAGAAGATCTGGATGGGATGGCCAGTGGGCTGGGGTGACTGGGAGAAGGTATCTAGAGAAGATCTGCATGGGATGGCCAGTAGGCTGGGGTGACTGGGAGAAGGTATCTAGAGAAGATCTGCATGGGATGGCCAGCTAGTCTAGAGTGACTGGGAGAAGGTATCTAGAGAAGATCTGCATGGGATGGCCAGTAGGCTGGGGTGACTGGGAGAAGGTATCTAGAGAAGATCTGCATGGGATGGCCAGTAGGCTGGGGTGACTGGGAGAAGGTATCTAGAGAAGATCTGCATGGGATGGCCAGTAGGCTGGGGTGACTGGGAGAAGGTATCTAGAGAAGATCTGCATGGGATGGCCAGTAGGCTGGGGTGACTGGGAGAAGGTATCTAGAGAAGATCTGCATGGGATGGCCAGTAGGCTGGGGTGACTGGGAGAAGGTATCTAGAGAAGATCTGCATGGGATGGCCAGCTAGTCTAGAGTGACTGGGAGAAGGTATCTAGAGAAGATCTGCATGGGATGGCCAGCTAGTCTAGAGTGACTGGGAGAAGGTATCTAGAGAAGATCTGCATGGGATGGCCAGTAGGCTGGGGTGACTGGGAGAAGGTATCTAGAGAAGATCTGCATGGGATGGCCAGTAGGCTGGGGTGACTGGGAGAAGGTATCTAGAGAAGATCTGCATGGGATGGCCAGTAGGCTGGGGTGACTGGGAGAAGGTATCTAGAGAAGATCTGCATGGGATGGCCAGTAGGCTGGGGTGACTGGGAGAAGGTATCTAGAGAAGATCTGCATGGGATGGCCAGTAGGCTGGGGTGACTGGGAGAAGGTATCTAGAGAAGATCTGCATGGGATGGCCAACTAGTCTGGGGTGACTGGGAGAAGGTATCTAGAGAAGATCTGCATGGGATGGCCAGTAGGCTGGGGTGACTGAGAAGTCACAGAAAAGGTCTGAGAATGCCAGGGGCCTGAACCATATGGCCAAGGGAGAATGGAGTTTAGATAGGATCAAGGGTGGGAAGTAGCCAGGGGTGATCCAGAAGTAACAGACAATGGAGGGCTGGGCGATAGAGAACTGAGAGATTGGGCACAGGCTGCAATGAAAAGACAGTTGACTGTGATGGGTTGATGTCTCATGTGAATGCCAGAGACTTGATCAAATGGGAAAATTCAAGGAGTGTTCAAGGTGGGGTTTCCAGGGCTGTATATAAATGGGACTCAAATTCTGTTGGTGTTAAGGGCAAAGGCCTTGGCTTGGGTCTGCATTCCATTAGCTAGAGATGTCTATTCTGACTACTTTCAAGCCACACAACAGCCTTCTTCTTGCCATTGGCCAGCTCATCACAACATGTGGACCTCTCAGCATATCTGGAACCCACTATTCTACTTCTCTCACTATATCTAGAGGTTCCAAATATTTTTGTCCAATTAAGTCATTTTCCTCTTAATTTGATCTCTTTGAGGCCGAGTCCTAGTAGGGGCATCCTTGGGTCAAAGAATATGCATAGTTTTTAGAATTTGGGAGCATAGATCCAAATTGCTTTTCAGAATGGCTGGTTCATTTTACCAATTCATAGATCCAGCAGTCTTTTTAATTGTTCCTGTTTAAATGGTTATGAAAACAATAGATTATTTACATGTGCTAAGTGATCTTAACTAAAGGCTTTATGTGAGAATGTGATTATTAGAATTCCCATTTACTGGTTTAGAGAGCCTCTGAAAAATGGGAGTGTGTTCAATGAAGGGTGACCAGAATGATTGGGAGGTACCAAACCACATCAAATAATAATTCATTCAGGGAACTGGGGATATGTAACCTCATAGAGAATAAGCATATACTAATTTTATTTAGCTTCAAACAGCAGAACTAAATTAAATGGGCAAAAGTCAAAGGGAAACAGACCTTGGCTCCAGAAGAAAGAATATTCTACCAACTAGAACTCTTCAACAATAGTCCGAATATCTAGGAAGAGTGAATTACGTGTTAATGGAGATATGATAGCAGAGACCTGAGAGATAATTCTTTGTAAGGGTTACAGAAGAAATACATGTTTCAAGAATGGTTTGGACTAGAGAATTTTTAACTTTCCATCTCTGACACATACTGGTTGTGTGACCCTGAGGAAGTTACTTAATTTCTCAACATCCCATGCAACTCTCAAAGGTCATAAATTGAAGAACAATTGTCAGTCAAATCCTTGATAAAAGGAGTTTCCTCACCAGGAGTTATTTTCATAGACAGAAACATTAGTCTTCCCCCTTACTGCCCTCCTCTCCAAAAAAAGTTTCTTCCTTCTAAAGTTACTATTCTATAATTTGTCTCTAACTTCCTTTTCCTAATGAACTGACCCAAACCACATTTTCATTTTATTAGTGCCTTATGGTGCTATCTGCATATAAATAATGCTTAATGCTGAAAGAAACAGACTTTCATCTACTCTTTTTCCCACCTTCTAGTAGTAAGCACATATAAATTTACAATTTAACAATACTGCAGGATAAAATTTGGTTTATGATGTATGGAAAATGACAGAAGTGTAGCATCCATTTCAATTATGAAAAAGTTAAGGTTATTTTAATTTTTCCCTGCCAAAGTTTAAGGATAGACAATTTGGAACAGTAGCATTTAATTTTATATTTAGCATTATAAAACTATGGTCAAATGTATTTCACACCAAGTAACATAAATATGGTAGCTAACAAAAGCAAATTCCTGAAAATTCTCTTACAATTCAATTAGCATATATAATTTAGGGATCTGAGAGTCTTTATCAACATTTATCCACCTTATTATGCAAGTTTGGTGGTCAGTAAATCAGATATTTGAGTAAATGCTGATTTAAATATTGCAAAAAGCCTTAGAGAAATAAAAATAAAATAACGTTATTTTAGAGTAAGTGTATTCAACCAAAGAGTTACAGTACATGGGCACAACTGGTACCTTCAAAGAAAGTCTCAGTACCATATTTTTGTCCAAAGTAACATCTTAGATAAAATGGTGACATTTCATTAGTAAGAAATCAGTCATGAAGCTTGGGAGAAAATAAGGAAAGAATCATGAAAATAGTAATATCATTTTTGTTTACTGATTTACATTCTGCAATCTAATATTAAGAATCATTGTTTGAATAAACTAGGAAACAACTTACATGTGAAATATATTGTATATATATATATATATATATATACACTAATAGTTAGCATTAACATAGTTTAAAATTATTGTGTCATTTGATCACAACAGCCCTGCAAAACAAGTGATATTATTATCCCCATTTAATAGATGATGAAACTGAGGCAGTCAGAAGTTGTGTCTGGCCCAGCGCATGTAGCTAGTAAATGTGTGAGGGTGTATTTGAACAGAGATCTTCCTGACCTATATACACACACTTATATGCATATATTATATATATGTATATATACACACATATTTAACATATAGATGCATTTATTTCATATGTAAATGACCTCTCTCTCTCTCTCTCTCTCTCTCTCTGCACATTTTCACTATATACATTGATCTCCCAGTTTAACTATTCTTATGCTATATTCAGGTTTAATACAAGGAAAGGGATATTAACCTAATCTTCCCCTCCAGTCCAAACTATTCACAGAGCAGGCAGACACCTCAAATAAAAATAATAAACCATCTAAGTGGACCATACTTAAAGGAAAACCCATAGAATAAAATTTATAATACCTCGTGAATCAGCGGGAGTGGGTGGGAGAAGGGAATTGTGAAATAATTTCTTTTGTTAGCGGGGAAAAAGAAACAAATTCTCTGGGAGGGAGGGCTGCCTTCAGTTGGTGCTGAGACAATTCTCCAAGAGCATGTCGCCTCCTCAGCTGTCATTTAGTGAGAAGCAGCTTCTGTCATTGTCAGTCACAGATTGCTCTGCCTCTTCTCTGTTAGCGTATTTCACTGCCACAGCTGTCATCCTGTTTCAGTAGTAGTGTTACCTTATACTGCTGCTGCTACTGCTCAACTCCAGCATCTTTGTGGTTTCCAGTGAAGTTTCCTTCTGTTTCTTCTTTCTGTTACTCTAGATAAATGCTCCTTTAACTTCAGATTTCCTAAGCTACACTGTCTTTTAGAATTAACTCCTTCATAGACACCGAAGCAGCTGCCTGGAAACTACTCATTACTTTGCTTTGCTCCCCTTAAGATTTCACTTAGGAGTCACTGAAAAGAGTTTCTTAGCAGTTGCTATTAAGACTTTCCTTCCCCATCTTCAGAGAAGGTCATTGGTCCTAATTTTTACCTTCTTTGGGGTAGATGATTTTTTTTAACCTCTTCCCTACACTGAGAAATAGGAAACATTCTTCCCCATGACCACCTCCAATCCTATTCAGATCTTTCTACTACAGTTTTTCCCCTGAGGTTAGAGATGAGCATTTTCTTTTCCTTTTATGTTGTTGATTTTTAAAATTCCTATGACTATTCTGCCATGCAAATGTTTTTCAAACTTCAATCAGGTACCAAAATGGAGGGTAACTTCTATGCATTCGAACAAACCATCCCTCAGCCTAGACATTGTCTTCCAAGAATTCTACCTTTCAAATTAATTATCTTTCTCTAAGGCCCAGATCAGAAACTACTTTCTCCCCGAAGATTTCTCTCTTCATAGCTGTTCAGTTGTTTCAGTCATGTTTGGAAAATATACAGTAGTGGTTTGCCATTACCTTCTCCAGCTCATTTTACAGATGAGGAAACTGAGACAAACAGGGTGAAGTGACTTGCCAACGGTCACACAGCTAGAAAGTGTTGGAGGCCAGACTTGGACTGGTCTTCATGACTCTAGGCCTGGCACTCTATGTATTATGCCTTCTAGATGCCTGAAGCCTTCTCTGACTTCCATTAATCAGTAGTAATGCTCTGTTGATAAATCATGAAATTACGTTCAAGTCTTTCTGTTAACCATAGTCTAGTATATTATTGTTATTTGTATCTATAATTTGCATCCCATTTCCTGCCATGCATATTATTATTAAATGTGTTTAGAGTAAAAGTTGTATGTTTTTTCTTTATATTCCTTTTTTTAAAAAAATATTTTTTTTTAATATTCTTTTCTTTTAAATTTTTGAGATTCATATTCTCTTCCTTTCTCCCAACCCTGACTCACCCACCGATAAGGTAAATAATATGCTATCAATTATAAATGTGAAATCATATTAGCCATATTGCAAAAAAAAGAGGATATAAAGTGAGAAAATTATATCTCAATCTGTTCTCAGATTTCATCAGTTCTCTCTCTGGAGGTGAATAGCATTGTTTTAAAAATCATGAGTCCCTTCAAATTATTTTAGAACAGTATATAAATCAGAGGAGCCAATTCATTCAAAGTTGATCATCATTACAACATTGCTTTTGTGTACAAGGCAGTCTCTTTTTTTTTTTTTCACTTCACATTACATCAGTTCTTTGGGGTACAGAAGTAACAGTAGTATTGCTGATCAAAGGATATACACAGTTTTATAGCCCTTTGGATATAGTTCCAAATTGTTCTCCAAAATAGTTGGAACAGTTCACTACTCCAATAGTTCATTTATGCAACTATTTTCCCTAACCCCCTCCAGCATTTGTCCTCTCTCATGGGTGTGAGGTAGTACCTCAGAGTTGTTTTAATTTGCATTTCTCTAATGAATAGGGATCTCCAGTTGTCCTGATGAATATCTGGTCATTGGATTCAGATGGCTCTGGAGGAGAAGTGAAGCTGATGACCTCACACAACTCTCCCTCACTCAAAACAAAGTCAAGTGCAAGTCATGTCATCATTTCTCTGATGGCATGATCTTCTTTGGCAACAAAGGAAAAACACAAGTGATTTAGAACATATTTTTTAATATGACTGTAGATATCTTTGATTTCTTCTTCTGAAGTCTGTGTGATCATATCCTTTGATCAATTATCAATTGGGAAATGGTTCTTATTTTATAAATTTGTCTCAGTTCCCCATGTATCTATAAAATAAACCTTTATTGGAGAAAATTACTGTAATTTTTTTGATGTTACTACATTGTCTATGGTAGGGTTTGGCAAAATGTAATGTTCTTCATTTTCTTTTAATTAGATCTTTGTTTTCACTTTGTCTAAGATCACAATTACTACCCTTGTCTTTTTCATTTTAGCTGAAACATGATAGATTCCTTTTCAACTCTTTATTTTTACTTTGTGTCTATGTTTTTCTGTTTTAAGTGTGACACTTTTTAACAGCCTTGTTGGATTCCGATTTCTAATCTATTCTGTTGTCTTCTATTTTATGGGTTAGCTCATCTCATTCACATTCACAGCTACAATTACTGTATATTTCCCTTCACCTGATTTTCTTCTTTTTATCCTTTCTCTTTATCCCATTTCTCTGAAAAAGTCAGTCTGGCTTCTGACCACTATCTCCTTTTATTTGCCCTCTCTTTTTACACCCTTCCCTATATTTTTATTCCACTTTCCTATTGGGTTGACTATGGTCCTTAGTTCTCAAAGAACCAAAATGACATAACTATATTGGGGTCAAGGTACAGAGTATCCAACCATGGATGATCAGACCAATATGAACTTGAGAAGGCTCTGTCATAGGTCAGGCACAAATAACACATGTGAGTATTTGGAATGGAGAGGTCTCTAAATTTGCACATCTCACTTTTTTATCCCTTTTGGAGTTACTGGAATTCTGCTTTGCTCAGAGAGCACAGCACCTTCTTTGATGAAGTCACACTATTCTGCACAGTCTGGTGCCAGTGTCTCCTATATCTCTTGATTCCGAAGTTCTTCAGAGAGACCATGAAGATATCCTTGTATCACTTCTTCTGACCTCTGTGTGAATTTTTGCCTTCTGTGAATACTCCATAAAATAATCTTTTAGGCAAATATATGTTTGACATTTGAACAATGAGGTCAGCCCATCAGAGTTGCACTGTGAGCATTAGAGTTTGAATGCATGGCAGTTCATCTTGAGAAACTGCCTCAGTGTCTGACACTCTATCTTGTCAGATAATCTTAAGAAACTTCCTAAAACAATGCAAATGGAAGGGATTCAGTTTCCTGGTATGGTGCAGGTTTCAAGGTATATAACGATAAGTTTAGCACAGCTGCTCCATGGAACTTCATTTTGGTAGGCAGTGTAATGATTCTTCCCTCTCACACTTTCCTTTGCAGCATCACAAATAATGAACTAGTTCTGGCAACGCATGGGTCAAGCTCATAATCACTGTGTGCATCCCTGGCAAGTAGACTGCTAAATAAAGTGAGTGAATATATACAGAACATTCAAAACTTTTCCATTTTCTGTAACCTATGATTTCACATATGAATGATGTTATCCTAGCTGAGAGGTATGATTTCTATACCACATTGATTGTCTGAGCGCACGCACAAACACACAAACACACACACACACAATCGCACATATAGCTGTCCTTCTTTGAACCAATTCTATTGAAGTTGAGGTTCAAGGATTGCTCACCACCCTTGCCACATTTTCCCCTTGTATAAAAGCTCTCCTTTGCATGCATTCTTATCAGAGAAAGTTTTCCCTATTCTAACTTTCTCTTTCCACTTTTCCCAGTTCATTCACCTTTCTCACCCCCACGTTGTTTTTAGAGACTATCCCAATGTAATCAAATTATATCCATGTCCTCTTTTTATGTTAGAATATTTCTTCTAACTGAACTAATAACGAAAATTTGTTATGTATTATATGTGTCATCTTCCCATATGGAAATATAAGCAGTTTAACTTTATTGAGATCGCTCTTTCATGTATACCTTTTTATGATTCTCTTGGGTCTTCTGTTTAAATGTCAGATTTTTGATTCAGCTATTGCTTAGAAGTCCTCTATTTCATTAAGTATCTATTCCCTTCCAAAGGATTATGCTCAGTTTTTCTGGAGAGGTGATTCTTGACTGTAATCCTACATCCTCTTCCTTCTAGAATATCATATTCTATATCCTCTGCTCCTTTAATAGGGAAACTGATAAATATCATGTGATTCTGACTCTGTTTTCATAATATTTGAATTGTTTCTTTTTGATTGCTTTCAATAAGTTATCTTTGACCTGGAGCTCTGGATCTGGTCTATAATATTCCTGGGAGTATTCATTTTGGGATATCTTTGAGGAGGTAATCAGTGGTTTATTTTAATGTTTTTTTATCCCCTGAATCTGATATATTGGGGTAGTTTTATTTGATAAATTCTTGAAATACAATATCCAGCTCTTCTTTTTGATCACATCTTTCATGTAGTCAAAAATTTCTAAATTATTCATCTTTGATCTACTTCTCAGGTCGATTGTTTTTCCAAAGAGGTATTTCATATTTTATTTTTCAGTTTTTGATTTTGTTTATTGTTTCCCATTGTTTTTCACTTTTTTGATTTTGTTTTACTGTTTCCTGAAGTCTCATGAAACCATTAATTTTTACTTTCCCAATTCTAGCTTTTAAGGAATTATTTCCTTCAGCAAGTTTTTGTACTTCCTTTTCTATTTGGTGAATTCTGCTTCTAAAAGAACTCTTTTCTTATATTAATTGTTGTGTCTCTTTTACCATTAGGCCAATTCTGCTTTTACAGGTTTTATTCAGTGTTTTTGTGTTCTCTTTTGGTAAACTGTTATTTTTTTAAAAATGATTTTCTTGCATCATTGTCATTTCTTTTCCCATTCTTTTCTCTACCACTAATCTCTTTCTTTAACACGTCCAGGGATTCCTATTGGGCTTTCATCCAATTAGCATTTTTTCCCTTGAAGCTTTGGCTGCAGCTATTTTCACATTTTTGTCTTCTTCTAAGTTTATGTGTTGGTATTCCCTGCAACCATAGTAGATTTTTATCTTCAAATTCCTTTTATTGTTGTGGTTGTTTGCTCATTTCCCCAGCCTATTTCTTGACTTTGGACTTTATGTTCTGCTTACCTGAAGGTTACCGTGCCAAGCCTCAAGATTTTTTGAACAGCTGTTTGCACAGTTAGTTATACAAATTTTCCATGCCTCTAAGGTGCTTTTATCCTGAGAGAGATGTGATTAGTGCTTTTCCAGCTTGTACTCTGGTCTTTACTCATGACAGCCAAAAATACTAGTGTTCCTCTTAGCTCTGAAACTGTGGCCAGGACTCTGGCTCCTTTGTACCTAAAACAAGTGTTCCTTTATGTCCTGGAACTGGTATCCAGAACTACTTACGGACCAATAGAGTTGCCAATCAGTTCAACTTACACCCGTACCAGTAAAGGGTCTCATGAAATCTTGTTCTGACCAGTTACCTGACCCCCTTATCATCTCTGAGGTGAGAGTTCCAGAAGCTGCTACTGCTGCATTCTCAGCCCACAACCACCTTGGTATTACAGATATCTGAGGACCTCTTAAGTTGGTTTAGTCTAGAAAAACCTCTTCCACTGAGCTCCCCTTTCCCATTTTTTGGTCTTGCTGATCCAAAATTTGTTATGAGGCATTATTTAAAATTGTTTGGGAGGGAACATGGAGAGAGTTCAACTGGATCTTGGTCTAAATGCAACCATTTTGGCTCTGCTTTTTCTTTGCATTCCTAGTGTTTTGTTTATTTTTAAAAATAAGATATGTCTTCACTGATACAATAAATTTCCTATCAGGAAGGCATCATTTCAGTTTAACACTTACTATAAAACTTATAATCTTATAGAGTTGTCTGTAGTCACTGAAAAGTAAGCAACTTGCCAACTCTGTGTGTTGCTGTATGGGTCATAGATCAGGCTTACCCACAGGTTTTCTTGACTATGAAGGTACTGGCCTCTCCTTTGTTTCATGCCATGTCTCATGCTTATACAAATCATACTTTAATAAGATTTTTATATTTTATACCAGGAGAATAAAATAATTTTATGCACTTGGGAAGAGGTATTCAATTTTTAAAATTATAAATTTTGTTAATAATTTTGGAGATGGTGATATGTACTTCTTCATAAGAGCTGCATAATAGTATTCAAAGTCTCTTCTTCAGTTGGAAGCTTGATTAGAGAAGGAGTAACCTCAGTCTGAGGTAAATGGTCAGTGGCTTCAGCCTTGTTGATAATGTTCTCATGAGAATGCTATGGAAATATTCAGCTCATCTCTATAGGATCATATTCTTATCACTGATCAGTGTGGTTCTATCAGTGCCACATAGTTGAGATACAGCATCTATAAATAGACTTCAGATCATCATAAAAGCACTTTGAATTATTACTATTAGAGTAAAACTGAATTTCATTTGCCTTTGTACTGAGCCAAGAGTCCTGTATTTCTCTAAACTCCACTTGCACTTTTCATAGAGGTAAATGCTGCCTTCTTAGAGATAGACAAACTATCCTGCTGGTAAATCCCATGGAGTTCTCAGTTTTTACTTAGCAGCTTCTGAATTTCTTTATCATTTTTGTCAAACCAATCATGATGTTTCCCAGTGTTCTGGCTCAGATGAGCAAATGAAGCACTGTGCACTAAAATCGCTGAAATGAGCCCATTGCTTTTCTCTCTACCTTTGCCAACCATTTATTGGCTCAGTTAATACCTATTTCAGCTGAGATTTACCAGGCAGGGGTTCTACTGTTCATACAAAACTGACTGAAATATCCCAAGTGGTATAAAAAGATGTTATCCCTCAAGAGTCTAAGGATGTCTCCATTTTCCATACCTATAAAGGAAAAGGAATAGCTTTTCTTATGACAATCAGGAGGGTGAGTTTCTCTCTTAGTCATTACCAGCAAAATTCTTGCCAGAGTTTTTAATAGACTCATCCTTCACCCGGAAGAGAGCTGGAAGACAGCTTTAGAAAGAGGCAAAGAACATTCATTATGCTGCCTTACAGCCCTTGAAGGAATGATAGGAGTAGAAGAGAAGTCTGTTCATTACATGTGTTTATCTGACCAAGGCTTTTGATACTGTTAGCCATGAAGGCTTGTAGAAAATTGGGGTAAAATTTGGTTGCTCAGGGTTCATTAGTATTGTATATCAGTTTCAAACTGGCACGGTAGCATGAGTTCTGAATAATTGATGATGCTCTCACCTTTTCCCAGGCACCAATGGAGTGAAGTAAGGCTGTGAGCTTGCTCCTATGCTTTTTAACATGATGTTTTCAGGTATGCTGTCAGATGCCTTTTATGAGGACAAAAAATATCATCAAGGTCACCTACCACACTGAAGGTAAATTATTTAACTTGAAAAAGCAACACGTCAAGATTAAAGCGGAGGGAGAATTGACATGTGACTTTTTGTTTATAGATGATTGTACACTCAATGCAGTCTCTGAGGCTGAGATGTAGCAGAGTATGGATCCATATTTGTAGCTTATGCCAATTTCGACCTGATGATAAACACTAAGGAAACAGAGATTCTCCACAAGCCTGAACTATATCATCCATATGGGGAGCCATAGGTTACAGGAAACTGAGAAATTTTGAATACTATGGTTAATCTCACTTACCTTGGCTACGTACTTTTAGGGTTGTAAACATAGCTGATAAGATTGACAAACACATTGCCAGAGCCAAGATCATTGTTTGGTAGATTCCAAAGGAAAGTGAATGAGAGAAGTATTAGAGTGTGTACCAAAATGAAGGTCTAACAAACCTTGTTCTTGTTTACCTGTGAAACCTAGAGAGTTTACCTGCACCATGCCAAGAAACTGAATTTCTTCCATTTAAAATTTACTTAAGAAGATTCTAAAGATCACCTGGTAAGACAGGCTATCAGACACCGAGGTTCTTTCTTGAACTGAACTTCCAAGCATTTAAACCCTGTTACAGAGATTGCAACTCTGATGTTCTGGCCACATTGTTCAAATGCCAAACATAAATTTGCCTAAAAAAGCTACGTTAGGGAGAACTTACACAAGGCAAGTACTCACACAGAGGTTGGAAAAAGTGATACAAGGACACCTTTGAGGTCTTTCTGAAGAACTTTTTGGAATCAATTATGAAACATAGGAGACACTGGCGCAGAACTGCCTGTATTGTTCATTTGTTTTTGGTTAATTTGAAGACCTTTCTCAAAAATTAATGGACCCATGTGACCTGCTTAAATCACATGGAATCCAAGTCACATGTAGTGGGAAGAGCTTGCTAAATAGGTGGAACAGGAAGAGTGGAGCAGAACAGGAAGGAAATAAGTGAGAACAATTAGAGTGGAGGGAGAGAGAGGATGCAGGCAAGCAGAAAGTTAGGGTTGTGAGTGTTTGTTTGTGGGAAGACCCCAGCAAGGCAGTAAGGCTTGAGAATGGAGGTGTTCCCTGCGATGATAATGTGCATTAACTTCTTTGTTGTTATGATGGATTTGGTTTTCTGGTGTTTGGATTCAGCACTCTGGCATCTGAATAAATGTTTTTCTTCAGCTTTCTGTATGGAGAGTTTGTTATATTTTGCAATTCAGAACTACACCAGCATATTCAGTCACTGTCAGTGCTGTGAATATTGTCTTGGCAATACATGTGGCATCATGAACAGTATCACAGGGTATAAAATCCCTATTTGGAGACAGAAAAGCTTTAGAGGAAGAAATGGATATCCCAGGATAGGAGAATTTACCTTATTCTTCCATAGCAAGGGAATGGGTAAAAACACCAGACCATGTGAAAACTGGGAACTGAGGTTACAAAAGGGAGAATCTAGAGATTTGGAAAGATATTTTGAAGGAATACCAAAAAACCAGGGGATGAACTGGCAGGAGTGTGTAGGGGACTCTAGATTTTATTAATAGGTTACCATATTGTATAAAAGCAGAGAGGAATGACTGAAAAGAAAAATTCAGATGGAAAATGAGCTGTTTTGCAAAGAGCAAGCTGGATTGTGTTAGGTGATAGAAGAAAAAGCTGTTCATTTAGCTCAGAAGAGGAAGGGGAAAACCAGCAAAAATTATGCATGTAGTCTTTGTACAGACTGAATCTAGTTACCACATGACTTCCAGAAGAGTATGTGTGAGGAAAATATAACAAAATTAGAAGAGAAAATGAAACAATGTAAGAGGAGTAGGATTCTCAGGCAGAAGTATGTCTAATATTAAGATGAAAACAGGAGAACCAGGGGGGAAACACAGTGTTTATGGATCTGATTGAGGATTTTACTCAGTAGGAAGTCACAGATATTTTGAATTGGTTCACTCGAAGGATGGGAGAATTGTTAATATCTTAGATGGTAAGAATAAAGGATGAAAGAGCTGGAGAAGTATCAATAGATAGGGTAGGTTTCTTGAAATTCATGGATAAGTCTGAATCTTTTTGTACAGCAATCTTGTAGAGATTACCATATGCAAGGAATTAGCAATACACCCAATCTGTTAGTTTTAGCAGCAGATAGAAGGCAGTAGGCAATATGCTCCTGACTCTATGTGTCCTAGTGGAGATAGATCCTGGTATTCACTTAGGGACTGTATGAGAAAGTTAAAGGAGGAGTCAATGAAGACTGTGGTAATGATCAGAAATGCAGACGCATATGGCTCTCCCTGATTCTAACTTTACTAATTGAGGAGACAGAGCAGCCTCTTTTGGAGGTGCTGAACAAAATTTCATAGTTAATTGACAGGGGACTGGGGGAAAGATACATTTCCTTGAGAGAGAAGATCAAATACTCAACAGATTCAAAGTCAGAATAGATTGACAAGAAAAGAATTGTTTGCTGTTTTATTGAGAGCAAGGGAGATTTTGGAAGAATAGATGCCCTTTCAACTACTGAACTATACAAAATATACTGAAAAAAGACACTTGATACTATTTAAAATAGAGAACTGCCCCTACAGATATTTTTGAATCCTTGTACTCAAGTTTGGCACATATTCAGGGAGAATGGGAAATAGGTGGAGCCCCAGGTTAGATTACAGATGGCATTACACACCCCATTTCAGTTCGACCATATATTGGAAAAACAGATCAAATAATGTAACTAGGGCATTATTAGATACTAGGACAAAGTTCTGCCTTATATATATGGAAACCCTGATAAGTTAAAACATGAAACTCCCATCATTATCACAGGACTGGAAGGGGCTGAAATATCAGCAAGACAAGTCAAACTAATGATGAAAACTGGTCATTTACCTAAGGAAGAATATGTTATCTTAACTGTACCCATTCCTGAATACATCATTGAATTAAATATATTGAGAGGTATGACTCTAAATTTATCTTAGGGGAGACACCAATTTGTAGTATGGAAGAAAGGAATTAATACACTTTTAGTGGGAAAAGTAAAAATGGACCCAATCACTTTCCCTGAAGCTTCTGAAGTAATTACTTTAAAGAAGTATCATTTGCTGGGTGGGCAAGATGAAATTATTAATACTATAAAGGAATATGTTGAGGCAGGAGGGTTAGTCCCTACAACCAGTTGATGGAGTAGTCCTGTCTGACCAGTACAAAAGTCAAATGAGACGTGGAAGATGACAGTGTTCCAGCTCTAAAGAAGGTGCTATTCCCTCTGAACAAAGCGAAATTGCAATAGCTCAAAAGAGCAAATTTAGATATCTTTACTCCAAATGTTAACATGGATTAGTTCTGCCTTACCTTTGGTAGAACCTATTCTTTGTTGCTTGTGCTAATTTTGGCCTAAAGATTAATACTAAGGAAACAGAGATTATATATGAGCCAGAACCCCACTATCCATGTGTGGAACTCTAGGTTATTTTTGAGCTCACACTGGCCTGATCCACAAACACTGTGTCTTGAATTCAAAATAGTGATGTAATTTTGATCCTCATGGAGCATGAATGACACCAACCAAATCATGTCTCCTAGGGCATTTTCCTCAGCCCATGGTTCAACTATTGACTTTGACTTGTCTCAGGTAGAAAGATATAATATATACTCTTGACGAATACACAGTTTTCCTGGATCTTTTTTTAACCTCTCTAAAACAAGCAATTTGAATTAGAAAATTAGAAAATTCTGTCATTCTAAATAGTAAGATGTAATTACTGTGTTAAGTGTTTGTACCATAATAGAATAAAAGGAAATGGGATGGTAATGCTACTCCTTGAAGTGATGTCTCAGATTATATTTCTGCATTTTCATGCTCTCTTTATTCTCTAACTTTTTTATTCTGAGTATGTGCTCATCTCATTTGTTTTCACATTTTATGCCTAAGGATTTTGTTTTTTTAGCAAAAACTTAAGTCATCTCTTTATTCACTGAACTATCTCATACATTCTTCATTCCTCACTTGCTGTTCCATCATAACTTTTTTATTAATTTCATTTATTTTTAGTGTTCTACAATTACTACCATAAAGCTTAGATTGTTTTGCCCCCTAACTACACCCCACCATCCCCCTCCCTCCACGAGATGGTGTACAATTCTATATAGGATCTACACATACATTCCTATTGAATACATTTTCACCATAGTCATGCTGTGTAGAAGAACTAAAATAAATGAGAGAAATAACATAACAAACTAAAATATTAAACACACACGCAAAAATGATCTCCTACATTCTGTGATTGAATTCCATAGTTCTTTCTCTGGATGTGGAAGACATTTTGTCTTAGAAGATCATTGGGAATTTTTTTTTTAAGTTCTTACATTGCTATGAAGATCCAAGTCTACCAGAAAAAAACTCTAGCACACTGTGGTCATCACTGTGCACAAAGTTCTCCTGGTTCTTCTCCTTTCACTCAGCATCAGATCATATAAATCCTTCCAGGCCTTTCTGAAGTTTTTTTGTTCATCATTTCTTTTAGAACAATAGTATTTCATTACATTCATATACCATAATTTATTCAGCCATTCCACAATTGATGGGCATCCCCTTGATTTTAGTTTTTACCCAAAGAGTGCTGCTATAAATATTTTTGTACATGTGGGACCCTTTCCCATTTTTACAATCTCTTGGGGATACAGTCCTAGAAACGATATTGCTGGGTCAAAGGGTATGTCCATTTTTGTATCCCTTTGGGCATAATTCCAAATTGCTCTCCAGAATGGTTGGATGAGTTCACAGCTCCACCAACAGTGACTTAGTGTTCCAACTCTCCCACATCCTCTCCAGCATTTATCATTTTCTTGTTCTGTCATGTTTGCCAATCTTATAGGTGTGGTGTGGTACCTCTGAGTTGTTTTAACTTGCATCTCTCTAATCAAAAGTGATTTAGATATGCCTCAGTATTTAACAGTATAGTGGGAAAAGGGAACCCCAATGAGGCACATAAAGGGAGTAAATATGAACTTAATACAGGTAACATTTGTACTTTTTTATGCTAAATAAAGAAATTATTATATAAAGACCTACCAGAAATATTTCTTACATAGTAGGAATTCATTTTTTAATTTTTTGAAATTTTATTCACTTATTTAGTTAGTTTCAGAGGAAGATGGAAAAAATAGTACGTTCTATGTTGTCTTACCAATTTAAATGCCACTTCAACATCAAGCAAAATTTAGTTCCCATAAGCACAGTTTATGATTATGACATATTAATTCATTGTTTGGATCACATTAACAAATTATTCTGTTAGGTAATGACATGAATAGAGTACAGTGTATAGAGCTCACATCTGGAAGAACTGAGGTCCAATCCACTTTCAGACACTTATGAACTTGTTAACCTTGGAAAATCATTTAACTTTTTCTCAACTACCATTTCCACATCTTTAAAAAGGAAATAATAATGACACCTACCTCTCAGGCTTGTTATGAAGGTAAGATAAGGTAATTGCAGAATGTTTTGAAAACCTTAAAGTGCTATATAAGTGCCAGCTTGACTATGATGAAGAGATGCAATTGTAGAAGTAATTTAGGCCCCTAAAGGCATTTAGTTTTGCTTAAATTACTCTCTCTCTCTCTCTCTCTATATATATATATATATATATGTATATATATGTATATGTATATATGTATATGTATATATAGTATATATGTGTATATAGTATATATGTATATATATATAGTGTATATGTATATATAGTATATACATATCTATATATATATATACACATACACATATATAAATATATAGATATATACATATCTATATGTATACACATATATGGTTTTGCCTTCACTATCAGAGACTGTTCTCATTTTTCACCTTTACTTTAACATGCGCAAAATTTTCCTAGTTGAACAATGATGAAGACAATTACGATGATGATCATGATAATTGGTAACATTTGTATCGTTCTTTCTATGGGTCAGTCACTGTATTAAGCCATTGAGAATTACTAACTTGTAGGATTCTCATAACAACCCTGGGAGATAGGTACTACTATTATCCTCATTTTGCAGACAGGCAAATGAGACAGAGGTTAAGTAATTTGTCAGGGTAATAGCAATTATAGTTATCGTCTGAGGTCACATTTGAACTCAAGTTTTCTGACTGTATTGATTGAAGATTAGAATAATCCTCCCTCCACCCCCAGGTCTTAGAGAAATGTTTCCTTAGCTGAGTAAAAATATTCTAAGTCCAATTCAGATCCCACAATCTTTTGTCAAAGTAGCTTCTGGCAAAATGATGTACTCTCAATATGATACAGATTTTCCTTTTTTCAATTCATGTTTCCACTTTACGAATAACTGATGATGTTTACATGTCTTTATATTGTCTGGTCAGTTCTATGTAGTACAAAGAAAACTTTGTTTTGCAATGATATATCTCACCTTTGAACTGGAGGATCATGGAAGGGCAGAATGATAAATTAGATTATCACTCAATTTATAAGTATTTATTAAGTGCTTACTAAGTTCCAGATACTTGGTGCTGGGTATATAAGTACAAAGAATCAAACAAGATCAATTTGTAGTGCTCTTATATACAAATGAAAGAGACAATTATATATTAAAACATACAGAATGAATATAAAACTAATAAAAAAACATAGATACACATAAATACAAAGTACTATGGGAGAGACGGTATTAGCAAGTAAGGGGACAAGGAAAGAATTTGTGTAGAAGATGGTGTCTGAGTTGCAGCTTAAAGGGACAGGACTGTATGAGAGCAGAGCTAAGGAAGTAGTGCATTTCAGGAATGGGATGTAGCTAGAGTAAAGACCTGGAGGGGGAAGTAGAATGTGGTCAGAGGAACAGAAATTTTTGGGTAAATCTTAGTGTTCAGGAATTTGGGTAATTTTCAAAGAGGCTAGAAGGGTATTTTAGGACTCACTTTGCTAAGACTTCAAAAGCTAAATAGAAGCAATAGGCTGCCAATTAATGTGATTTAATAAGGGAGTCACATAAGTCTGTGATCTGAATTTGAAGAAAATTACTTTGTGAAATATACCAGAGTTGTGAGAGATTTGAGGCAATGAGATGAATTAAGAGACAGTTGTAATAATCTGAGCAAAAGGTAGTAAAGGCCTGAACTAAGATGGTAGCTATGGGAGTGGAGAGAAAAGATCAGATGTTACAGTTGCTGTAAAGCTAGAAATAAAAATGTTGGATTTTGCTTCCTGATTGGGCTTATGCAATGAGAGAAAGTGAGGAGTTGAATATATTGCTAAGATTATGAGACTGAGACACTGAAAGAATTGTGGAACTTTCAACAGTAATGGGAAAGTTTGGAAGAATGCATTGTTTTGTGGAAAAGGTAAGTAGTTTAGTTTTATACATGCTGACTTTAAAATTTCTTTTTTTGAGGAAGGAGCCAAGATGGCTGACTAGAAAGATTCTCCTATGCTAGCTCCTAACCCACAGACTATAAAATACTTGTAAAGAAGAACTCCCAACAAATTCTGGAGCTGCAGAAATCACACAGCAATGGACTGGAGAAGACTTGTGTTCCAGAGAGCCCTGAAAAATGGACACCAAAGGTACATCGCACACCACACCTGGAGCAGAGCCCAACCCTGCCTTGGCCACTTGGCACCAAGAGGAGCAGATCCAAGCTGGCTTCAGGGAGGAATCTCCAGCAGCTGCACAGGTCCCTCCACCCACAGATGCCAAAGGTCAGTGAGAGAGCCTTTTTGCCTGGCTGAGAGGGGAACAGGGTGTCTCTATAACACAGGCCCCCTTGGGAGGCAGCAACAGACAGGAGCTCCCAAAGCAGGCAGGAGTTCAGATCCATTGTTGAAGGTCTCTGCATAAACCCCCTGAGGGAACGGAGACCCTCTTGGTGGCCCTGCCACCACCTGAGCACCTGAATTTAATCTCACACTGAATAGCAACCCCACTCCTGCTCAAAGCCCTGAGGCTGGGAAGCAGCATTTGAATCTCAGACCCCAAGCACTAGCTGGGTGGATCTGGAGGCGAGGTGGGTGTGGAGAGGAATCTCAGAAGTCAAGTAACTGACTGGGAAAATGACCAGAAAAGGGAAAAAAATAAGACCCTAGAAGGATACTTTCTTGGTGAACACATATCTTCTCCCATCCTTTCAGATGAGGAAGAACAATCCTTACCATCAGGGAAAGACATAGAAGTCAAGGCCTCTGTATCCCAAACATCCAAAATAAATATTCAATGGGCTCAGGCCATGGAAGAGCTCAAAAAGGATTTTGAAAATCAAGTTAGACAGGTGGAGGAAAAACTGGGAAGAGAAATGAGAGAGATGCAAGAAAAGCATGAAAAGCAGGTCAACACCTTGCTAAAGGAGACCCATAAAAATGCTGAAGAAATAACACCTTGAAAAATAGGTTCACTCAATTGGCAAAAGAGGTTAAAAAGCCAATGAGGAGAAGAATGCTTTAAAAAGTAGAATAATCCAAATGGAAAAGGAGGTTCAAAAGCTCACTGAAGAAAACAGTTCTTTAAAAATTAGAACAGAACAAATGGAAGCTGATGACTTTATGAGAAACCAAGAAATCACAAAAAACCCCAAAAGATTGAAAAATGGAAGATAATGTGAAATATCTCATTGGAAAAACAACTGACCTGGAAGATAAATCCAGGAGAGATAATTTAAAAATTATGGGACTACCTGAAAGCCATGATGAAAAAAAGACCTTAGCCATCATCTTTCATGAAATTATCAAGGAAAACTACCCTGAGATTCTAGAACCAGGTGGCAAAATAAGTATTCAAGGAATCCACCGATCATCGCCTGAAAGAGATCCAAAAAGAGAAACTCCTAGGAACATTGTGGCCAAATTCCAGAGCTCCCAGGTCAAGGAGAAAATATTGCAAGCAATTAGAGAGAAACAATTCAAATATTGTGGAAATACAATCAGGATAATACAAGATCTAGCAGTTTCTACATTATGGGATTGAAGGGCTTGGAATAGGAAGTCAAAGGAACTAGTACTCAAACCAAGAATCACCTACCCAGCAAAACTGAATATAATACTTCAGGGGAAAAAATGGTCTTTCAATGAAATAGAGGATTTTCAAGTATTCTTGATGAAAAGACCAGAGCTGAAAAGAAAATTTGACTTTTGAACACAAGAATGAAAGGAAGCATGAAAAGGTAAATAACAAAGAGAAGTCATAAGGGACTTACTAAAGTTGAACTGTTTATATTCCTACATTGAAAGACAGTATTTGTAACTCTTGAAACATTTCAGTAACTTGGTAGTTGGTGGGATTACACACACACACACACACACATACATACACATGTGCATGTACACACACACATACACATGTGCACGCACACACAGAGACAGAGAGCACAGAGTGAATTCAATGGGAAGGGATCATATCTTTAAAAAATGAAGTTAAGCTGTGAGAGAGAAATGTATTGGGAGGAGAGAGGGAGAAATGGAACAGGGCAAATTATCTCTCATAGAAGAGGCAGGCAGGAGACTTTTTAATGGAGGGAAAAAGAGGGGAGCTGAGAGAAAAACATAAAGTTTACTTTCATCACAATCGACTAAAGGAAGGAATAAAATTCACACTCATTTTGGTATGCAAACCTATCTTACAATACAGGGAAGTGGGGGTGAAGGGGATAAGCAGGGTGGGGGGGATGATGGAAGGGAGAGCAATGGGAGGAGGGAGCAATTTGAAGTCAACACTCAGGGAGGGACAGGATCAAAAGAGAGAATAGAAGCAATGGGGGGCAGGAAAGGATGGAGGGAAATACAGTTAGTCTTACACAACACGACTATTGTTGAAGTCATTTGCAAAGCTACACCGATTTGGCCTATATTAAATTGCCTACCTTTCCAAAGAGAATGGTTGGGGAGGGAGGGATGGGGAGAATTTGGAACTCAAAGTTTTAGGAACAACTGTCGAGTATTGTTCTTACTGCTAGGAACAAGAAATCCAGGCAATGGGGAATAGAAAGTCATCTGGCCCTACAGGATAAAAGAGAAGATGGGGACAAGAGAAGGGAAGGATGATAGAAGAGAGGGCAGATTAGTGACAGGGGCAATTAGAATGCCTGGTATTTTGGGGTGGGGGGAGGGGATAAATGGGGAGAAAATTTGGAACTCAAAATGTTGTGAAAATGAATGTAAAAAGTTAAATAAATAAATTTTAAAAAATGTCTTTTTTTGTTTTTGTTATTCAGTTATTTTAGTCGTGTCTGACTCTTCATTACTCCATTTGGGCCCTTTTATCTTATTTTACTTTATTTCATTTTTTGGCAAAGATACTGGATTGATTTACCATTTCCTTCTCCAACTCATTTTATAAATGAGGAAACTGAGGCAGACAGGGTTAAGTGACTTACCCTGTCACAGACCTAGTAAGTGTCTGACGTTAGATTTCAATTCAGCAAGATGAGTTTTCTTGACTTCAGGCCTGGTGCTCTAGCCACTGTGCCACCCCACTGCCCAAAATGTCTCTATGACATTTTAAATATCCACTAGGTAACTGATGACATGGAACTGGAGCTCAGGGAAGACACTGAGTTAAACATGAAGATCTGCATATCATCTGCATAGCAATGATAGTGAAGCACCTGGAAAAAGATGAACTCACTGAGAGATACCATAGAGGGAAAAGAGAAGAGGGTCCGTGACTGAGTCCTGGGGAAGCAATCACAGTTAGGAAGCATGGTATTTATATAGCAGGGAGCTAGAAAGAATCACACTGGTAGGGAAACCAGGGTAAGTGCCATGAAAACCTATAAGAGAGTATCAAGGAGAAGATAATATAGACTTTATAGACAATATTCAATATATAATTTTAATTATATACTATTTTTTATATTTTATTTATATTTATAATTATATATTATTTTTTATATTTTAATAATATATTATTATTGTCTTTAATATAGACAATAATATAGACTTTGGGGCACCTAAGATGAATGCAGATTAAGAAAAGGCTATTGTTCTGGGTGATTAATAGCTCTTTTGAGAAAGCAATTTCAGTTGGGTGATGAAGTTGTTAGCCAAACTTCAGAGAATGAATAGGAGAGCTGGAGGAAAGAAAGTAGATAGTGGTGTTAAGAAAACCAGGAAAAGAAGATGATGGACAATGTGAAAGGTCATAAGAATTCAAGAGGCATGAAGATTGAGAAAAAAAATCAGATTTGGTGATTATGAGATTATTGATAATCAGTGTAGGTATACAGAAGACCCAGCTCTGTATAAAAAATAGGAAAGGCCCCTGAGACCTACACAAAGACCCCCCTGGTGCATGTCTTTGATGGCATTAACTTTATTTGTGCAGAGGATTTTCTTTTCTTACTGCTTTTTTCTAGATTTACTCTGGATGTTTAAGGTAGCTAAATTACTTCTCCCTTTTGAAATCATTTCTCAGAGTGCTACTCAAATATCACCTTCCGTAAAATCTTTCCTCTTCCCCTCAACTCAGAGTAATTATTCCTCTGAATTGGTATAACTCTTTGTTTTACATTTGTTTACTATTTATCAGCCTTTGTGCTGCATTTGCATACTTGATGCTTCTGCCCTACTAGATATGAAGTTCATTACGGGAATGGTCTGATTCTCGTTCGTTTCGTTGCCTTTGTAAAACTTGGGTACAGTTCTCTGCTGTAGGAGCAAAGAAGGTGAGAGATATTCCTCATTTACTGAAATATCCACGAATAGTTGTTCCACACAATTCCCATAAATATCATTTGCATCTCCCAGCCGTATCTCCCGGTTTCCCCTACATCTTTTCAAGTACAAGCAAAAAATTTCACCTTCTAAGAGAAATCTTTCCCAACCCTATTTAGTTCTAACCCTCTATTGATTATATACAAATAACCCTGTATGTATCTTCTTTGTACATAGTTGCATGCATATTGTTATCCCCAGGAAACTGTATCTTGAGAGAAATGATTATCTTTTGTTTTTCTTTATATCACTAATATTTAGCTTGGTCCCAGGTACATAGTAGATGCTCATTAAATGCTTAGTGACTAAGTGACAAAAGATTGCAGTAATATTCTTTCCTTTTTAACCCAGGGCAGACAAAAGGGGTTCATGACAACACAATTAAGACTCCCTTTTGATTTTCTAATGTTTTAAGACAGTTTAGAAGTCAAAAATAGCAAGAGCCAACTGGAAGCTTGGAAACATCATTTTAGGCCAGTGTTGAATTCAAGAATTGCCTGAGATCTTCAAGTAAAATGCTTTAGATGACTGAGGTAAAATCCTTCCAACGACACAACAAGAGGCATAAAAGCATTGATAGAATATTTGAAGCCCCACCACAAGCCCATCACTATCTGACAAAAATTATCATTATCTCTGTGGAGGTAACATTTACTTAATTCTCTGTCATTTTCTAAAATATTACTAGATTTATACTACTTACATATACAACTTGCAATTTAAGTTTTTAATCACTAACACTTCAACATATTTCAATTGCCCCATTTTTTTCACAATAGAGAAACAGCAGATCTGTGCATGAGGTGTAACTCTGGGACTAACTTTGGACCAGTCATTTGACCAATCTTGGCTTTAGTTCCCCTTTTATAAAATTAGGGAGTGTGCTAGAATCTCTTCTAGTCCAGGACAATTTCTTCCTTGTTCATTTCACAGATATAACATTCCTTAGTATGTAAAATACTGTATAAAAGGCAATGAGAAAATCTTAAGTAATATATTGTAGGATGAGGAGGTTATAAGAGAGTTGAGAGTTAATTCAGAAATTTAGCCCATGAAATAAGTTTTTTATTCTTTGCATGAGAATTTTTTTGCATTTTTATTTGCAAAAAATTTGCATTTTTATTCTTTTATTCTTTGCATGAGGTCATTTCCATTTTGTACTGGGGGTTTATCTGATGTCCAGCCCAGGCAATAAAGAACATAACAGTCTCAAAGCCAGTCATAAGTTGCATCATTAGTAGTTTGCCTATTTCTTTCTCCCTTCTTTGCCTCTTTTGGGCAATTGTAATTCTCAAAGTTCCCAAAGAGCTGTGGAAATGAAAATAAAAGATAACACTGTGTTCTTCATCACTTAACCATCCTAACTTACCATCCTGGAATTTTCCCAAAGCAAGAGAGTAAATTTACTGTGATGTGACATTTCTGGAACAAAAGAGCAAAATTAGAAAAACACTTTAGAAGCTACCACATTACTATCCTGATCTGGATAGAGACACAGGGATGGGAACTTGTGGTCTTGAGGTCACATGTGACCCTCTAGTCCCTCAAGTATGGCCTTTTGGGCATTTTACCAACCAGTTATTTGACTTTTGGGTCCTTTGTCAAGAGTAGGGTATACTTTGGGGATGTGTATGATCTCAGTTCCTCCAAAGTGGCCAGGCCACCACTCCTCTTTATCCTAGGAATGTGTTCATGGTTGAGTTTCAGATCAGCTGCTCAATTACCCCAGGGCCAGGCCACAAATCAGTGTGAGATTAAGATTAGCTGCTCAGTTCCTCCAGGGGCTTTAATCTAAGGATTCCAACAATGGACTCTGGCTGCTACCTGCCACCACCCCTCCTGGGGCCCAGGCTAAGGGAGAACCTTGCTCCCTTCTGGCCCAGCTGAAAAGTCCTTTCACTGACCTTTGAGGTGTCTTTGCTGCTTGTGGGTTGAGGGATCTGAGAACCTCTGCTGCTGCTGGGGGTTCCACCCTCAAAGCCTGCTCCAGTCCTACTCCTCCTGCTGCCATGAGACCAAGGCTGGGTTGCACTCCACTCTGTGTGCTGTGCAACAGACCTTTCCAGTCGGCCTTCTAGGTCACCCTAGGCTGGAAATCTCCTCTGGTCCGTTGTTCTGTGGCTTCTGCTGCTCTAGAATTTGTTGAGAGTCATTCTTTACAGGTATTTTATGGGCTGTGGGGGAAGAACTTGAGCATGTGCATCTTTCCACTCTGCCATCTTGGCTCTGCTCCCTCAAGTGTGGCCTTTTGACTGAATCCAAACTTCACAGAACAAACCCTTTTATTAAGGAGATTTGCTCTGTGAGGGTTGGATTCAGTTAAAAAGCCTTGTCTGAGGAACTAGAGGGCCACATGTACCCTTGAGATTGCAGATTCCCTACCACCTAGCACTAGGAGGACCACAGGATTAGTGTCATCTCAAGTCAGCTGTAAAAAAAAAATCCTTTAATAAATCTCATTTAAATATGCAAATAATTTGCAGAGAGTTCTCCTTTTCTTCTTTGTAGTATAGATGCTAAATTTCCAAATAACTGTCTCTCTGGAAAGGCTTTTATTGCCAGATGTAGGAACTGAAATCTATAGGAGAAACTAATTGAGTTCTTTTTCTATTTTAAAACTCATAAAACTCACACAAGATAGCCCTCATTCAAATTTCTATAGTAAGTGGTCCTAATTCAAGGGAATGGAATAGATGACCTGCCTTCTGGCTCTAAATCCAAGGTCCTGTAAATTGAGCTTTTCTGTACTTTCTAAAATAGGATCATTCAAATATAGCTAATGTATTCAGACAGCATGTAAAAAGTAGGACCCTCTGTTCTCCAAATTTCCTCGAGAATATAAATACATATGGAAAAAATACAGACTATACAAATAGTGCATTTTTGAACAGCTAAATTTGTCTATTAATTGAGAGAAAAGATAAAATTATATAACTGTATAGGTAAGACAACAACATTTAAGACACAGAATATTTGTGAATCAATTAACATACATTCAAGTATCACAAGAGTCTCCAAGTTGGAAGGGACTTGAAAGGTCATCACATCCAACCAATAGCTGCAAAAAAAAGAAAATCACTTCAACATACTGTCAAGTTGTCACAGAGCTATAAGTTCTGCCTGCTGGGGCTGAGCAAAAAAAATCTATTTCCTTATAGATATAAAAATCCTTCAGATGCTTTAAAAAGCTGTTATATGTCATCCACCTCCCTTTTCCTTCTCTTTTTCAGGCTAAATCATGTCCATTTCCTTCAACTGATCCTCTTAATGTGAACTTTAAGTCCTTTGTCATTGTCATCCTCATCTGGGAACCTTCCAACTTATCAGTGTAAATTTAAAGAAAATATAGAGATATTGAAGTTCAAAGAAAGCCACTTTTGAATGAAGTGCATATGTTTAATTCTAGTTACATGACAGACTGGCAGAATGTGGGGAAGGGTAAAAAACTAGCTCAACAATGTTCTGAGGTATTAAGTCTTAAGAATGGAAAACAGAAACTAAAATATAAGAGGAAAGCTCAACTTTCATTGAAAGAAATCTTATAAAGATATCAGAAGTAAACATTTACACACATTTCTCAGACATGTGTCTAAGATGGAAGAAAAGATATTTTCTACCTTTTTTAAAGACACTCAAAACTCCCAAATAAAAAACATGTAATAAAGTAGTTGCCTCTGTATCCATAGTATAATACACTAAAGAATTCTAACAAGGTATTAATTGATTGATGGATTTACAAGAGAGAAGGCTAACCATTAGTCCTTCTCAAATTCTCTCAGCACACTCTTCCCCACCAATTCTCATATTCTGGAAGGTCATCACCACCCAATTTAAGGGTTTCTGTCTAGGATCTATTCAAGAGTTTCTTTGCTATGGTTGCAGTCTCTGCTAGCAAAGCTTATGCCTCTTTGTACCATGATATTCTGTGGCAAAAAGCAGCAGAAATCAGCTCTACCATTCACTCTTTGAAGATTATTAATTTTAAGGAAAAGAAATACTAAAAAATGAGGGGAAAATAACTCCCATGTTTTCTCAGGAAGAAGAGCACCTTTAGGAGAGTGAATGAGATGGCAAAGTGTTCAAATGAGGGAAAGAAAAGAGGAAATATTGATTCAATTGTTCAGAGGGAATCCCATTAAAGATGACTCCCATGAGGGAGGGAATAATATTCTGTAATGTCAGGTGATTATCGGTATAATCATCAGGATTATGATGCTCAGAGACACTACTATTTCTGAAAGAATGCTATGTCTTCATAGACAGCATTCTGCCTCAAGAGAAAATGAGTCAAAGTTCCTCAGAGGAACTTGTATCCAGAAGGATGGAAAAGAGTAGGTCAGGAGATTTCATGGCAAATTTCATTGGAATGGTAGGGGATAGAAAAGGAAAAGCACCATCATATATCCAGATAACTTTCTTTCACAGAACAACACTTATTATCTTCAAAAATTGCTACTGGTAAAAGGGAAGCATGTAAATGAATGAACTCAAAATGAGTACTTTAGATGAGTTATCATATGGAACATAGAAACTAAAAAGGAATGAAAATATAAGGACAATTAATCAAAGAATAAAATTTGAAAATAGGAAAGGATTATTGGTGAAGGGCATGACCAAAGACATCCTTTTATTTCTAGTAAAAAGAATGGAAACTAAAAGAAAACTTTATTGAACAAAAGAAATTAAAAGAAAAAATGATTTCAATGAGGATAAAAGGGACAAATTACATAATAGGATAAAAAGAAGAAAGAAGCAATTAATACTAAATAAAATTTGAAAACTAGAGAAAGTGATGATGAACAGGAAGGAATGGAGGGCAAGGAGAAGAGAGCCTGTGGAAATAGGAGCACCTTAAGGTAGAGTAAGCAAAAATAATGGAACAGATAAAATAGTCTTTAGAGAAAAAGGGCAACTAGAACTCTAAATCAGAAAAAAAATCAATATTAGAGACAAATAGAAATAAGTTCACCTAATATATAACTTTAAATGTGAATGGATGAAACAATTCAATGAACTAAAGGAAGGGGACGGTTGGACGAGAAAAAGAAACCACACAATCTGATTCTTATAGGAAGCAGACCTAAAATTGAAGCAGAATAAAAATGAAGGACTCAGAATAAAATTTACTATGCATTGGGTGAGTCCAATAAAGGAATTGCAAACTGTTTGACATTGTAGTAAACACAAAGGCATAAGGCATAATATAGGGATAAACAAAGAATCAATATTATACTAAAAAGTTATAGACAAAAAGCCTATTTTAGTTTTAAGCTAGTGTCCTTCAAATGTTTTAGCAGCCAAATACGTAAAGGAAAAATGAACTGCAATACAAGAAACCATAGACAATAATGCATTAATAATGGAGAATTTTAATGCTAACCAGGTTTGAACAAACATAACAGAAAATATAAACAAAAGGGAAAACAAAGAATTGAAGAAAGTGCTGCAGAATCTTGAGCTAAAAGCATTCATTTTCTAAATAAGTCTGCTAAAAATGAATTTCTTATGCCCTAAAAGGAAATTCTAAAGAACACATTGACCACGTACTAAGGCGCAGAGATATTACAAATATGTGTAAAAAGTCAGAAATATTAAACATATTTTCTTTATAATGCAATAAAAACAGTAATTATTTCAGGCAGTAAAAAAGGAAAAAGAAAATGAAATGGAGACTTAACAATGAAATTCTACATAGTGAATATGTCAGAGAATAAATCATAAAAGCAATAATTATGTGAAAGAAAATGATAATGAAAAAATTTATCGAATTTTTGGGGACAGAGCTTAAACAAACATTGCAAAGGAAATTTTATTAGTCAAAATGAATATTTCAAAAAGAGAAATGGAGATTAACAAGCTGAATGAATTTTAAAAATCAGAAAGCCAATAAGCTAATAAATTAAAAGTAAGGAAAAGAAGAAGAGATATTAGAAATTACTGGAGAAGCAAACTGGAAACAAAAAAGACCATAGAAATTGTAAAGAAAATGATGAGTTGGTTCTCTGCAAATATTTATAAAATTGAAAAACTTTCAATCAACTTGATTAAAAAGGAACAGAAAATCAAATCAATTAAATAACAATTCTAGGTGAGATCCCAATTCAGTAAAAAAAAAAAAATCAAAATTCACTATGCTCAAGTAAGTGGTAATAAAACTGAAAAAATAACATAAAAGGAGGAATATCTTAAAATATGTAAAATATGAAAACTAACAGAAGACTAAAAAAGAGTTCTTTACTAATACAATCTCACAAAATGAAATAGAACTAGAACTACGTGCAGGACTTACAAAGAAAAATATAAAAACCTGGTTTTCATGGGTTAGAAGGAGGATTCTATTACACTTTTAAAGAATAATTAGCACTAAGACCAAGCATGTGTGCTCTCCTTAATATTATTTTATATAGTTCTAGAAATACTAAGAATGGCAATAAAGCAGAAAAAGATTATTGGTGCAAAGACACATAAAGAGGAACTAAAGCTGTAGATCTTTGGTGATGGCATGATGGTCTGCTTTAATAATCCTAGGAAGTTAACAAAGATAAAAATATAGACAGTAGAGTTGCAGGCTACAAATTGAACTTACAAAAATGAACGATATTACATATAATAACAAAATTTAAAAAAAATCAACAATAGAAGGGAAAATTCCACTCATTACACACATACATGCATAAACACATATATGCACATGCATATAAGGGTGTATTACATATTTATATGCACATGGATATGCATATGTTCATTAGTATATGAATGCATTATACATATGCACATATGCACACATTTATATGTATATTATATACACATACACACACATTCAAAATTTATTCCCTAATAGAGAAGAATATGAAAAAATTTCAAAAGAGTTACATATACATGAAAAAAAAAGCTTTTCCTCAGGAGATAAGTGGTCAAAGGAAATGAGCAAATAGTTCCTAAAATAATTGGAAACTATTAAAATCATAAAAAAAGACTCCAACTCAGTTATCATAAAAAGAATGAAAATTAAAGTAACCCTGAGCTTTTATCTCATACATAGTAAATTTAGAAAGATGACTACTAGTTTAATGAATGATAAAATGCTTTTACAAAGTGCAATGTCAATTATGTTCATGAGAGTTAAAGATCTTTTCTACCCATTAATGGCCCTGTCATTAAGGGAAGCTTGTTTAGGGGAGATTTGTTTTGTAGGAAGGTGCATATCTTTGTTAATTTCTAATGAGGCACTGGATCTCAAGGGTTGTGATGTACTCTGAAAAATATGCATATATACACACACATATATATATATGTACACATACATATATATAAATATACATACACACATATAGACATATGTGTATATATGTATACATACTCTGAGGTGAGGTTTTGTTTTGCGGGTTTACTTATGGCAAGTTTTTGTTTGACCAGATGAGAATCTGCATAGCCACTAAGGAAGTCCCTGCCTTTGAAAATCCAGATGTTGGTGCTTTTCTCTCTGGTAACTATGTATGCATACATGCAATGGTCAGGTAGTTGGATCCATCTGTTGATCTGTGATATATGTATCATTTGTCATCAGACAGTTGGAAGCCCTGTCTGTTGGTCTTTGTTTCTCTGTATTTTCTTTGAAGTTCATTTTTCTGATTTTTTCCCCTGACCTATATATGCTTGATTAAAATGAATTGTTGACCACTCAAAAGTTGCTTTCCTTCTAGAAAAGCAGATCTAAGAACCTATAGAGCAGGCCCTCCTGTATTTGTTGGGGTCCTTGCTGTTATACGAAGATGGTAAAATTATGTATTGTTCATGTAGCTGTGAATCAATACATTCATTTTCTTAAGTAATTCAAAATTATGCACATAAGAGGATTAAAATACCCATTAACTTTGACTAAGAGATTCCACTACTAGTATTGTATCTGTAGAATGTCAATGATAAGAGCAAAGTTCCCATTTAAATCAAAATGCATATAAAATATTTTTTGTGTAAGCAAAGAATCAGAACTAATATTCAATAGTCATTAATTAGGGAATGTCTAAATTACTATATATGAATGCAGTGGATTATTAATTAGCTTTAGGAAATGAAAAATTTGTGAATATAGAAAACCTTGGAAAAAATTTCATGAATTCACACAGAGAGAACTAATGACTACAATTCAATTTGAAGGATGGCATCAGCAACAAAATAATCAAAAGTATATGTTGCAGAATTAGAAAGAACAAGTATGATCCCAAAGACAGAGGTATGAGAATATATTTTTCTCTAAGCCCCACTTGGAGGAGTGGGGTTGGAAGAGGAAAGATGTCCAAGTGTGTGGAGTACTGCTTATATTTTCAGATTTTTTTTTTTTTGTAATATAGTGTTCATTTTAATTGATTTTTTCCCTCTTCCTCTTTTTCTTACAACAAACTAACAAGCAAACCAACAAATCTGCTCTACGTGATTACTTTCTGATAGGTGCAAGTAGAGGGAAACTCATAGAAGTTTAGGAAATGTAAAAGCCAAAAAGATAAAAATTATTTTAAAAGAAGTTAATGTATTTAGGAAAAGGATTATCTTTTCCTTAGAAAGTCCTTAATGGAAAGGTCTGTCGCATTGAATACAGAACAGAGGGCATGGCTGCACATCACTGGGAGGCATTTCAATGGAGATAAGCTAGATGCATTTCCAGTAAGATCAGGGGTAAAACAAGGATGTCCATTATCATCATTATTATTCAATATGGTGCTAGAAATGTTAGCAGTAGCAATAAGAGAAGAAAAAGAAATTGATGGAATTAGAATAGGCAAAGAAGAAACTAATTTATCACTCTTTGCAGATGACATGATTATGTACTTAGAGAATCCCAGAGATTCAAGTAAAAGACTACTTGAAACAATAAACAACTTTGGTAAAGTTGCAGGTTACAATATAAATCCAAACAAATCATCTGCATTTCTATATATGACTACCAAAGCCCAATAGTGAGAGATAGAAAGAGAAATACCATTTAAATTTAAGGTAGATACTAAAAAATATTTTGGAGTTTACCTGCCAAAACAAACACAGGTGCTATATGAACACAATTACAAAACATTTTTCATGCAAATAAAATCAGACCTAAGTAAGTGGAAAAACATCAACTGCTAGTGGGTAAACTGACTCAATACAATAAAAATGACAAATCTACCTGAATTAATTTACTTAGTCCAAAACCAATCAAATTGATAATTATTTTCTAGAGCTAGAGAAAATAATATCAAAATTCATCTGGAAGAGCAAAAAGTTCAGAATATCCAGGGAACTAATGAAAAGAAATGCTAGGGAAAGTCACCTAGCCCTACCAGATCTCAATTTTATTATAAAGCATCAACTACCAAAACCACTTGGTACTGGCTAAGAAACAGAAGGGTAGACAAGTGGAATATGTTAGGTACTCAAGACACAGTAGTCAATGAATATAGCAATCTACTGTTTGATAAACCCAAGGACCCCAGCTCTGAAATAAGAACTCACTGTTCAACAAAAGTTGTTGGGAAAACTGGATAACAGTGTGGAGGAAGATGGACATAGACCAATGCATGACAGTATATATAAGAATAAAGTCCAAATGAGTACATGATCTAGGTATAAAGATTGATACTATAAACAAATTAGTGGAGCAAGGAATAATGTACTTATCAGATTTATGGGAAATGGAGAAATTCTTGACTAAACAAGAGATACCAAACATTATAAAGTACAAAATAAATAATTTTGATAACATTAAATTGAAAAGTTTTTGCACAAACACACCCAATGCAACCAAGTTTAAGAGGGAAGCAGAAAACTGGGAAAGAATTTTTGTAACTAGTGTGGGTGAAAAAGGCTTCATTTCTAAAATATATAGAGAACTGAGTCAAATGTATAAGAATACAAGTCATTTTTCAATTGATAAATGGTCAAAAGCTATGGACAGCCAGTTTTCAGAGGAAGATATTAAAGCTATCTATAACTATATGAAAAAAATTCTCCAAATCACTATTGACTTGCAAATCAAAACAACTCTGAGGTACCACATCACACCTATCAGATTGGCTAACATGACAAAACAGGAAGCTGATAAATGTTGAAGAAGATGTGGGAGAGTTGGAACATCAATTCATTGCTTGTGGAGCTATGAGCTGACCCAACCATTCCGGAGAGCAACTTGGAACTATGCCCAAAGGGATGCAAAAATGTGCATGCCCTTTGACCCAGCAATATCACTTCTAGGACTGTATCCCCAAAAGATCATAAAAATTGGAAAGGGTCCCACATGTACAAAAATATTTATAGTAGGTCTCTGTGGTAGCCAACAACTGGAAATCAAGGGGATGCCCATCAACTGGGGAATGGCTGAATAAACTGTGGTATATGAATGTAATGGAATACTATTGTGCCATAATAAATGATGAACAAGAATACTTCAAAGAAGCCTGGAAAGACTTATATGATCTGAGGCTGAGAAAAAGGTGCAGAACCAGGAGAACTTTGTGCACAGCAATGACTACAGTGTGCGAGAGCTTTTTCTGGTAGACTTGGAACTTCATAGAAATGCAAGGAATAAAAAAAAAAATTCCCAATGATCTTCTAAGGCAAAATGCCTTCCACATTCAGAGAAAGAACTATGGAATTCAATCACAGAATGTAGCAGATCGTGTGTGTGTGTGTGTGTGTGTGTGTGTGTGTGTGTGTGTGTGTGTTTGTGTGTATTATGTTTTGGTTTGTTAAATGATTTCTCTCATTTATTTTAATCCTTCTACACAGTATGACTATAGTGAAAATGTATTCAATAGGAATGTATGTGTAGATCCTACATAGAAAGATATACCATCTTGGGGAGGGAGGAGGGTTGTGGGGGGTAGTTAGGGGGCAAAAAATATCTAAGTTTTATGGTAGTGATTGTAGAACATTAAAAATAAAAAAAAAATTCCCAAAGAACTCTTGAGGCAAAGTGCCTTCTACATCCTGAGAAAGAATTATGGAATTTGATTGCAGAATGAAGCAGATCATTTTCTTTTGTTTTATGTTTTGTTTTGTTTTATGATTTCTCCCATTCGTGTTAATTCTTCTATGCAACATGACTAAGATGAAAATGTATTCAGTAGGAATGTATATGTAGAATATATATAAATTTGTATACTGTCTTAGAGAGGGAGTGGGGAGGGAGGGGCAGGGAGAAGAAAAAAATCTAAGATATGTGGAAGTGATTGTAGAACCCTGAAAACAAATAAAATAATTTAGTTAAAAAAAATGAATTTGAGACAGTCAAAATACTTGAAGTTCAATGATGAATTGTCTTGTCTGAAGAAAAACAATTAGTTCATGGACATTGGATTGCAGTTTATGAAGTGGAAGATATAAGATATAAGAAGACTGGATACTTGGAGGGATATGTTATGAAAAGCTTTGAATACAAAAAGAGGAATATACATACATATATATGTATACACACATAATATACATACACACATACATGTAGAAATGATAGGGAACATTGAAGATTATAAGGCAGTGACATGACAAAACTTAGGAAGGGTTATTTTGGCAACTGAGTGGATGATGTACTGCATCGAGGAGAAACTCAAGCCTTGTGATGTGGCTATCAAGAAAAGAAGTTGACTGGAGAATTCAAACTATTCACAGTCTATTAACGTAAGTTATACATCTTCAGTTCTTCTAAAATAATCCTGTCTTTTAAGTGTCATCCTAATTCCTGAAAACAGTGACATATTTTTTTTTAACTACAGTGTATATACAACATTTCTGGAAATGGTTTTAACAAAAAAAAATCAAGAAATTCTGTTTGATGGTTTGACATTGATTGTGATTCTAAATACAAACATACATATACATATATATATATATACATGCAAATCTGTGCATGTATCTTACAATATATGGTAATTTATATATATATATATATATATATATATATATATATATATATAAACTATATAGGCTAAATCTATTTGAGTGTATCTACGGCTATCTATATATCTTCAGAAAGGAAGAGGGAGACAGTTAAGAAGAATTCATGCCAAGCTCATAGAATAATCTACCAATACTTTTTCTGAAGCATGTGCTCAAGAAGCTGTAACATGGATCTCATATTGATTTTGGAGCGGTATTACAGGTAAGAAAACTTGACTGTGGGAAACTTTCTCAAACTAGTTTGCAATATGCTTAATTCTTTTTCAAATCTGAGCTGTAGTTCTGTCCCAGGAAGATATACATAGGTATCCAGTTATTCCTTTAGAACACTGTTTCTGCATTTCAGGTTATGCATTTAAACTACTTTCTATAGTTTAGGGACTCTACAGAGAAGCAAATTAAACAACATATAAACATCACTTGTAATTAATTAATTCAATAACTATTTAATAAACATATTAAGCTATATATCATCCTTTCACCCTGTTAATTTGCTTATGGGTCAGTGTAAGTTTCATGAGGGCAGGGGATTATCAATAAAGACAAGGCACTTATATTAAAGGGGAATTCAGAAAAGCTTCTTGTAGAATGTAATAAATTGATTGGTCTTGAAGTAAACAACAGAAGGCAAGAGACCGAGTGATAATTATTTTTTGATGTATTTATCCAGCCCTAACTTCTCTCCTGACCATGAGTTTTATATTTCCAATGGTTTATGGAACATTTCCATCTCGTTGTCCCACTGACGTCTTAAACTCAGTGAGTTCAGAATTGAACTCATTATCTTCTTCTTTCTTTTGCCTTTCCCCTCTTCATAAGCTAATACAGCTTAAAACTCACTAAGAATTTTGGAATACCCTTGGTATTTCAAATGAGCTAAGAAGGAAAGGGTGTTACTATCATTAAGACATATTGTTATACATTATTTGTTTTTATTTTTGTGGATCTGTCAATATTTTACTTTTTTTGATTCTTATTGATTTCTACAATTTCTATTGCTGACAATCTAAAGTAACATTTTTTTAGTGACAAAAGATAAGCCACATGAAAATCTACCCTTTTCCCCCCTTGTTTACTGATATCTGATTCAAAATTATGGAAAGCTAGTAGTTTTGGAAGAAGAGAGGAGAAAATTTCTTTACCCAAAATGTTCTTTTTGTACCTGAGGCAAGTAGCACAAAACAATTCAAGGATTGTTAAAATCTGTTGAATATACTAGGATGAATGTGTCACATGTGGCAAGAGTTTGTCTGACACTATAAAAACACTATGTAACCAGGCTTTGCCTCTCTTCCATTCTGCTGAAACATGGATTTAACTAGCTTTTCCTAAGAAATGACAAAGCTTTCTTTGGCACATGATTGTTCCAGATGGCTAAAGCATAAGCTTTTTCTTTCTTGACATAACTTTCTGTTTGCCTCTAGCCATATTGTCTGTATGACTTCCTGGTCAAGTGTGTTAATAAAAAGATTCTGCTGATTGCAATGGTTAATTATCAAAGTTGGTGGATGTTCCAAGACTGTGTGAGTAATCAAGCCCTTCCTTTCTGACATGACAAATTTCCATATATAGATGAGGGGAGAAATTCCTTTTTGAATACCCTTTCTATGCTATGCTAAATCAAACTACTTTTATTAACTATGAAGAGATCTATAAATACCTCCTTTCTTTTCAAAATCCAATCAGAATAAAATGATAGCCTGAGTTAGGACCAAACCTCAAATCTGAAGTGTAGTTGCTGTATTACTGTGCTCTCTGGCATTGCTTATTTTAACAGATAATATTTCATATATAAGTGCTAAAGTTAATGGTTTCTTAGCTGTTTAAGGACTATAAATGCTCTCTAAATTTTAGTGCATAAGAGAAAGAAACTTTAGTTGGTATGTGCTAGTGATTTCCACAATCAGTGGAAAGAGGAATGTGCTCATCTTTATCTCATTTTTGAAATTCAAGTAGTTATAAGTTGTCTTTAAGATAAATCACTAAGTGGTGAGCCACAACAAGAGAGCATGCATTTAGATTTTACTGTTTTTTTCTATGAAGACAAATTTTTCCAGGTTGATTGTTGTAATAGTAATTTCAGTGGAAAAATCTTTCTCACTAATTAATAGGCCTATGTGATCTGTTCAAATCACCTGGAAGCCTAAGTCACATGTGGTAGGAGGAGCTTGCTGAACAGGCAGAACAGGAAGGGTAGAGCAGAACCAGGGGAAAGTGACTGAGTGGGATTGGGTCTGAGGGAATAGAAAGCAGGTCAACTGACACTGCAAGGCTCAGGCTCATGACAGTTGATAGTGAGAAGGCCCTGGCTGAGGCAGAGGAGGTTTGAGAATGGCTTTGCCTCCTCTGTGATCATGTTAACAAAATTCTTGGTCACCATGATGGATTTTGCTTTCTGGTTCTGGGATTAGGCTTTCTGGTGTTTAATTGTTCTTCTTCTGCCTTCTAAATGGACAGTCTTTTACACTTGGTAATTGAGAACTATGCTGGCATATTCATAGTCACCACCAATGCTGTGAATATTGCCTTGGCAATACAATTGTATGACTTTTCTCCTCTACCTACTCATTCACCATTTTTTTAAGCAACCGTTTATGAAGCACTTTGTAAAAGTACTACACTGGAAACTAGGGAAAATGCCATCCACTTCCTACCATGTGCTTTCATTCCTATGATTATTCACTATGGCAAGTAGGAATCTGTATAACTTTACTAAAAGTTCCTTTCAATTGTGTTGATGATAGGGGAAATGTAGTGCCAAAGCAATACTCACAGTTCCTATGGTGACTATGACTATGCCAGTACAATTCTGAATCACAAAATATAATAAGTTCTCCATGTGGAAGACAGAACCAAAACATTTATTCAAACACCAGAAAACTGAAATCTAAATCCATCATAGTAACAAAGAAGGCTATACACAGTAGCAATGCAGGGATCACTATCATTCTCAAGCCTTCCTTCTGTTAGACTTTCCACAAACCAGCTCCCTTAAACAAATCACAAACAGGGTCCCTTAAACCACAGACAAGCTCTCCCACTCATGGTAGCTGCTGCCTATTCTTTCCCAACTCTGACTAGTCTGGCCTACTTCCTCTCAGTTCTGTTCCACCTCTGCCTCTTCCTCCTCCACACTTTCCTGATTCAACTGTTCAAGAAGCTCCTTCCACCATAGGCTTCATGTGACTCAAACTTTCATGTGACCCAGGCAGGTCACATGGGCCTATGAACGAATGGAAAAGATCTTCCCATTTAAATTACCATTACATTTTCCATTTAAACTACCATTACAGGAAGGTATAGAAAAACATATCTGTTTGATGATTCTTGTTGGAGGAAGAAATGGAGAGCAAATGCTCATTCAAATACAGGTCTTACATTCTTCAAAATTGGTTATATGAATGTCCTTAATGATGTACAGGGGCAGCTGAATACTTGAAAAGCTGCTAAAATAGAGCTAACTTACCTTCACTATACTAAATTTGAAATCCTGCAAACTTTCTATTCAGAATATAGAAAAAAAAATGAAGTAATCACTATGTTTTTATTCAGGGATAATCCACTTAAAAATGGATTTTAAATCAATATAAAAAATAGCTTTGTGTTCTATAGTTAGTGACTAACTTTTAAACAAAGTGGAAAAACTATTTCAACAATAAATTATTTCAGATCTGAACAAGGCTGTATACCTCTTTATATGCGCTCATGTATTACTCAAAACATCATACTGTTTTCAATTGGTCTAAATAAAGATTGGAACAAATTTTTGTAGGACTAGAATGAATCTACTTTTATTGCTTTTTAAACTTGTAGGAAGTTGAATAGATATTTTTCTGATATTAAATGAAAGACTACCTTTAAGCCAAGATCAAATAGAAGTTTGAGCTCCAATAAAAAAGTGGGTGAATATCTTCAAAGTATTTGAAAATAACTATTTTGATCTGATGGCTTGTTGACCTTTACTTAGAGAGCTACCCTTACTATCTTTTATAATTAATGTTTAAATAAGAGTTCTTTCTCTATAAATTAGATACAGTAATGTTAAAATCTTAAGTCTTACTATAACATATGTTCAGCATGGCTTCAATTCTAAATGCTATTTATGAAAATTACCTTCATACTGTATGGGAGTAGAAGAAGGGAGATGAAAAGAAAAAAAATAAGTAGTTTGTCTAGGTATTAAAATTTATTATGGTCTTAGTTAAAGTTAGTTTGATGTGTTTTAAAATATTATGACTTCCTTATAAAACACATTCATTTCTCAATATGTCTTTCCCCTTCCCTTAATGAATCTATAATGCCAACATCCAATTCAAATAAAAGTAAGGAATTAGTATTACCAACAAAAGCTACCTAATTGACTTGACTCTGAGTTGTACAATTATTCACCACATTTTGACTTATCGTGACATAGGCCAGGGGTAAAGAACCTGAACTCTCTAGGCCATGTGGAGCCTCCTAGGTCCTCAGGTGTGACCCTTTGCAAGAATCTAAACTTCACAGAACAAATCTTAATAAAAGGATTTGTTCTGTAAAACTTGGACTCAGTCAAAAGGTTGTACCCAAGAACCTAGAAATCCACATGTGACCTGGAGGTCACAAGTTCCCCACACTTGCTAGGCAGTCAGACTTTTTAGAATCAAGAGATGGGAGTACCCTATCTCTCTATATTTGGAAGATATTGCCATCCAGTTTTCCTAATTATCTGTCTTTATTTTCCTTATGCAGATTTGATTATTTTTCTCCTTCAATATCTTATTTATTTCATCTTATGATAATTACTTTTCATTTTTGCATTTTTTTTCAGAAATGTAAATGTGAACAATCCCAGCAATGCACACAAAGTTTAATCTCAATTGGAAGTGTCTTTGCTTATTCTTTCATTCAATAACTATTTAGTGAGTACTCACTATGTGCAAAGCCTTTGATGATCTACTTTTGTCTCCTATTATATCCCTTGGCATTCTCACTTTTTTTTTTTTACTACCAATGTGGCACATATTTCATAAATGGCCTGACTTCATTGTTCCCTGAAGTGCTGTCTTTTGCAATGTAATTCAGAAAGAAATTAACATTTTCCCCAATAGAATAACATTACACATTACAGCACAGTATATATTTCATAATGTTATTTGCCATGTCACTTTCATCTCACCCAAGATGAAAATTTGAACTTTTAGAATTTTTTTCTTTGTTTTCAGAAAATTTACTCCATTTCAGCACCTCCCAAAAGGATTTCAGTGTTATTTCCCAACTATGCCAGATTCCAGTAATTTGTGCTCAGGAGAGATTAGGATAGTCCCAACATTGTCCTTTGTGTTTTGTCCTTGCCAGATGAAGTTTTGACAGGCAATATTATATAATGCATTAAGTGTTAGACCTGAAACCAGGAAGACTCAAATCCAAATTGTGCCTTTGACCCTTACTTGTTATTGAAACAGCAGCAAATCATTCCAGACTTCTCTTAGCCTTAAGATTCAAATCTGTAGGGGGGAGGAGCAAAGATGGTGGAGTAGAAAGACTCATGTATGCTAGCTCCAAACCCACAGCCCATAAATTTTCTGTAAACAGAACTCCCGACAAATTCTGGAGCAGTGCAAGCTGCGCAGCAACACAGTGGAGGAGATTTCCGCTCCAGAGAGCCTTGAAAAACCAGCACCAAAGGTCCATCATGCACCGGACAGCAGAGCCCAGCCCTGCCCTGCCCTGGCCACATGCCCCGAGAGGAGCAGATCCGAGCAGGCTTCAGGGACGAAATCTCCGGTGGCTGTGAAGGTCCTTCCACCCACAAGCATTGCAGGTCAGTGAGAGAGACTTCTGGGCTGGCCGAGAGAGGAGTGGGGTGTCTCCACAACTGAGGACCCCTCAGGAGGCAGCAGCAGAGGCAGTGGCAGAGGCGGCCAGGAGCTCCTGGAGCAGGAAGGACCTCAGATCCATTACTGAAAGTCTTTGCATAAACCCCCTGAGGAAACCGAGCTTGGGAGGCAGTCCTGCCCCAACCTGAGCACCAGAACTTAAGTTCACATTGAATAGCAGCCCTGTCCACCACTGAAAGCCTTGAGGCTGGGGAGCAGCATTTGAATCTCAGACCCCAAGCACTAGCTGGGCAGATCTAGGCGGGGGGTGCAGAGGAATCTCAGAAGTCAAGTAACTGGGAAAATGCCCAGAAAAGGGAAGAAAAAGGAGATCATAGAAGGCTACTTTCTTGGGGAAAAGATGTTTCCCTCTTTCATTTCTGATGAGGAGGAACAATGCTTACCATCAGGGAAACACATAGAAGTCAAGGCCTCTGTGCCCCAAACATCTGAAATAGATATCCAATGGGCTCAGGCCATGGAAGAGCTCAAAAAGGATTTTGAAAATCAAGTTAGACAGGTGGAGGAAAAACTGGGAAGAAAATGAGAGAGATGCAAGAAAATCATGAAAAATGGGTCAATACCCTGCTAAAGGAGACCCAAAAAAAATGCTGAAGAAAATAACACCTTGAAAAATAGGCTCACTCAATCAGCAAAAGAGGTTCAAAAAACCAATGAGAAGAAGAATGCTTTCAAAAGCAGAATTAGCCAAATGGAAAAAGAGGTTCAAAAGCTCAGTGAAGAAAATAGTTCTTTCAAAATTAGGATGAAACAGATGGAGGCTAATGACTTGATGAGAAACCAAGAAATCACCAAACAAAACCAAAAGAATGAAAAAATGGAAGATAATGTGAAATATCTCATGGGAAAAACAACTGACCTGGAAAATAGATCCAGGAGAGACAATTTAAAAATTATGGGACTATCTGAAAGCCATGATCAAAAAAAGAGCCTAGACATCATCTTTCATGAAATTATCAAGGAAAACTGCCCTGAGATTCTAGAACCAGAGGGCAAAATAAGTATTGAAAGAATCCATCGATCACCACCTGAAAGAGATCCAAAAAGAGAAACTCCTAGGAACATTGTGGCCAAATTCCAGAATTCCCAGGTCAAGGAGAAAATATTGCAAGCAGCTAGAAAAAGACAACTCCAGTATTGTGGAAATACAATCAGGATAACACAAGATCTAGCAGCTTCTACATTAAGGGATCGAAGGGCGTGGAATAGGATATTCCAGAAGTCAAAGGAACTAGGACTAAAATTAAGAATCGCTTACCCAGCAAAACTGAGTATAATACTTCAGGGGAAAATATGGTCTTTCAATGCAACAGAGGACTTTCAAGCATTCTTGATGAAAAGACCAGAGCTGAAAAGAAAATTTGACTTCCAAACACAAGAATGAGAAGAAGCATGAAAAAGTAAACAGCAAAGAGAAGTCATAAGGGACTTACCAAAGGTGAACTGTTTACATTCCCGCATGGAAAGACAACATTTGTAACTCTTAAAACTTTTCACTATCTGGGTAGTTGTTAGGACCACACACATACACACACACATGCACGCACACATGTACATGTGTGCACGCACACACACATACACACATGCACGCACATACAGAGACGGAGAGCACAGAGTGAATTGAATAGGATGGGACCATATTTTCAAAGAAATGAAGGTAAATGGTGAGAGAGAAATGTGGTGGGAGGAGAGAGGGTGAAATGGAATGGGGTAAATTATCTCTCATTCAAGAGGCAAGCAGGAAACTTTTTAGTGGAGGGAAAAAGAGGAGAGCTGAGAAAAAACATGACGTTTACCCTCATCACATTTGACTAAAGGAAGGAATAAAATGCCCACTCATTTTGGTATGAAAATCTATCTTTAAATACAGGAAAGTGGGGGAGAAGGAGATAAGCAGGGTGGGGGGATGATGGAAGGGAGGGCCATGGGAGGAGGGAGCAATTTGAAGTCAACACTCAGGGAGGGACAGGATCAAAAGACAGAATAGAAACATTTGGGAGCAGGATAGGATGGAGGGAAATACAGTTAGTCTTACACATCACCAGTATTATGGAAGTCATTTGCAAAACTACACAGATATGGCCTATATTGAATTGCCTGCCTTCCCAAAGGGAATGGGTGGGGAGGGAGTGATGGGGAGAATTTGGAGCTCAAAGTTTTAGGAACAACTGTTTAGTATTGTTGTTGCTACTAGGAAATAAGAAATACAGTTAATGGGGAATAGAAAGTCATCTGGCCCTACAGGACAAAAGAGAAGATGGGGACAAGAGAAGGGAGGGATGATAGAAGAGAGGGCAGATTGGTGACAAGGAAAATTAGAATGCTGGTGTATTGGGGTGGGGGGAGGGGAGAAATGTGGAGAAAATTTGGAATCCAAAATTTTGTGTAAATTAGTGTAAAAAGTCAAATAAATAAATTTATATTAAAAAAAGATTCAAATCTGTAAAAGGATGATGATGATATCCATAGTATCCATAATAACAGTGATGCAGGGTTGTTGTGAGACTCAAATAAAATCATTGTGCCAAGGACTTTGAAAACCTTTTAAGTGCAATGCTAATGTCAGATGTTATTAATTGGAACAGTGCAAACTGGAACAGAAGACTGATCACAACCAAAGAGTATTATCTATGAAGGTGTCCAGAGAAAGGTACATTTCTTATTTATTTATTTACTTTCAGTTTTCCACATTCACTTCAACAAAATTTTGAATTTCAAATTTTTTCCTCATCTCCCCCTCCCCATACCAAAAGACAGTGTGTATTCTGATAATCCTTTCCTCCAAACCCCACTCCCTTCTACCACAATCCCCATACCCTTTCCTTCTATTTTCCTGTAGGATAAGATAGATTTCTATACCCCTTTGCCTATACAGCTCATTGCCTAGTAGCAGGTAAAAATAATTTTTAACATTCATTTTTAAAGCTTTCAGTTCCATATTCTCTCCTTTCCAACCTCCCCATGTATCCTTAATGAGAAGGCCAGTAATTCAACATAGGTCATACATGTGTAGTCATGCAAAAAGTCTTCCATAACAGTCATATTTTGAGACTATATTTCCCTCTATCCTGCTTTGCCCTCCATTTATTTTATTCTTTCCTTCGACCTGTCCCTCTACCAAAATATTTCCTTCTGATTATCCCTTCCCCCACTCTGCCATCCCTTCTATTTTCACACCTTTCATATCCACATACACCCCCACCTTCCTGTAAAGTAAGATAAACTTCCACACCCAATTGAGTGTGTATGTTATTTCTTCCTGAAGCCAAATTCAAAGAAAATAAGGCTCACTTATTCCTTCTCATCTCCCCTTTCTTCTCCTCCATTGCAAAAGTTCTTTCTTGCTTCTTTTATGTGAGATGATTTACTACATTCTACCTCTACCTTTCTCTTTCTCCTAGTACATTCCTCTCAACACTTAATTTTCTTTTTTAAATATCATCCCTTCATATTCAGCTCATCTTGTACCCTTGACTCTCTCTCCATATATATACAGACATATGTATGTATACACACACATATGTGTCTGTATATATATTATGTATAGATATATATACATGTAATACATACATACACACATATACATACTTGCATGCACATACACACATATATACATACATATATGTGTGTATGAGTATTATATATGTATATATGTATATATACATATATATATATATATATACATTCCCTCCAACTATTCTAATACTGAGAAAGGTCTCATGAGTTACAAAAATCATCTTTCCATGTAGGATTTTAAGCAGTTCAGCTTTAACAAATCCTTTATGACTTCTATTTCCTGTTTATCTTTTCATGTTTCTCTTGATTCTTGTGTTTGACTGCCAAATATTCTATTCAGCTCTGTTTTTTTTTTCAACAAGAATGCTCAGAAGTCCTCTATTTCATTGAAATTCCATTTTTTGCCCCTGAAGTATTATACTCAGTTTTGCTGGGTAGATGATTCTTGGTTTTAATCCTATTTCCTCTGACTTCTGGAATATCATATTCTAAGCCCTCCAATCCCTTAGTGTGGAAGCTGCTAAATCTTATGTTATCCTGATTGTGTTTCCACAGTATTGGAATAATTTCTTTCTGGCTGCTTTTAACATTTTCTCCTTGACTTGGGAGCTCTGGAATTTGGCTACAGTATTCCTAGTAGTTTTCTTTTGGGCATCTTTTTCAGGAGGTAATGGGTAGATTATTTTAATTTCCATTTTACCCTCTGGTTCTAGAATATCAGGGAAGTTTCTCTTGATGATTTCTTGAAAGAGGATGGCTAGGCTCTTTTTTTAAGGTGATGGCTTTCAGGAAGTCCAATAATTTTAAAGTTATCTCTCCTGTATCCATTTTCCAGATCAGTTGTTTTTCTATTGAGATACTTCACATTGTCTTCTATTTTTTCATTCTTTTGGTTTTGCTTTATAATTTCTCAAAAAGTCATTAACTTCCTTTTGCTCCATTCTAATTTTGAAAGAATTATTTTCTTCAATGAGCTGTTAGACCTCTTTTTCCACTTGGTTCATTCTGCTTTTTAAGGCCTTTTAAGGCATTAAATTAAGCTAAATTTCATTAGCTTTTCGAACCTCTTTTGTGATATGAGTTAGTCTAATTTCAAATGTGTTATTTTCTTTAGCGTTTTGAAGGATTTCCTTAGCAAACTGTTGACTCATTTTTCGTGGTTTTCTTGCTTCATTCTCATTTCTTTTCCCTATTTTTCCTATATTTCTCTCACTTGATTTTCACAATTTTTTTTAGCTTTTACATGATCTGAGACCTATTCATATTTTTCTTGGAAGCTTTGGAAGCAGGAGCTTTGGTTTTGTTGTCTTCTTTTAGTTGTGTGTTTTAATCTTCCTCATCACCAATGATGAAAGAAAATACCTCTTCAGTGAGAAACTAAGAATCTATGGTTTGTTTTTTTTCTGCTTGCTCACATTATCAGTCAGTTACATGGCTTTTGAGGTCTCTGTTATGTGGAGGGCTCCAGAAGAAGCCTCTGCTTCAGCAGTGGCAGTTGCTGCCCTGGGACTGGGACTGGGCTACAGGAGCCAGACTATGCTCCCCTGTCAGTCAGGGGAGAAACTTTTCCCATTGATCTTTGAAACTGTCTTTAGTGTATGTGGGTTGAGAAGTCTGGCAACTGCAGTTGCTGTCAGTGATTCAGTCCCTGAAGGCCTGCTCCAGTTCCATCCACATTGACTTGGTCCACACTGAACTGCACTATGCTCCCAGCTTGGTGAGATAGACCCTTCCTGTCAATTTTCCCAATTTTCTTGGGCTGGATATTTGCATTAGCCTGCCATTTTCTGACTTCTGCTGCTCTAGAATTTGTTTACAATCATTTTTGCAGTTTTTTTGAGGATTATGGTGGGAGAGCTCTAGCAGGTCCCTGCTTCTACTCTGCCATGTTGGCTTCACCTCTTGAAGAGTACATTTCTAAAGCATTTCCAGAGACATATAACATTGTAGCAGAGAAATAAAAGGAAATTCCTTGGCCCTTTCAGGCTTTATTCATTCATACAGTTGGCAATATTTTGGGATTTTAATAGTCTTGCTATTTGTAGAACTCTGCTAAATTGTAGAAAAATCTTTTGCATTTGGATTAAAAAGTTTCTTATTAACTTCAGTATTAATACCTAGCATTTATATAGTGTTTTAAAAGTTTTTAAAGCTCTTCACAAATATTATTTCATTTTATTCTCTTAAGAACCCTGGGAGATAGATGCTACTATTATACCAAATTTACAAATGAGGGAACTTAGACAGACAGGCTAGTTTTCTTTCTCAGGGTCACGCAGTTAGTGTCTGAAGCCAGATTTGAACTCATTTCTTCTTTACTCTAGGTGCAGTGGACAGAACACTGTACCAACTCAATGCTCAGGAAAGACTTTATGAAAGAATGTATATATACTCTACCATGGAGTGGGGATTTTCTGTTTCTTACTTATAACTTCTAACTCTTACCTCTGTGAATCTCACAGAGACAAATCTTTAAATCTCAGTGGACCAGTCAACTCTTTTACATTTTGAAAATACTAGTAGAACCTTTGTCAATCTACATTGGTAAAAGGAGCTCCAGACCCTAATGAATGCAAACATCTCTATGCACACACACACACACACACACACACACACACACACACACATCTTTTCCTGATAATAATCTAGGGAAGAGACAAGAGATTCTAAAATATCTCATTCAGTTATTTTCTACCTTTTAAAAGTAAATGTTGTACATGTGTGTGTTTAGTGTTAATTGGAAATGCTCAGTTATTCAGAGAATAAGAAATAGTTTTCAGTGTCTATTCAGGGAGACAAGATGCATACCCATGCAACATTAAATTATAAGAATAAAATAATATTAAAAGATCACGAATGATTTATGATCAAATAAATTATTCAGACAACAATTTATACAGAGGAGTTTAGAGAAAGAGGGGGACATGTGAGGTTAGATTCCTTGAGTGTAGAACAGGTTTTGTGGATAGGACAGAATTTAAGATGGCTTCTGATAATTACTCAGAGAAGAAGAGTTAAGGCATTCTAGGCACAGTGAAATCAACAGGCAAAAAGAAAGGTTTTTCAGATGTTACTTTGGGATGGGGAGGTGTTAGGTTTTCTCATTAATGTTTGTTTTGAGAGAACTCTGCTATGACATTTAAGGAGATCTTCTTCTTCTGATCTTCTAAGGACTACCTACTTTGTATGTGTCTTCTATCTCTGGAATAAATAACGATGGAGAAAGAAGACAAAACCTCCAATCATCAGTGTGTAAAACTGTAAGGTCTCTTCAGATCACTTATCTTTGCCATTTAACAGTGTGATTTATTTCCTAACATCCACTTGTTTTCTAAAATACACATTGATGAGCATGTAGAATCTTGGAGAAAATCTAAATCATGTTAATTTTGTCATACTAAGCAGAGTGCCTGCTCAATGAAGCTGATCAATTATAAATTCAATATTTCTTTCTCTAAGAAAACTAGCAAGTTTTTCAGATCTGATTTATTTTTACTGAACAAACCTCACTTAATTCTTTCATTCCCTTGATGTTTCAAATTCCCTTATACATTAATCTCTTATTATAGTAATTAATTTCTAAGAAGATTTGACTTACTGGTTATTTTGCCATCCCTTTTCTTATTATTTAAAAAAGCACTACAGTTTTATCTGTCCAGGAGTCTCACTTTTGAGCATGTAGTGATTTTTCAAACATAGCATCATTGGCTCAGTAAATATGTAGTTTATTCCCTTAATAGCTTTGAAAGCACATGATCCAGACCTCCTGAATTGTATATGTACAAATTTTTCTAAGCACTGTATTCCCTTATGTCCTTTTTGTCAATAGCTTTTTCTCTAAGGCAGTATTACTGCCTAATCTTCCACAAATTGTTTTCCTCTTTTCTTTTAACAAATCTTATTTTTAAATGCCCTCAAATAACCCAGTCATTTCACTTTGGAACCGTTAAATTTTTTTCTTATTCATTATTGATCATTTAGACAAGGGAGATTTAGATAACAGTTCAATTATGCCATTTGGAATGACATGGGAGCAAGTGGCATTAGTTTCTTGGTACAGGCTAATGGTACACTCAGTTTTTCTTTCTTTTACCTCTGTATTTATTACGTCTACCTGTGAACCATTTAGTCTGGCTTCTCTTCCCATTCTAACAAATGTCAGTCTATTTTAAAAGACAGAAACTGCTACAAGATGCAAGTTATTATTTAATATCAATATCACAAAGTAGTAGGTGTTATTAATAACACAATGTACTAGGCACTGTTTGATATAGCAGTATATTTGGATAGAAATATCGTTTGAATAGTGTAATAACAAGAGGATTAATTCATTTAATATCTCCATGTGTGAAAATATCTTCATGCAGAGGATGATGAACTGGTGTTATCTAATTCCATGAATGACTGCAACGATTACTGTGACAAGTCAGTTTAAGAAAGAAATTAACCAAAGCAGGCCTAATGTGCCCTTGGGAAGTTGCAGAATAATAATTCTGGAATGGTTTAAATGTGGTATAAAGTGGAAGGACTGGCTGTTTTTACTAGGTTTCTCAGTTTCTATCTTCCACTGTCAATAGTCTCAGACGATCTTAGCTTTCTTGTGCTTGAATCCATTCTATCCCGATTGTGACACTGTTTTATTACCCATGCTAACCCTTTCATATAGCTCACTTCTCCATCTCTAAAGCATCCATGTCTTCAGTCTACAAGTAAGTAAGTTCCAGTCCTATTCAAATACCTTAAAGAATTCAAAGACAGATGAGAAAAAAAGACTTTATATATAAATTCATTGCAGGTTGGGATGCTAGAAGGTAGATGACTATTCCTCCCTCAAGGAAATTTTGACAACTCCTATAGGTGAAGTTTTGACTGCTATTCATGAGTCCCCATTAAATATGCTCCCAAATATTAGTAAGTTAGAAAGTTTGAGAATGTTTCCTGTATCAAGGGTATATTCTTTTCAAGTGAAGTCTTCTTCGTTTGAAAGTCAATAGGTAAAAGAGGTCAAAACAAAAGAGGTCATACTTTGGAAACTTTTACACACACACCCAGCATCTGACTCAGCCTTTTCTGCATCATCAATCATTCCAACAACACAGCCAACCAGAAGATGTTTTGTGACTCCATTATACCAGCCTCTCAGGCACTAAAGTCCAGAAGAAGAATCACTGAGCTACCATAGATTGGACTGAAAACTGAATAGGTGTATTGTATATGCTCAGAAGAAGGTGGACAGGGGAGAGGGGGAGGAAAGGCCCTTCTATTCTTGGAAACAAGTATATCAATCTCAAGTTTCCATGTGCTTGCCCATAAGGCTGAATGAGCATGCCCCAATATAGGGTTAGAAAAAGGGTGCTACTGTAGCAACATATTAACTTTTTAGCAGGATGTCATTATAAAAAAGAAATTATCTAAAAATTTGTTTATTAAATAGATTATATCTGTGTTTAGCTATTCATAAAGGTTAGCTCACTTTAGGGCAATGGAAAAAACTTATCTACTTAAAACACTGTTAATTTGACTAGAAATTGTTATTTTTTTTTTCCTGCAAGGTAAGTATATTTTTAAGTCCCAGTTGTAATTTTTTTCTTCCCTAATAATATTTTACTTTTTCCAATTATGTATCAAGAAAATTTTAGCATTCATTTTTGTTCTATTGTATTCATATTTATTTTGTTAAATATTTCCCTATTTTTTTTCATCTGTTTTATTTTTCCAATTACATGTAAAGATGGTTTTCAACATTCTTTTTTTAAAGATTTTTAACAGAAAGTATTTATTTGCTTTTTAAATTCATTTATTTTATTTTTCAACATTCATTTCCATAAGATTTTTGAGCTCCAAATTTTCTCCCCATCTCTCTCCTCCTCCTCCCCTCGATAACTACATTCTGATTATCCTTCCCTCAATCTGCCTTTCCTTCTATCATCATTCCACCCCCTCTTATTCACTTCCCTTCTATTTGCCTGTAGGCAAAAAAGATTTCTTTTTTTTTTAAATTAAATTTATTTATTTTCAGTTTTCAATATTCACCACCACAAAATTTTGAATTTCAAATTTTCTCCACATACCTTCCCTCCCCTCACCCCAGAACAACATGTATTCTGATTACCTCTTCCTCCAATCTGCCCTCCCTTCTATCACCATCCCTCTCTTCTCTTATCCTTTTCCCTTCTATTTTTCTGTAGGGCAAGATAGATTTCTATACCCCATTGGCTGTATATCTTATTTCCCAGTTGCACGTAAAAATAATTTTAACATTTGTTTTTAAGACTTTTAGTTCCATGCTCTCTCCTTTCCTCTCTCCCAGCCCACCCTCATTGAGAAGGCAAGCAATTTGAGGTAGGTTATACATGTGTAGTCACACAAAACATTTCCATAAGAGTCATGTTGTGAAAGACTAACTGTATTTCCTTCCATCCTATCCTACCACTCATCTATTCTATTCTCTCCTTTGACCCTGTCCTACCTCAAAAGTACATGCTTCTGATTAGCCCTCTCCTCATTTACCCTCTTTTCTATCATTCCCCCCTCTTATCCCCTTACCTCCAACCTTTCTGTATGGTAAGATAGAGTTCCATACCCAATTGAGTGTGTATGTAACCAAATCTGATGGCAGTAAGGCTCATGATGGGAGCATTGCTCACTATCCAGAACCCAGGCAAGCATGTCACCATGAAATTGACATACAATACTGATGAACTCCAGGCAACCAAATTTTAGCATAATTTTCCATAAGCCCTCAAGACTAACAGTGTCAAAGACCTTGGTCAGATCTAGAAATGTGTGCAGATCTCTATTCTGCTCCTGGCATTTCTCCTGGAGTTGGCAGGCAACAAACACTATATCAACCGATCCTCAGACCTTTTTGAAGCCACACTGGCTTTCAGGTAAAGGATCAGCCTATTAGAAGAACTCTAGCAAGAACTTTGCAGACAATGACTAAGAGAGAGAACCCTTTCTCCCCCGTGATAGTCACAGGACAATCCTTTATGGAGACAGACAACGGAAGCATCCTTGAACTCCTGGGGGATAACCTCCTCTTGCCATATAACCTGGAAAATTTCAGTCAGCTTTTGTATGAGCAATGAACCCCGTACCTTGTAAATTTCAGCTAGAATAGAATCAGCTTTGCCACATGAAAGGGGCCTAATGGCCCTCAGAACCTCTTCTTCATTTGGAAGTTCAGCTAAGGAGGGGTTGACTTCAACTTGAGATAAACAGTCAGTGACCTCAGCATTGATTGATGATGGTCTGTTGAGAACACTATGAAAGTGTTCAACCCATCTCTCTAAATTCATATCCTTTTCACTAATCAATGTGACTCCGTCAACACTGAGTAGGTGTGATGCACCATAGGTCCGTAAATAGCTTTCAAGGAACCATAAAAGTGTAGCTTGTTATTATTAGCGTAAAACTGAATTTCATCTGCCATCTTCCTGATCCAGGAATCCCACATCTCTCTAACCTTTGCTTGTACTTTGCTTTTGATGGAATCAATGCTGCCTTCTTAGAGGTGGATGAACTATCCTGTTAGTATATCCTGTGGAGTTCTCGTTTTTCATTTAACAGCTTCTGAATTTCCCCATCATTTTCATCAAGTCAGTCTTGTTTTTTGTGAGTGTTCTGACCTAGGTGAGCAAATGTCGTGCTGTACACCAAATCTCCAAAAGCTGCCCACTTCTTTTTTATTCCACTGTTGCCAACTGCGTGTTGGCTCAACTTTCCCTCCAAGTCAGTAACAAACTGTTCACTCTCAGATAAGAGCTCTAATTGATTGACATTAATTTCATTCATTTCATTAATTTCCACATTAGTCATATTCTGAAAGAAGAATCATAGCAAAAGGGAAAAATCATGAGAATAAAAGTGAAAATTGTATGCTTCACTCTGTATTCAGACTCCATAGTTCTTTCTCTGAATGTGGATATCATTTTCCATTACATGTCATTTGGAATTGTCTTGTATTATTGTATTGAGAAGAGTTAATTCTATGATAGTTGATCATGGAACAATGTTGCTGTTACTGTTTCCAGTGTTCTTCTGATTCTGTTCACTTCACACAGGCTCATTTCATGTAAGCCTTTCAAGGTTTTTCTGAAATCGACCTTCTTATTCTTTGTTACAGAACAACAGTATTCCATTACTTATATTCATATATCCAACTTACTCTGTCATTCTCTAATTGATGAGAATCTCCTCAGTTTCCAATTCTTTGCCACTACAAAAGAGCTGCTATAAATATTTTCATGAAAATTTTTATGATGTCTTTGGGATACAGACCTAGTAGTGGTATTGCTAGATCAAAGAGTATAGCATTTATTTTTGCAGGATTTTGAGTTCCAAATTTTTCTCCCAGCACCCTCCCCTCTTTTATTCTAAAAATGACAGACAATTTGATATAGGTTATACATGTGCTGTGAAGTAAAACATATTTCCATGTTGGTAACAGTTGTGAAATAAGAAGCAGATCAAAAGAAAAAAGCAAGAAAAAGAATAAAGTAAGGTAAAAATATGTTTCGATTTGCATTCTGAGTCCTTCATTCTTTATCTTAATGTGGATAGCATTTTCCATCACAAGTCTTTTGTTATTGCCTTGGACCATTGTACTGAGAAGAATTAATTCTATCATAGCTAATCATCACATAATATTACTGTTACTGTGTCCAACGTTCTACTGGTTCTACTCATTTTGCTCAGAATCAGTTCATGTAAGTCCACTTTTTTCTGACATCTGCCTATTTGTCATTTCTTAGGGCACAAAAGCATTCCATTGCATTCATATACCACAGCGTATTCAGTCATTTCCCAACTGATGGACATTCCCTCAATTTCCAATTCTTTGCTGCCATAAAAAGAGCTGCTATATTTTTGTACATGTAGGTCTTTTACTTTTTTTATGATCTCTTCAGGATAAAGATCTAGTAGTGGTGGTATTCAGTTAGAGACTGTATAAGAAAGTTAAAGGAGGAGGTAATGAAGACTGTCATAATGAATGGAAATGTAGATGCATACTCCCTTTGCATTTTACTTAAGAATATAATCGTGAAGACACCTTCCTCCTACTTACAAGCACTTAATTTTGATTCTAAGAATTGGGGGGGGGGAAAGGGCACCCTCTTTCGATGGTGATGGAGAGAATTTCACAATTAAGTGACTTAGAGGACTGAGGAAAAGACAAAATTCCTAGAGAGAGAATAATAAATAGCCAGTAGATTCAAAATCAGAATAAACTGACAAGGAAAGAATTGTCTATTGTTCTATTGAAAGTAGGGGTAGATTTTGGAAACATAGATGGTACCTGAACTATTAAACTATTCAGAATGTACTGAGAAAAGAGATCTGATACTACACAACATAGAGAAGTAAGAACTGCCCTTATAAATCCTCCTGAACCCTTGTATCCAAGTTTGTTGCACCTTCAAGGAGAATAAGATGTTGACTAAGCCCCAGCTCAGATTAAAGAAATACACAGGTTGGGTTACAGATGCTTTATCAATTTGACTATATATTGGAAAAGTGATCAAATATTGTAACTTGCACATTAATAGATACTGGGGCAGAGGGCTCCCTTATATATGGAAAACCTGATAAATTTAAATATAGAACTTCTATCACCATCCCAGAACTGGGAGGCACTGAATCAGTCAGAGAAGTCAGCCTAACAATGAAGCTTGGATAATTACCTAAGAAAGAATATACTATGGTAACTTTACCCATAGCTGAATACACCAATGGAATAGATACATTGAGAGGTATGATGTTAAATTTACCTGAGGAGAGATACCAATTTTCAGTAAGGAAGACAGTATACAGGTAAAATAAAAGTGGACCCAATCACTTTACCTGAACATTTTGAAGTGATTACTTTAAAGAAGTATTGTATGTCAGGTAAGCAAGATGAAATTGCCATTACTATAAAGGAATATATTGAGCCAGGAGTGTTAGTCTCTACAATCAATCAATGGAATAATCTTGTCTGGATAGTATGAAAGTAAGATGGGACATGGAGGCTAACAGTGGATTATAGACAATAGAATAAGGTCACTACTCCCTTGTATGCAGCTTTTCCAGATACCATTACTTTAACAGAAAAGATCTAGAAATATAATGGAACTTGGTAACCAGTTATTGATAAAACTAATGTTTCTTTACTACCCCAATAGATCTGAAACAATGGAACGAGTTTGCTTTCACTTGGCTGGGCCGACAATATACTTTTACACACTTGCCACAAGGATACCTGTACAGCAGCACTATTTGTCATAGGATTGTGGCTAAACATTTGGATGAATTAGAGCTACTGGTACACAGCTTACTCACTGTATAGATGATACTATGATACAGGGAATAACTATAGAAGAACTGGAGAAGAGTTTTACACTTTTAAGTGAGCATATGAAAATCAAAGTGTGGGAGATTAACTCTGCAAAGATTCAAGTGCCAGCTCAAACCATAAAGGTTTTGGATATACAGTGGAATCAGGGGCTGCAAGAGATTGTCCCCTGAGTCTGACAAAAAATTCAGGATTAGTATCTCTCATTCATTGTTAAAACAAGTAGCAGAAGAATATTATGTATGCCAGTTGGAAAAAGAATGAACTGTTCCTCAGTTAGTAACTGGAGAGGTAGCAAGGGGGAAAATACTAGCCCAAATTTGGCAAATACATTGTATTGGACTCTGACCCCAAGATAAAGGATGCAAATTTATATGTACTGTGCTGACATCTATTCAGGTATACTAGTGGCTTGACCCTACAAGAATGTGACCCAGAAGAACACCTGTAAAACTTTAGATATCATGAGTCTATATTACTAGACCCCAGTGAAGATTCAAAGTGACAATGGGTCACATTTCAAAGATAATGAAATGAAGAGATATTGTGTATTAAACAACATGGAATGGATACATCATATTCCATATTATCCATAGGCATCTGGGTTAATTGAAAGAATGAATGGATTATTGAAAGTATAGTTAAGGAAGTTAAGTTCTCATAATTTTTATGAACACTGGAAAGATAATTTATTCATTGTTTTACATAATTTGAATAATGGACCATTGGGAGGGAGTACACCTCTAGCTAGAATGATGATCCCAAATCTACAAGTTAAAAAATAACAAATACAAAAGATTCTAAATATTGATTATTGGACTGTGAGGCCGCATGTCCTAGTACTATATCTAGGAACACCTGGTTCTGCAGGATATAATTTATATTTTTTATAGGACTTTTTGTTGGATAGAAAATAAATCAGAACCATCTCTACAGAAAAATGAATGAAGTTCCCTAAAAATCATTTTGAATTGATATTACCTAAATCAGGATTAGCAGCTTGAGAAATACATGTATTGGCTGGAGTGATTGATTCTAATTATCTAGGAAAAATTATTGTTACTTTCCAAAATTCAAGTGATGCACCCATACAGTTTTGCAAAAATGATATAATAGTTCAAGTTATTATTATTGCTTGTGAAATAATACCCCCTGTGAAAACTGACCCCCCCTTCTGAAATAACTAGCAGAGGAACTGAAGGATTAGTTTCTACTGATACAATAAAATTGGGAGCTAAAGTGTGGGTGAAACGGAAGCCAGACAATGTTCCAAAAGCTGTGGAAATTACAGCACATGGGAAAGATAATACCATAACTGTTATTTATTCAGGAGAGGATGATTACCAAATTGTACCCTTAACTAATATATTCTACTGTGAATGAGGCCATTATAGTGGGTTCATGGACTCCAGAAGCACTGCTGACCCTCTATCTACCCTACTTTTGTTTATTGTTTCCTTCCTTCTTTTTGGCTTTTGTCTGTTCATCTTGTTTGTTAGATTTGTTTTCTGCGGCTTAGTACCCTCCATCTGCAGATGCCCGATTGCTTAAGCTGGATGTCATTCCCTGTGTGATGTGCACCCTGGATCTGGCATCAACCAAGCTCTGGATGCCCCCTATAGGACTGATCCCTGAATGTGACCTTTTGGGGCAGAGACAGCTCCAACTCCAATTTCAGAAAGAGGTAACTATGGAAGGAGAGACCTTTATCTCAAACCCCACCCTAAGATTATTTTATGTGCTCATTTTGTGTGATCCCTGTTATACTGTTGTAAAGTTCTATTGGCACCAGTTGCCTTAGATACTGTTTTATATGCTTATTTTCTGTTATCCCTGCTACAATTCGGTTGATACTCTGTGTCCCACCAACATACGTAATGAATATGAAAGGTCTTGGTGCTAAATATACTAGCAATTTAAATAAAACGATCTTTCTCATTCATTAACAGGCCCATGTGACCTGCTTGAATAGCCTGGAGACCTAAGATACATGCGGCGGGAGGAGCTTGCTGAACAGGAGGAAGAGGAAAGGTGGAGCAGAACTGGGAGGAAGTGAGTGAGTGTGGCCAGGGCAGAGGAGAGAGGACACAAGCAGGCAGGCAGGGAGGCATGGCAAGGTTTAGTCAGGTTTGTGAGTGTTTGCTTGTGAGAAGGCCTTGGTGGGGTTTGGGAATGACTTTGCTTCGTACTGTGATCATGTTTATCAACTTCTGATTTTGCAATTTGGCTTTCTGGTATCTAAATATATACTTTTCTTCTGCCTTCTATATGGAGAGTCTTCTATACTTTGTGACTGAGAACTAGTGCCAGTATATTCATAGTCACCACCAGTGCTGTGAATATTGCCTTGGTGATACAGACCTGTAATTGTCATAGAAACCAGAAGTCAGGTGAGTATTAGATGGCTTGTTATTCACTATCTGACTTAAGGATCCACACTTCATTGAATGACCAAGATCACTGGAAGGAATCAGCACTAAAAGTAGTGTACACTGTCCACTGCAGCTACCTCAAAGTATCCTTGGAAAATTCAATCCCTAACTTTCCTCAATTTCTATCCTCCTCTGAATTCCTTTTCTACTGTGCCATATGAATTTCTTTTCTGTCATTAACAAACTCTGCTTCATCCTAGATTTGCCCCTCTCACATTCCTTGAATCTTTTTGGGCTCATTGAAATATAGTTTTCATCTAATGACCCCTTCTCTTGACATCTGCTTCATCGATGGCTATTCCTTCACATATAGAGCCAGGAGGAGGAACTGGTATATTCTTTGCCTTCACTGATTATCATTTCCAGATGCTCTGCCAACATCACTCAGTTGTTTCTTCTCTTAATTTCAAGTGAATTTATTCCCATCCATATGCCTATTACATGAAATTTCATAAACCTACAGGTCACTCTCCTTCTTGTCCCCAAAATTAGAAAATACTTCAGTCAAAATCTATTTTCTCACTGTCCCTCCTGCTATGTTCTTACATTCTACACTCTGCTACCTATGACACTTATATTTAGTTTATTCCATTAATGAGCCTGAATTATCAGTAATTAAACTATTTCACTCTTCCATTATCTCAACTAATTTCACATAGGTACTAGAATTTCTAGTTATAAAAATGATGATGATGATTAGCTTCAAAACTGAAAATTCTATTTTCAGATGATAAGGACTCTGCAGAAATGACACCAGGCTGCATTCTTTCCCAAGGACTTCTTAATATATGAATTTGGATAAAATCCTTGTGATGTGACATTAAAATATGCAAATTCAATGTAAAAACAAGACTGAAAATGTTGTATAGTTTCTGCATCAGCTATCTCTGAAACCATTTCTATAATCACCTTTCCTATTCTGAACAAAGATCTACTACATAGGCTGACTCAGTGAATTAGCAGTGAAATGGAGGAACGTAGGAAAAGGGCCCTAAATCCTGCTTCCTTGGGGATGTAATTATCTATCAATAGGAACTTAGTAACATCCTAGGTCAAGCCTTTGATTCTACAGTTGTACGGAATGGAAGATTTTATATATATGACAGAACTAATCACAAAATACCTTTGCTTATCATTGTATGAATTTGTATTTTTTAAAGGTAATATGTCAATGATAGATGATTTTTGTCTTTGCCAGTTACAGAAAACGATGTCTTCATGGGCACTCTGCAAGTAGATGCTAGAAGCAAGATTTGAACACTTCTTTCTGAAAACAAGTCCACCACTATATTAATTACAGGGCACTTTCTTTCTGTTTTTTTAAAGTAACAAGTAAATGTAAAATATATGAGTTCTAGTATGATGAAATTTACAGTCATAAATGGCTTATTTTAAAATAATTGCTTGTGAGAGCAGTTGTCCTAGTCCTGATTAAATACAGAAACATTTCCATCATCAGGAACCAGCCAGAGTAGAGCTGATAAGTACCACAGATATGGACTAGAATATTTGAAGGGATAGGATGTGCTCAGGAGTGAATTCTTCAAACAAACAAATAAATACATATATTTATATATATATATATATATACACACACACACACATATGCATATATATTCACATATGTATATATATTCACATATGTGTATATACACAGATATACATATATATGCACACATACACACATACATATATATATATAAAGTGTGTATGTATGTATATATCTATGTATGTATGTATATAATCAATGTAGCTATATCTGCCTTTAAAATGTCACATTCTATTTGAAAATGTCAAATATGCTAAGGGTACCACAATAAACATTTTAAATGGTTACTTAATATAAAGTCCTATACTGTGTGCTGGTGGGCATTCAAAGGTTTTATAATAAACAGTCACAGTTCTCATGAAACTTTAAGTATAGCAAAGAACTGCAAGGAAAACAGAGAGTTGGACTGTTGATCGAAACAAAACTAGAACAAAATTAAGAGTTTTGGCATCTGTGGTGTGGTAGTGAAAGCCCTCTGAATTGATATGATCCAGAAATCTAGAAGGGGCAAGTACTTCACTCTTGAAAACTCTCTGGTAGCTTTCTTTTTTAACAAGTTGCTCTTCCTAACTACATGCTAATTAGTAACTATCTAGCTAGTGTAGAGATCCCAATATGACAATCATAGTGGAAGGGTAAAGGAAGTTGTTGTACTCTTTTTCACATCATTAGCCTCTTCTTTCCATCATCACCAGTCCCTTAATAAGCATGTATTAAGCATATGATATGAGTCGGGTACTATTCTAGTAGCATCTACCTATGGGACAAACCTTAGACTCATACGACACTAAATGAAACCAGGCCTAGAAAGAAAATGTAAAAAAGGCCAAGTACTATGGTGGCAAGATCAGAAATTTCCATAAAAATATAACTCAAAGGTAATTACACTTTCCATTACTTATGTATCTTATAAATTCAATAAACTGTTACTCTTGCATTTTGATTTTGTATATTTGAGAAAGTCCAATGAAATTAAACAAATTTGTCATAAAATAATCAGTGCTATAAATGAAATATCAAAATAAAGTGTCAATACCATTACCTTAGCTTATATCTAATGTTATTGTGCAATATGACTTTTAAACTCATGGTTAATATAAACTGAATATATGGTACTCCATCATAGTTTTAAAACACATAAGCCCCACAGGAAATGTAACTATATATAGTCTCTAGCTCAATAACTCAGTTACTATGTGGATTTGCATATGACATATTGTAATATCCAGCTTTTCAGTTTCAAAAAGGAGGATGCACAGCTTGCATTGTTTCAAACACTGAGTCTAAAGTGATTAGTTTGTAAATGTATATTTGGATATAAACATATGCATATATGTATGTATGTATATATGCACGTATGTATGTATCCATCTACGGATAGGTAGAAGACCCAAGAAAATGGGCAGAAGATGAATGATTCATTGAAATGGTTATGAAAGTTGGTGGACTGTAAATAAGGAGTGTCCACTGGTATTCAGTGAGATATCAATCTTCCTGAGTTCAAATTTGGCTTTAGACACTTACTAGCTGAGTGACTCCAAGCAAATCACTTAACCCTGTTTTCTAGAGTTTTGTCATCTGTAAAATGAGCTGGAGAAGAAAATGGTAAACCAATTCAGAATCTTTGCCAAGAAAACAACAAATGAGGTCACACAGAGTCAGAAAGAACTGCAAATAACTGAGCAATAGACAGTATTTTAAACTAGCTAGAAGAAATTACCAAAATTGCAGAGGCAGGGGTCTGTGGCTGGAGGGCTTTTTCATATGGACTTACAGGAGAATTCCATCAAGCTTTTAAAGATATTAAAAGTTTCACTATATACACAAAAATGAAGGAACAACACTCCAGTGAACTCATTTCATGAAAAAAAAATATAATCCTAAGACTTAAAACTGGGTAAAGATTTATAAAGAATGAGAACTATTAGGCCAATAGCATTAATGAATATTGATTGAAAATTTAAATGAAATTCTAGCTAAACTACTGCAACAATTTATTCAAAAGACATTCATCATTCCCAAGTTGTATTTATAGCAAGGATTCGTGTTTATTCGTATCAAAATCCCAAGATCCTCCTCCCAGAACTCCACATTTGATCATATCAAAAGATGCAGACAGTTTTTAACAAAGAACAATACTCATTTTTGCTTAAAATAATAAATCTACTTGTCAAAGGAATAGGTTTATATATTTAATATGATAAAACATATTTCTTTAAAATCAAAACCAGTCATTAAATATAATGAGGATTACCTAGAAGCTTTTTCCAATAAATATAGGAGTGAAAACATGGATAACTAAGAGGAAATGAAAGTATCACTGCATTCTGAGAGAATACCAGTTCATTAAGAAAATCCTAGGGCATAAAGAACCCAATTGAGACATTTAATAGCTTTAGTCGTATAGCAAATTACAAAATTAGCAAAAAGAGATCAATGACATTATGTAGTAATAATAAAACCCAAGTGAAAATAGCAGAAATGGAACATGAATAGATAAAATAGAAATACTCAAAACAAAGTCAAGTGCAAGTCATGCCATTATTTCTCTGATGGCACGGTCTTCTTCTGCAGCAAAGGATGAACACACACACAACATGCATACATACAATGACAAAATTATCTTTAAATAAGTAACACTTCAATAAATGGAGATGCTTTCAGTGCTGATAGATGGATTATGCCAATATAATTATACTGACAAGAATTCAGCAATTTTAGGTTTTACTAAACAATGAAGGAGATTCTTCTCAGAGGGCTGAGATTAAAAACAATCTATATGGCATTATGAAAAGTATGTAGGAATAGTTGGTGAATAATATTTCTTAACTTCAAACTATATAGGAATCATTAAAAATATGTGTTAATGATGTAAAAATAGAAAAGTAGATTAATGAAAGATATTATTCAAGTACAAATCAGAAAAGATTGATCTTACTAATATAGTATTGAATTACAAGACATACAGGTGAGAAGGGACAGCTAAGTGCAAAGGCAAAGAAATGGGAAATGTAATGTTGTTTATGATACAGAGTAAGGAGGTCAACTTTGTTTGACCATAAATTATATGAAGAGGAGTAATGTTCATAATAGAGTTGAAAAGATAGGCTGGCTTCAGGTTGTGAGGTGTTTTAAATGTCAAACAAATGGGTACATATTTTGTCCTGGGAAGCATTTGGAGCTGTTGGAACTTATTGGGTAGGAGAATTACATGGTCAGATCTGAACTTTAGGAAAATCTTTTTTGGTATCTGTGTGGATTGGGAAGACTAGAGACATGCAGTTAGGAAACTATTGAAATAGTCCAAGTGAGGTATGATTACAAACTGAACTCATAAGCATGAGCATCAATTTCAATAAATGTAGTAATTAATCATTTATGATATTCTGTCTTCTGACCAGTAAAATGTGCAAAAATGACAACATTGCTGAAGCTATAACCCAACGTTTACATATGAGTGTGAAAAAGGTTGAAAATGTATGTGTTGAAGACTTTGAATTTATTTAAAAAAATACAAACCTAACAAATACACCATGTATTTAAAATATTTATTTTCCCTTGAACCATAGAAGCCCATTTTATTAATTTTAAAATCATTTTTAAAGATGTCAGAATTACTAGTAAGGTAAAATATTTGAGAGTATGCGAGAAAACATTTGAGAGCAAGGGAAAAAAAGGAAATTCATTTAGTTTCAATAAAGACATGTACCTAGCAGTGTGAATACAATCTCAGCACATCTACCAACTTTAACATGATAAGACTAAATCTGAGCTCATTAGAATTTTTTAAAAAATGAAGATTTACCCAATATTAATCTAGACATTTTTGTCCAATATAGATTACTAACCAGAATGAGGTCCTTCAGAATCTTTAAGGACAAATAACTTGAAATGGATGGGATGAAAAGCCCAGAATAAGGCTTCCAGATCCACCAGGGTTATGGTAAGTTATCTCAATTTCTGTTGTGTGGCATGAGAGGCTGTAAACTCCTTGTCCTAGAACCCAGACAGTTCCACTAGAATGCAGGCTCTCTCATGCTGCAAAATATTTTATCTATAGAAGTGAAGAAAGAAGAATTGTATTTCCCTCAGTAATATTCCCTTGTGATGGAATATCATGCATGGAAAATTTAACACTGTAGAGGATTGCAAACATTAAGTCAAGTAGGATGAAAGGTCTTCAGGGTTAATGAGATCACTCGACTGGAGAAGTATAAAAATAATTTGTCAAGATAGACCTGGCAAGTATCTGTTGACTAGAACACAATTTCAATATCTCTTAGAAGAAACAATACACATACTCCCCCCCCCATATAATATATATGATATCACACAACTAAAGATGAGTGGAGTGTGATATTTGTTACTGGAAACTTGTCACATGTTGCTTAATTTTTTCACATTGCATTTTTCAACTTTCACAGTAGAAATTGTCACATTAACTAGTTCTTGAAGCTTAACTAAGAAACTTTTGTGTGTTGAGAAATGAAGAATGAGCTGCTAAACATTCTAAACTGATTACCAGAGATCTAATCAATTTTTTGCTGACTGCTGTGCTAGAATATTAATCTTACATGAAATGACAGTGTATAATATTTATTCCTCAATGCTTTTCCATTGAAATTATATTTTGAAATGAATTTTATGCACATATCATATCTTCTAGATTATGTACTTTGCCTTTTAGCAAAGAATATTATACTCCATTGTAAAGTGTTTGTCCATTAGAACCTTACTGATACAGGGCTAGATTTTTGGGTATGTAACTGGACAATGTGTGTGTGTGTGTGTGTGTGTGTATGTGTGTGTGTGTGTGTAAATGAAATGACTGAAAATAGCTTCTTTTTTTTAAACAAGAAACATTTTATGTTTTCCTTTGCTGGTCAAAGGATCTAATGAAAAGAAAATTGTTTAAAACCTATAACCGTGAATTCTAGTGTTAAAACTGACTTATAAAAGAGGAAATGGGTTGCTAAGCAATTTAGAAAAAAAATCTAAAAATTAGTTGCCTGTAATAATTACACCTAAATAATGAAAACTCCTAGAGATTAATAGTAAATAACTGAAATAAAATATACAAAGTATTCTAAAAGTCTTAGGGCAGTTTTAAGTTTAAAAGATTAAGATTTTTGGAACACCATGTATTATGTTTGATCTAAATCCTAAATACCATATCTTATAATTAAAGTTTCAGATAACAAAAGAAGAAGCATGGTTGCCATCAGAAGAGACATGCAAGAAAATTATATAATGATTTAAGGCATCATAGGTAATAATATGATAACATGATTAGAGTCATCACAGATAATAAAATAATCTAGATGTCACATATACATTTATGTATAATGTTTTTGTGTTTTTATGTTGCCATTCATCCTTCATTTTGGAGGAGCATCAATGAGCTCATGATGTGATAGGTGATACCTTGAATTGGGTGTAACTCCATTTAAATGAGGCAGAGTCGTGAAAAGTTGTCAGCCTCACTCCATTTTACAGAGTTATGAAAGTTTAGTGGTAGGACAGAAGTCAAAATGATTGCTGATGGTCTGAGAGGCAGTGGATAACCTGGTGTTTTCAATGTCTGACCAAATTCTAAGCACTCCACGAAACTAGCTTTAGTCTCTTTCATAATTGTTGAAAAAAAAATATGCCCATCTGTCCATTCTGCTGCATGGAAGTCTTCACAAGTATGGGGTAGACATCCTTCTAATTCATGGCTGGTTTGAGGCCTATCAATTATGTACACATACACACACAAATAGATATACAGATGTGTATATATGTATATATAGGCATGTATACACACACGTACACACATATATATACATATACACACCATTATATATTATATAAGTATATATATGTGCATATATATGCATTTATACACACATAAACATTTATCCCTCCAATTCTTAGGGATAAATTTGCCTGAAATGCAAAAAATTACTATTAGTAATCCCCTAAACATATATGATTTTGCCACCCTTGTAATGGAGCTTAAAAGTAGAAGAGAATGATAAACAATTGGAAATATACAGAATTGAATACAAAGAGGAAAAATAAACGTCTTTTGCTCAACCATGGGTACTAATGAATGAGGATCTTGGAGAAGGTATTTCTTTTATGCTTCCATGGGATTTTTACAAAATGTAGTCATGCCCTAGGATATAAAAAATTCATAAACAAAAGAAAAATACAGAAATTTAAAAACATCATTTATAATTGAGAACATAATAAAAAAAATTCAGACATAAAAATAATGTCTCCTAAATAGAGAGGAAAAATTATAAGATCAAAAAATAAATCATTGAATAAAAAAAATGAAGTAATAATGGGAGATAATATACCAAAATTTATGAGATTCAGCCAGTGTAGTCTTCAGTAGAAAAGGACATCCCTGAATACATTTACTTACAAGGAAAGCAGGGGGTTGGGGGGAGAGAGAGAGAGAGAGAGAGAGAGAGAGAGAGAGAGAGAGAGAGAGAGAGAGAGAGAGAGAGAGAGAGAACTGAAAACTGTCAGACAAAATAAGGCAAAGCAATTGAAGCACTAAAGACTTGTTTTTGAAACTAATGACATTAAATATAACATTAGCTAACTTGACTTGTAAAAATGATAGATAAAATTTAAATTACCAAAATACAATATGGAGAGAGGAAGATATACAAGAATGTAGACAAAATGAACCAATTATTAAAGATGATTTTACTGATTCATAAGGCAAAAGAACTAAAGATAATATAATTGATGATCTGCTAAAATGCAAAAATCCATAAATTAATAAAATAGAGAAGAAATAACCTGATTTCAGATATAGGAATTGAACAAAGTTGATGTCAATTTCCTCTGTTTGAAGGGAATAGGACTACAAAGATGTAGAAGTGTTATTAAATTAATATCTAAGCTATCGAAATATTTTTTTAAAATTGATAAAATAATTTTATTATATCCCTATTAGATACAACAGGATCCTATTTCCAGAACCAGGGAAAGATGAAGGAAAGAAAAACAATTAGCCAATAGTAGTATTAAGTGTTTGTCCAACAATATTAAATAGAATTCCTACAATAAAATAAAATAAAATATCCCCAAGCATATTAAGTGTGGGCAGGCATTAGAAAAGCAATTTACATAATAAATCATATGCATTACACTCAAAATGACATGACTATATTAATAGATACATAAAATATATTTGACAAATTAAACTGTTCATTTTATCAAAAAGAGAAAATAATATTAGAATGGAAAGACCTTTAAAGACACTCATGTAAAACAAAGAAGTAACATTCTTTGTAACTAAAACATCAACACTCAAGGTTATCCCAAAATCAGGAGATAAATAAAGTTTCTTATTGCTTCTTTTATTTTTTTAATAGTAGAAAAGATAGCTTTAGCAATAGGAGAAGAAAACAAATTAATGAAATGAGGCACTGGCAAAGCTGATGAAAATTATTTCCATATATAAGGTACTTTCTTTACAAAACACTAGAGAATCGAAAAAAGGAAATTAATTCCTTTTGCAAAGAAGAAAGATACAAGGTGAATTACAGAAATTGGTATCAGCAATCATGCATATTATTAAGAAAAAATTGGAATAATAAATTTTTTAAAAAAGTAGCGATAAAATGCACAAGCTATCTGGGAGATATCCTAAACAATGTGTGTAAACATTACATAAAACTGGCCATAAAAATGTTTTCACATAAAAGAAGGAATATATGAGTTTTAAGATAACATTTTTTATTTCTCTGGAAAAATTAGTGATCATCATCATTATCATCAAGGCAGTAGAAAAACATTTTATGATAATGCCTAAGATACACCATCTAGTGAACAATGCAAAAATTATCAGAATAACGTACAATTTAACACCATACTCAAATTTATGTATCAAAATTTCTTTGGTCATTCCCCAATAATTGGGTATTTGCTTTGATTTTCCACTTCTTTGCCACAAGAAAAGTGCTGGTTTAAAAGTTTGCATCTATATGAGACCTTTTTGTCTTCAATCTCTTTAGTTTCTTTGCCAGTTACCAAGTATTTGGTAAGCACTTGCTATTTTTTAGGTACTATGATAAACACTGAGGGGATCAAAGTGGGTGAATATTTTAATCACTTTTTTTCAGTATAATTCAAATTGTTTTCCAGAAAGATTAGATCATTTCACAGTTCATCTGACAGTGAACTAGTTTTCCTGTGTTTCCACCCTTTCAAATATTCATTGACTCTTCTCACCATTTTTCTAGTTTTCCAATTTGTTGAGTGCGAAATCAAACTTCAGAAGAATTTTATTTACCTTTCTCCTATTATTAGTGATTTAGAGTAATCTTTCAAATGGTCACGGATAGTTTATCATTCTTTCTTTGCATGATGTTTGTGGATTTGAACAGTTTTTAAAAGAAGAGATGCAAATGATCAATAACCCTAAGAAAAAGTGTTTAATGTGGTAAATAAAAAAGAAATTGAAATGAAAATCACTCTTAAATACCATCATCCAGTTGAAAAACATCTCATAAAATATAAAAAAAAAATATTTTTTTCTGAAATTTAAGGAATCATAACCAGAAAAACTCAGTCTGTTTGTAGAACCTGTGGTCCTTCTGAATTTGTATCTCAAAGTATGCACTTGATAGTGAGAAAAGACCTTTCTTTACAAAAATTGTAGCAGTTGTATTTGTAATAATGAAAACTGGGAAAAAGAACAGCTGCCGAAGAGTGCTGGGATGTTTGAGCAAATCATGATCTATTAATGTAATGGAATATTTTTACAACCAGGAGGGTTTCAAACAAAGATGGTTGCCTGAATGGAGGCAGGCGGATCTCCTTTCCCACACCTAATCCACCAACCCCACCCCCCAAATCATATTAAGCTGAATGATAATCAATAATTCTAAAGAAAAACAAAAAACAAACCACAGTGATTTCTACCCCAAGACCTATGCAGAAAGTAAGGCACCAGCAAAAGCAAAACCTGAACTCCAGTTAATAAGCCAGAAGTATCGCAATGTGACAAGAGATGAATATAAGAAATGGACTTTTCAGGCTCTGCATCCGGAGGCTGTAAGAAAAGAAGACTCCCCAGATAGCTTCAGGATGATCAGAAACTCAGAGTGGGGACCTTGGAAACCAAAATAAATAGAAACAGTTGGTGAGGGCATGGTCACAGTAAGATGTATATCCCAAGGATCTGAGATCTCTACCATTTTGTCCTGAAATGTAGAGATCCCTTATGATCCAGCACTCTAAACCTTAAATATCCAGAGGGACCAGAAATCATGAGGGAGAGGTTAGCACAAGTGCCCAGGTGATGCAGAGCAATTTCAGGCAATACAACTACTCCACCTAAAAGAAGAGAATAAGTAGGATAAATAACATTAAGCCTTTGTTAGGAAACTAGAATTGCAGTGATGAGTAAACTAAAGAAAATACAGACCACTATGGAAATTACCAGGGATCCAGAAATGCCTCCAAATTCAATTTAAAAAGAAAATAGTGTGCTAGCAACTTCAGGCAGTGGACTCAAAGGAAATGATGAATTTCCCAAAGAGATTACATGAATGACTAGAAGATATGAAGCATGAGAATTTAAAATGAAATAACAATTCTAGAAGAAAGAATAACTTAGAACAGAAAGTGGCAAACTACCAAACTAAGAGAGAGAAAGAGAGAGAGAGAGAGAGAGAGAGGAGAGACGAGAGAGAGAGAGAGAGAGAGAGAGAGAGAGAGAGAGAAGAGAGACAGAGAGAAAGTAAACAATAAGATAATACTTTCCCTCAAGCAGCTTACATTCTATGACTTAGGTATTCTTAATTGGTGATTGAGAAAGCATAAAAGTGACATGCATTATCCAGAACCTATGAAAGCATGTAGTCATGAAGTTGGCATATAATATTGATGAACTTATCTGGGCAACCAAATTTTGCCATGATCTTCCACTAGTTCTCACAACTTAAAGTATCAGAGGTCTTGATCAGATCAATATATTCTTTGTAAAGATCCCTGTTCTGCTCCTGGCACTACTTCTGAAGTTGTTGGGTGGCAAACACTGTATTGAATGTTCCTCAGCTCTTTCTGAAGCCATGCTAGCACTCAAGTAGATGATCATCTTCTAGATGAAAGATCAAATATTAAGGAGGCCTCTGGCAAGAGTCTTGGTGGCAAAGACAGAGAGAGAACCCCTTGTGATTGCCACAGGACAACCTATTTCAATTTTTTTTACAGGTATGGACAGAGGTGGCATCCTTGAATTCTTGGGAGATAACCTCCTTTTACTACATAACCCAGAAGATTTCAATCAGTTGTTGTATGAGCAATGAAGCCCATGTTTTGCAAATCTCAACTGGAATAGGATCAACATCAGGAGCTTTACCACACAAGAGAAGCCTAAAATGATATTGAAAACCTCTTCTTCAATTGCAAATTTGACCAGAGAGGGACTGAAGAAGGATTGTATACTTCCCTTCATGCTTTTAAGCATGATATTTTTAGCAGTGTCAGACACTAATAAGAACAAAAGTGCGATTGAAGTCAGCTACGGCACTGATGGTAAATTATTTAACTTAAAAAGGCTACAAGCCAAGACTAAAGTGGAAGGAGAACTGGTGCCTGCCTTTTTGTTTGCAGATGATTGTGCACTAAGTGTAGTATCTGAGACTGAGATGCAGCAAAGTAAGTATGGATTGATTCTGTCATTTATGCTAATCTTGGCCTGACAATGAACACTAAGAAAACATGTTTTCCACTAGCCAGCTTTATAGCATCCTTATGTGAAACTATACGTTATCACAAATGGAGAAATTCTGAATGCTTCGGATAAGTTCATTTATCTTCGCAGTATACTTTCCAGGGATGTGTACATACAAGACTTAAACATCGCCAGAGGTGGTTCACTGTCTGGAAGACTCTGAAGAAAAGTGTGAGAAAGAAGAGTTATTAAACTGTCTACCAGACTGAAAGTCTATGGAGCTGTTATTCTGACCTCATTGTTGTAGACCTGTGAAATCTGGGCAGTACAACAGAGCCATGCTAGGAAACTGAATTGATTTAATTTGAAATTTTATTAGGAATATTTTGAAGATCACCTGGCAAGATAGGGTGAAGCCATCTCTTGAGTTGAACGGCCAAGCATTCAGCTCTACAGCAGGGAACACAACTCTGACATGCTGGCCACATTTTGAGAATGCCAAATGCATGTTTGCCTAAAAGACTTTTATAGAGAACTCATATGGGGTAAGCCCTCACAGAGAGACGAGAAGAAGTGATACAGATACTCTCAATGTCTCTCTGGAGAAATTTTGGAATTGATGAGTCATGACAGACACTGACACAGGATTTCCCACGATGGTATTCTGGCATCCCTTGAGCAAAGCAGAATTGCAGTAGCCCAAAAGAAATGTGAGTGAGCAAATTTAGAGGCCACTCCACTCCAAATGTTCATATGAACTATTTGTGCTTAATTTGTGGTAAAGTCTTCTGAGCTCACATTAGTCTGATAAGCCCAGTTGGGCACACAATACCTTGACCCCCACATAGAGGTCGCTTTATTCCTCTGAGAGCACGAAGGATAACAACCGAGCATTATACAAGACAATTTTGAAAGGCTTCCATTGAAAACTGCTGTCCACCATCAGAGGAAGAACCGATAGTGTCTGAATGGCAGGCTAAAGCATGCTTTTTAAACTTCATTTTGCTGCTTTTTTGATCAGTGTTTTCATTTGCAACATAGCTTATATCGATTTATATTTTGCATGACTACACATGTATGATCTATATGAAAGTGCTTGCCTACTTAAGACGGGCAGAGGGAAGGAGGGAATTTGGAATCCAAAATTACTTTAAAATTATTTTTACATGTAGCTGAGAAAAATAAAAATATTCTTAAAACAAAACCAGAAAAAAATAATTCTAATTGGACAAGAAAACATATAAATGAGAATTTGAAGGGAGGCTATAAGAAGTGTAGACATGAAGAAAAGCAAGATGGCTAATGAACAGGAGGCAAATGAATGTAGAGTTGAAAGTGAAGTGGAAAATTGCTGAGAATTCTCCTGAAATATTTGTGTGGTCACACAATCACAATTTAGAAGAGAAGGCTTTAGGGTGGAGGTTTTCTCAGGGAGTCAGGGAAGTTGGTGAGAAGCAGGAAAAGTGGACAGAGAATGAATTTAGGACAGTGTGTAACAGATGCCTATTGGTTAATAAAGGTTTTTCACTTTACTCATTCCAGAAGTTATCCAAGCAAACCTATCCCTAAAGAATTCTCCCTAAAATACACTCAGTAATTGCTTATCTGTACTCAGGAGAGAAGAAGCCCACTAATTTCCAAGGCAGTACATTCCATTTTTGGAAACTGTAATTGTTAATGTTTTCTATACATTAAGCCTAAAGTGACTGCTTTGTAATGTCTACCCACTGCTTATATTTCTGCAGTCCATGTAATTGTTAGGTTGATCCAGTTTTGTGTTACAATAAAAAAAATTATAATGAGAAATTCATTTAATAATCTTAAAATTGAACTATTTTAATTTGATTATACTGTTAGCACATCTGGATTGTTTTTTTATTTGATTTGAGGATCAACTGAACTATAGTAAAAGCTATTTGAAATCCGCAAAACATTATACGAAGACTATTATTTGTTGCAGATTACTTTCTATCACTAACACCATCTTTTTTAAAAAAAATATGCACCTAACTTGCACTCTTAGTTAAAGAAATTATGAGCAGTCATTTCTATCATTTTTTACTTTATACTTGTAAAATCTAAAATTTTATTTTAGCTAATTTAAATATCCATGAATTTATATTTTAGGGCTTCGGAAGTTAATTTTAAGAGCTTACAATCAAATTGTTTAATAGATCTGTAATTTCTGTTGGCTCAACATTCCCTCCAGCAGTACAGAATTCAACCAATCAGCATTGACTCATTCTATCTGATTAAAGCACATCTTCCTCTATAAAGAATCTAGCTATGAAGCTGGAGTTCCTCCCATAAGTATTGTCATTGGGTAATATTGATATATAACTAGATGGGAACTTAGGGATCATGGTATATGTCTTTCCTTTTACAACAAGGAAACTGAGACCCAGAGGGAGTAAGAGCTTTGCCTTAAGTCATGCACAGCACAAAAATCAGAATAAGACCTCAGGTCTTGTTACTTCTAGATGATGATTCCTGACTTGATGAGCAACTGGTTTCCTGAACACTAGTCAGGACTACCTACAGAAGGGATTCTTGTAGGTGGGACACGAGACTCAATGATCTCTGAAGCTCTTTTTGATTCAAAGATTTCAGAATGCTACCTGACACAGACATGTATACAATAAAATCAAGTATGAACTAGAGAGACTCATTGAACACCTTTTTTTTTTTTTGCAACCTGGCAATAGTCCAGAGGGATAGAACAATTCCATCAGTGTCACCTATAAGGCATAGCTAGCAATAAATGGCAAGACAAGATCAACAAAAATGAGTGCCTAGAGAAAAGCTTGAATATTAGTACCCAAGTCAGGCTGCTAGCTATACGAGGAGTTCTTAACCTGGGGTCTATAGTTCATTTCTAAAATATATTTATAACTGTTTTTGAATATATTTGCTTTCTTTTATACTCCTATATGTTTTATTTTATATATTTAAAACATTATTGTGACAAGGGGTCAATAACTTTCAAAAGAGTGCCAAAAGAGGCCATGATACAAGAAGGTTTAGAAAGCCTGAGTTATACCATACTGCCGCCAATCATTAATATTAAAAAGTTACTGGCACAGAACTGAATTTTTCATCATTCTCACTATATAACTAGTCAAGCTTCTTCTCCAATAATGCATTTTCTGGATGATAGCTATTTCTAATGACACAATGAATTCAAGTCACCACTGGTAATATTCAGCAGTTTAATTAATGGCCATACTTTGTATCTTCAGGACCTTTGGGATGCTCTTCAATATTTGCTCCTTAGAAATTATTATGGCATCCATCATTTTCAATATAGAATATCTCTGCATGAATAGTGGTATTACAAATATGGTTTTTGTTTGTCTGGGATTTGGATCTTGGGATCATTGAAAGTACTGAGCTATTAATTCTCATATCTTCACCAAAAGCTAAGCAGAATAAAAACAACTGTCTACATATTGCTTTGAATTATTACTTATGTAGTTTAGGTCATTTAATAATTTTAGTCAGTGTTAATAGGACTTATGTCATCCTGGACCCTTGAAGCAATGTTATAGTATTTAAAAACAACAACCAAATTTCACTAATGTGTTTTGTTTTAACTTTCTAGACATTTTGAAATAACTCACTATTCATAAGAGGTCTCTCAAACTAAGTAAATCAGATAAGTAAAATTTATAATGTAGGGACTTCATCTGGAAATGCATACATCTCACAATTGTAGCACCATCCCAACTTCTATTTTTTTCTAATTAACAGGAATCTATTTTTCTCCCTCATCCAAGTGGGAAAAAAAATTCTTGTAAGAAATATGCATACTCAAGCAAAACAGATTTCCTCAATTTCTTCATAAAAAAATGGCTCATTCTGTACACTGTAGCACTTGATACAAGCGTTTTCCTAAGCATTTCTAAAATCCCTTCTATCACTAAATCTCACCATACTCTGAGTGAAAAGCTATATGTTTGTTAAATTAAGAATGATTCTTGCTTTGTGGAAGGCTTATTACCAGAAGGCTGGCCACCAGGTGATGATTATTTTCTTCAGTCATTAATGATGAAGACCTAACCAAGGCATGAAAGGATGGCAGTCTGTGTTAGAGTCTATGCTACTTAAATCACTTGAAACAGTAGAATTCATTAAAATATAATTATAGGCTTAGAGCTAGAAGTAACTTTAGAAGCCATATACCCTATTCCCTTCATTTTACACATAAAGAAACTGAGACCCAAAAAGGGGAAGTGACTTGCTTTTTAGGCACACAGAAAGTAAATAACAGACCTAGGATTCATACCCAGATTTTCTTCTCCGATTCCAGTGCTCTTTTCACTGTACTTCAGGCTTTCAATTCCTTGATGTCTCTTAATGAGCCAGCCACTGCATCTATAATTGCTCAGAAAATGGCCTTTGACTTTTGCTTTTTGTCAATATCCACAAGCCTGTGCTCCTTGAAATCAGGATATAGGACGTTCTTGAAGTCTTTTCTTCTATTTATTCTATTTTTGCTGCATTACTTTCCCTTGGCACAGTGCAGCAACTTCTCTATCCTGCCATAGATAACCAACCCAGTGGAACTGAATTATTACCACCCCGCCTTGGATGCTGATGTTCAGGCTACTCTCCAGGAACTCATTTTGGATGATCTTGCCTTGCCATTTATTGCTAACTATACCTTGTAGGTGACACTGATGGAGCTGTTCTATCCCTCTGGACTATTTCCAGGTTGCACAGAAGGTTGGACCTGATTAGTGTTCAGTGGGCCTCTCTAGTTCATACTTGGATTTGTTGTATTGATGTCTGTGTCAGGTAGAATTATACAATCTTTGAGTCAAAAGGAGCTTCAGAGCTTATTTTCTCTTACCTCCCACCTAAGGCAAGAATCCCTTCTGTAAGTATTCCTGAGAAGTGGTCAGGATTATATTGCAGCAAGAGCCTGAGAAATTATACGGTACAGAGGATAGAGTTACTTTTGGAGTCAAGGATAATAATCCCATCAACTATAATAGTAACTAACATTTATACTTTAAGTTTTGTGAAGCACTGTGCATGCATGATCTCATGTGTTCCTTATAACAGCCCTATAAGACATATGTTATTATTATCCCATTTTTACACAGAGAGATGAAGTGGCTCATGTAGTGTCACATAGCTAATAAAAGTTTAAAGTAGAATTTGAACTCAAGTTTTCCAGCTTTAACTCCAGTTTTATCTCCACTGCCCTATCTAGATGTCTCAGTTCAAGTGCATGGGGAATATCCCAGAATGGTAAACTAAGGTACAAAGGTGTCACAATCTGTGTGAGACTCTATCCTAATTAATTCAGTTGAAATAGTTGAAGAGTTATTAATCTGCTTACTCTGGTAGAGAGAATTTCCTTGCCTGTTGTTCCTTGCACCAATGAAATCACAGATCTCGAAACTCTACCCACCTCCCTTCACATATATCCCTCTTGCTCCTCCCTCTAAATAGTTTATATTTGTGTAACACTTTATGTTTTGTTTTTGTTTTTTGTATTTTAACATTCATTGTTTTATTTGGTCTTTTCAACAGGATAAATATAATTACCCCCACAGAGCAACAAGGAGTTTGCAATCTTCGTTGGATACATGCTTACCTTAACTATTATTGCATGAGTGATAGATTCACCTCCTTTCTCATTTGCCCCTATCGCAGTGGAAATTCCCAATACCCTCTTGGATTTAGCATATTAATAACAAATATCCCAATCTTCCTTTCATAGTCCAAGTCTCTAAGTTACAAAAAACTAGACTGAAAATGTTGGATATCCAATTCCGCTTTTTGACCAATTATTATTGCTGTGAAGCATGAAGCCAATGTATTATCGTGAGTTATTTACTAAACACTCAACAGTAACCTTGAGGAGTTACATCATATACTTGCTTATTGGTACAACAGTCTTGGCCACTGATTATAGTGCATCATTTAAAAGCGGGTCAGGCAAATTTCTCTTAAAAGTGGGTCACAGTGAAGTGAAGCTGAAAGGAAGACTTGGTACTAAAGTGGAGTCTGATTCTAAGCCCCAAAAGACAGAAGCCACAAAATCTGCATTGCCAATGACATCAAATTAGAGGGGAAATCACTCTATGAGGTTACAGTTTCCTGAATCCCAAAGGGGACATATTGCAGTCTCACATAATTTTTTCTTTTCCTGGTGGTGATAAGATTGTTTTGACTAGCTTCAATGTGAAGTTGCCTTGGGATTTTCTTATTGTGAATGTCAGGAAACTTAGGGAATTTTCACAGTGAGAAGCAGGAAGTATAGTGTGATCTTTTGTCCTTTCTATTACATAAATGTGTGATTAAGTAAACCAGGTACATATATATTGATTGAAGTCTATCTGTTCTGTGGGTTAGGAATTATTTGGACTGATGAGGAGAGCTGGCTCCTTTCTCTTGGCTTCCCCCACCCTCATGTGGGTAGCAACATTACTCACCCTGAGATCCCCCAATAGTAGTGATTTTCTCTTTAATCAAAACCCTCAGTTCCACCTCTCCAGATAATGGAATTCCTTTTATATATCTTGTGAAAAGTCCCATGGGAAGGGAGGTATCTGAGACAATTGCTTCAGAAAAGCTAAGTATAGTTATACCTGAAATTCTTCTTTGACCTGAAGAAACTTCCAGGTAGCTTACTTGGACTAGGGACAGAACCAGTCTATTGTAGCTCTAAACAGGAAAAAGCTGGTCATTTAGAATTTTACCAGGGTCTAGAGCTTGCAAAACTCAGAGAAGGAGATCAGAGAACTTCACTTTCATTCTAGGTCTGACATTTTAGAGCACACTGAAAATCTGCAAGCCCTTGGCCTGGTTTGTCTCTCAGAGAAAAGAGAAGTAGACTCCGAAGTGAATATGAACCAGAAACAAATCAAGCCACCAAATTCCCCCAAGAAGGACACAAAGTTTGATTTTATTATTCAGTGATAATTCTGGAAATTAAACTGCAAGAAGGAGTAAACAAAAAAAGATCTTTCATTATAAAGTTCTATTATGATGCCAAATAGCGATGTGCCACCAAATGTTTACTGTTCAACAGTTCTCTGAAAAAATTATGTTGAAGTTTGATCTGTATTTAAAATAATTTCCCCATTATTTTCTAAGGTCTAGATAAGTGAAGCAATAAATCCATCTTCAGTTTCTAGTTTTTAGAAACTTGTGAGGTGTAAATGCTCATAATGGAAAAATAACAAATTACCCCTATTTTGAGCTGGCTTGAACACATCTCTGGTGCCAGGAACCTTCAAGATATGAACCCTCAAAAAGGGATTAACTCCAAAAAACTATAAACAAGCGCTCAAAGAAAAAAAAATTGGTTAAAAAGTCAATTAGAACTCTTAGAAAAAATAAAGCATTATTTTTTGAGGTAAAATTATAGAAATGAAATAAAATTGCTTAGAGGAAAGAATTAGAAAAGAAATAAGCATTATAGAAGAGACAATTGAAAAAATGTCAGTTTAGTACGAGAGGTGCAAAACCTTGCCCAAATAACATCCTTAAAAATTTTAGTAACCCAAAGTGAAATTAATGATTGAATGAGAAAATAAGAAATATCAAAACTCAATTAAAAGACTAGAATAAAAAATGCTAAGGTACCTGACATAATAAAACAGATCGAAGATAATTTAAAAATCCTAAGAGAACATGCAAACCATCACAAAAAAAAGAAGGAAAGAAGAATGGATATCATATTTATTTCTCTTTTAATTGCTAAAAATATATTGTTCATTTTTTAACATGCTTTTTAAAAATTTTTGAGTTTCACATTTTCTATTTCTTTCTAACCTCTTCTCCACTAGTTGAGAAGGCAGACAATAGAACATCAATTGTACATGTGGTATCTTGTAAAACATTGTTCCATATTATTCATGTCACAAAAAAGCAATAAAATTATGTTATATTTTTCTCTCATAGTTCATCATTTCTCTCTCTAGAGGTAGATAGAATTTTTCATCAACAGTTCTTTGGAATGTCTTTGATTATCTTATTAATCAGAATAGGTAAGTTTTTCACATGTGATGACCTTTGCAATATTTTTAAATACAATTTATTTGTTTTTCAGTTTTTAACATTCACTGCCACAAGAATTTGAATTCAAAATTTTCTCCCCGTCTCTCCCCACCCCTCACTCTAGAACAGCATGCACCCCATCCACCTTTTTACCCAGTCTGTCCTTTCTTCTATTATTCCTTGCCCTTCTTTCATCCCCTTTGCCTCTATTTTCCTGTAGGGCAAAATAGATTTCTGTACCCCATTGCCTGTATGTCCTACTTCCCAGTTGCTTGCAAAAGCAATTTCAATATTCATTATTAAAACATTGAATTTCATATTTTCTCCCTTCCTCCCTTCCCACTCACCCTCATTGATAAGGCAAGCAATATAGGTTGTACATGTGTAGCCATTCAAAACCCTTCCATAATAGCTATGTTGTTAAAAACTAACCACATTTCCCTCTGTCCTATCCTGCCCTCCACTTATTCCATTCTCTCCCTTGATCTGTCTTCCCACAATACTGTTTGCTTCTGATTAACCCTTTCTGCGATTTGCTGTCCCTTATACTATTTTCCTTCACCTATTCCCTTCCCCTATGCAATCCTGCAGGGTAAAATAGATTTCCATATCCAATTGAGTCTGTGTTTTATTCTTATTCCCTTTTATCTTAGCCCTCTCCCTCAAACATTGTCAAAGGTCTTTCTTGCCTCTTTTATTTGAGAAGATTTGCTAGATTCTACCTCTCCCTTTCTCTTACTTCTGGTACATTCCTCTCAATGTAAATTTTACTTTTTAGGCCTTCTTCCTTCATATTCAGCTCACCCTGTGCCCTCTGACTATGTATATATAAGGATATATATACAAACATATATCCATGTACATATACATACCTACACATATATAATACACACATACATTCATATACATACACACATACATACATTCATACACATATACACACATACATATACATATATGTATATATATGTATGTGTGTGTGTGTGTATATACACACACACACGGGGTGTGCGTATGTGTGTATTCCTTCTAACTATCCTAATACAGATGAAGGTCTCACGAGTTACAAATATCATCTTTCCACGTAGGAATTCAAGCAGTTCAGCTTTAATAAGTCCCTTATGGCTTCTATTTCCTGTTTACCTTTTCATGTTTCTCTTGATTCTTGTATTTAACAGTCAAATTTTCTATTCAGCTCTATTTTTTTCAACAAGAATGCTCAGAAGTCCTCTATTTCATTGAAATTCCACTGTTTTTCCTTGAAGTAGTATACTCTGTTTTTCTGGGTAGATGATTGTTGCTTTTAACCCCATCTCCTTTGACTTCTGGAATATCATATTCCAAGCCCTTTGAACCCTTAGTATAGAAGCTACTAAATCCTGTGTTATCTTGATTATATTTTCACAACATTCGAATTGTTTCTTTCTGGTTGCCTGTAATATTTCTCCTTGACCTGAAAACGCTGAACTACAATTTTCCTAGGAGTTTTATTTTTGGGATCTCTTTCAGGAGATGTTTGGTGAATTCTTTCCATTTCTATTTTTCCCTCTAGTTCTGGAATATCCAGGGCAGTTTTCATTGAAAATTTCTTGGAAAATGATGTCTAGACTCCTTTTTTATCATGATTTTCAGGTAGACAAAAAATTTTAAATTGTCTTTCCTGGATCTATTTTCTAGGTCAGTTGTTTTTCAAATGAGATATTTCACATTGCCTTCTATTTTTCAACTTTTGGTTTTGTTTTATAATCTCTTGGTTTCTTGTAAAATCATTAGCTTCCATCTGCTCCATTCTAATTGCTAATGAATTATTTTCTTCTATGAGCTTTTGGACTTCCTTTTCCATTGGACATATTCTTATTCTTAAGGCAATCTCCTTATTGGCTTTTTGGACCTCTTTTGCTGTTTGGGGTAGTCTCTTTTTAAAGGTGTTATTTTCTTCAGTATTTTTTGGGGGGTCTACTTTCACAAGCTGTGGACTTATTTTCATGATTTTCTTGTGTCTCATTTCTCTTCCCAGTGTTTCCTCTTCCTCTCTTACTTGGTTTTTGAAATCTTTTTTGATCTCTTCAAAGGCCTGAGACCAGTTCATATTTTTTGGAGGCTTTGGATGTAGGAGTATTGACTTTACTTTCTTCCTCCAGTTGTATTCTTTGCTCTTCCTTATCTGAATGGATGGAAGAAAATAAACTTCATCAAGAAAGTAACCTTGTATAGTCCTATTTTTCCCCTTTGGGAGCATTTCCCAAGTCAATTACTTGACTTTTGAGTCCTTTGTCAAGTGAAGGGTATATGACCCCAGGCTTCAGAGGTATTGTGCAGCTGTTCACCAAGATATGCCTGAGGACCTGTTAATTCTCTGTTTCTCCAATGTGGCATAGTCAAGAGAGAGGTCTCTATTCCTCTCCTGGCCTGCACTCTTGTCTGTGAGCAACCACAGGTTCTCTTTTCTGCCCTGGACCTGCAAGTAGGATTCCCTCCTCATAGCTGTCACCAGCTCTACCATGCCAGCATTCCTCTTCACCCCAGGACCTCCACTCATAAATGTGACCCAGATCAGCTACTGGATTCCCCCAGGGCATGTAGGCCCAGAGTTCCACAAGTAGCCACTCTTCTGGGGCTTGGGATGAATCAAGATCTCCCTACTTACCCAGGTGAAAGAGCTTTCTCACTTGCCTTCGAAGCTTTCTTTGTGGGTTGAGAAATCTGGAAACCACAGTTCCATGAAACCTGCTCCAGTCCTGTTTGTGCCTTGCAGCCCACACTGTGCTGCACTACACTTTGAGCCTGGTGTGATAGACTCTTCCTGTCAGCCTTACATGATGTCTTTGGCTGGAAATCTATTTCACTCTGTCATTTTGTGGCTTCTGCTGCTCTATAATTTTTTTAGAGTCATTTTACATGTATTTTAAGGATTTTGGGGGGAGAGTTGGAGCAGGTACATGCTTTTACTCTGCCTCCTTGGCTTCGCTCCCCTCTTCCCCCCAGTCTTTGCAATATTGCTGCTACTGTGTTCATTGATCTTCTGATTTTGATTACTTCATTTTGCATCAGTTCATATAGGTCTGCCAAGTTTTCTTTTATTCCTGAAACTACACTGCTTATCACTTCTTATTGCATAATACCTATCCATCACAATAATATGCCACAACTTGTTCAGCCATTCCCCAGGTGAATGGCACCCCTTCAATTTCTATTTCTTTGCCACCACAAAAAGAATTGCTATAAATATTTTTAAACATACATTTCCTTTCCCTTTTTATTTGGTTTCTTTAGGATGAAGACCTAATAGTGGTGCTTCTACATCGGGTATATGCAGTTTTAAAACCTGTTAGACATTCAGTGACTTTTATTTTTCCTCTTTCATAAGTGAGCCAGTTCTGCTTTTTAAGGTGTTATTTTCTTCAGTACTTTATGTGCTTCTTTTACCGAGCTATTTATTACCTTTTCATAATTGTCTTTTATTTCTTTATTTTTTCCATCAATTTTATTATTTTTTCCTCTACCACTGTTATTTCTTTCTTTAATTTTTCTGGGAATTCTTATTGAATGTGAGTCCAATGAGCATTTTTTTTCTTTCCAGCTTTGCTTGTAGCTATTTTCACATTCTTTTTTTCTGAGTTTGCATCTTTATTTTCCCTGTCATTGTAACAATTTGTTGTTGTTGTTTGCTCACTTTTCCAGTCTATTTCTTGACTTTGAATTTCATGTAAAGTTGGACTCTGTTGAATGGAAGTTGAATGTGGCATGGAGGGGGCACCATCCCAAGTTTCATATTTTTTTTGTACTGCTTTTTCCGGAGTTAACTGTGGTAGGTTCTATAAATTTTAATTCCTTCCGATGTGCTGTTAATCAAGGAGAGTTCATGTCACTGCTTTCCTGGTCTGACTCTGTTCTTTACCCATGAAGGGCTCCTGCTTCCCTATTGCCCAAAATGCTGGTTCCTTTCATAACTCTAGAACTTGAACCAGAGCCCCTGCTTCTTTGTGAGCAACAGCAAGCATTCTTCTCAACCTTGGAATGGTAAGTAAAGTCCCTGTACCTCTGCAGTCACAAGTGCTAGTGTTCCTCTTGTCCTTGGTGTTGTGATGTGGTCCCTTCCTGCCTTGTGACTAACCACAATAATTCCTCTCTACCTTGGAACTGAGACCTGGAGTTTTATAAGGACAGTGAAACATGGTCTTGGATCCAGTATCAGCTTACTGTCCCCTGTAATTTCTTTCTTAACTAATTGTTTAACCCCTTTACTGTCTCTGGATTTAGAGCTCCTAAGGTGTTGCTGCTGCTGTGGTAACTGTCTTCATTTTCCATTGTTGTCCCTGCTGCCACATTTGCTCCAGGCTGGCCCCACCTTAGTATCATAGATTTCTTTTGCTGACTTCCTAAGATGTCTTAGGCAAGAAAAATATATTTCACCCCAACTTTGTGTTGGCTTTGACATTTCAGAATCATTTTGAGACATTATTCTTAAATTGTTTAAAGGTAAATGTTGCAAGACTTTGCCTAAGTTGCTTTTTCTACCCTACCATCTTGGTTCTGCCTTCCCTTCCCCTAGTTCAGATTTCTAAACCTTAATTTCAAGGAAAAAGGTGAAACAATACATAATTTCATCAGTGAAAATGACAAAAAAAAAGAAAAAAGTATACCAACTTTTAAAAAAATATAGTCAAAATAAGTGCTTAGAGGCACATTGGCATCTCCAAACACTTTCATTGGTATAAGAGAGACATTAAATAATCAGGTAGTCAAGTAGTATTTTAAAGTCAATCTATGTGCAAGACACTGTGTTAAATGATTAGAATGCAGAGAAAGGCAAAAACAGCCTTTGCTCTCAAGAAGCTGAAGTTTAATGGGGGGGACAACATATAACCAACAAACAAGACGTATATCAGATAAAATGGACATGGTGAGATGGTAATACTCTGACATTAAGAAGGGCTAGGGAAAGCTTCTTGCGAAAGGCAGTGCTGAAGCAGAGACTTAAAAGAAGCCAAAAAGGCTAGAAGGTACTTATGGAGAGAGGAAGAGAGAGAAAGAGAGAGAGAGAGAGAGAGAGAGAGAGAGAGAGAGAGAGAGAGAGAGAGAGAGAGAGAGAGAGAGAATTGTAAGCATAGATAATTTTCAGTGAAAATACTCTTTGTCAGAAGATGAAGTGTCATGTTTGAGATCAAGGAGGCCAGTGTCAGTGGACTGAACAGTGGATGAAAGAAGAATAAGATTTAAAAGGTAGAAAAAGACAAACTTATAAAGGACTTTTAAAGCAAACGGCTTTTATATTTGATCCTGGAGGCAATAGAGAGCCGTTGGAATTGATTGAATCAGAGGTGACATGGTCAGAGTTTTGCTTTAGGAAGATCAACTTGACAACTGAGGAGAGGATAGATTAAAGGGAAAACACTTGAGGCAAAGAGACTAACCAGAACATTATTGTAGTAGTCTAGGAGTGGGATGATGAAAGACTGAATCCAGGTTGTGCTAGTGAAAGAGAAAAGAAAAGAATATATGGGGAAATGCTGAGAAAGTTGAAATGACTGGATTTGACAGCTAATTGGGTATTGGGGAGCGACAAAGCATGGGAAGTTAAGGATGATAACTTGTGAGTCTAGGTGACTGAGAAAATAACTTACAACAATGATAGTGAAGTTGATAATTGAGGAATTTTTTGTGGGGGTATAAGTTTAGTTTTAGAAAAGCTAAATTTAAGACATTTAAGGGGCATCTGTTTCAAGATGTACAATAGGCAGCTAGAGATGTGAATCTGTAATACATGAGAAAGGTTAGGAATAGATAAGCAATCTTCGAATCCTCTGGCTAGAATTAATTGGAGTCACAGAATCTGATAAATTATCAAATAAAATAATAGAAAAGAGTCCAAGACAGAAACTTAGGGGAACTTGTGGATAGGGGGCATAATATGAATAAAAATCAGCAAAGGGGACAGAGAAGTAGTGCCTAGACTAGTGGGAGGAGAAACCAGGAGAGAGAATTTGCCTACACACACACACCCACTCCTCCCCTCCCCCACGCACACACATACACACACACACACACACACAAACACTGGAGATAAAAAGTGTCAAGGAGAAGAGTGTCTCCACAGTGACAAAAGGACTGAATCATGATGTTGCCAGGGTGACAAAGTAGGTACAGAATATACAGAGAGTTAAAGAATTATGAAAATTGAGAAAAGGTCATTATATATGGTAATTAACAGATATTATAGTCATTTTGTAGAGAGCAGTTTTAGTGGTATGCCAGAAGATGCATTTCAAAGAATTATGAAGAAGATACGCATTTGATTCTTTATCTGTATTAGTTGTAAAAACAGAAGTTAGGTTCTGGTGAAACATACTAATCCTCTCCATGCACCTCCTTGTGATAACTCTTCCTAGGCAGCATGGAAAATTAATGTGGTTTAATTTATTATATTTAAAAAACACTGAATATTTTCATTGTTTTATGAATTAAACTCTATCAAAATATTGCCAGTGCACATATGTATTTCCTTAACATTTTTGTGATAACAAGTACTTTACAGGAGATTTATAATTATTCTTCTCAGCATAATAGAAGTTGCATAGTACATGTGCAAAGATATTCTGTCTGTTTCTGGGAGATAATATATTCATAATCAGTGGTACAGGGTCTCAGTACTTGGAGATTTTTTTTTTTATCTATCCATTTCTTCACCATTAACAGCCAGCAATTTTGTAGAAGTTTTTAAAACAAGTGAGTGTCTTTGTTTTTGTCACTATTTCATTAAATCCTCAAGGGGGCATTATGTGATTCTTGGACTTCCCATGTTGGATTGGTAGCTCTCCTGGGTTGGTAGTGGTAGAAAGGACAACAATGTTTTAGTGGTCTGGTTGTAGGGGATCACTGAGTCTGATGGGGGAGAGTAAGAACAGGACAGGGAAGATATCTAACCCATGATATCCTAAGAGATAATCTGTATGTCAGCTCCTCTTGGGTCTTCCCTCACATTCTAAAGAAGATTATTCTTTCTCAAATCCATTTGAAACTGTTTTGATTTTTAGATTACATCATAATATTCTCAACAAACTCCCCAATATTCTCAAACTTTTTCAATCAACATTGCTTCTACTTCTTGGCATGAAAATAAAATTTAGTTCTTTCTTCAACATACTACATCCCCTGCAACTTCTCCCACTACAGGACAATCCTATCATTCATTCTACTTCACAAGGCCAGGAGAAAGAATGAACATAATTTTTCCTCTCCATAATAATTTTATATTTCTACTCCTATGATCCTTGATTGTGTCATGGAACCTACTGCACTCTGGTGAAGCCTGAGGAGCTCATCTTAAAATTAAAACAAAATACATAGGATTAGAGAAGGAAACTGATTAAACTGAAATATGGTTATCAAAATACTTATAATAAAATTTCACAGACCCCAAATCAACTCCTCCTCTATGTCCTTTCTTTTCCTTTTGTGAATATATTCAATATATAACAATATAGTTGTGGTGCTATTAGACTGGAATGATGAGAGCTAGCTACTCCTATTTGTTGACTTCCACCCTCCTGTGAGCAGCTTTCTCAGTTCTACCCCACATGAATGACTTTCTAATCCCTTCCTCATCTCCAATCATATGTAGAACTTGTTATCCTTTCAAACAGGTCACATTAAAATGGTGGAAAGGATCATAATTAAGCTTCCATAACTCACAACAGTTTTAGCTTTTTATGTGAGCTCCTCACATAAACATTATCATCTTTTTTTTTCTCAGAAAACATCTGCCAGGAAATTGGAGGCAAGATGGTAGACAAAAGACAAAAAGTTGCCTAAATCTCCCAAATTCTCTTGAAATAACTTTAAATCAAGTTTGAAAACAAATTCTGGAGAGATAGAATCCCCAAAAAGAAAGACTGCAAAAATTTCCAGCCCAAGATAACTTAGAAAGACTAAGGAAAGGTCTGTCTCATTTGGGTAAAAGAAGAGTGCAGCTCAGTACAGGCAGTGTCTGGGCAAACCAGTAGGAGGCCATTAGTCTTAGCACAGATCAGCAACCAAAGTCTCACTGTTTCAGCTAATCAAGTTAGCAGAACAGCAGGCTAACTGTGAGGTCTCCAGCCCCAGCACAGCAGGTAAGTAACTAGGCATGGCTGATCCAGGGTAGGTTTGATTAAGTAAGGTAACCCAAAAACATCAGGCCAACCATTTGCTCAGAAATCCTGGTATAGCAAGCCAGTGGTAATACCCTTGCCATCAACACAGGAAGTGTGAGATGATGCCCCCTGTGCCCCAGGAGTAGAGCACAACTTTAAAAGTCATGAAATGAGGCTGGAAAATGAGCAAAACAGGAAAAAAAAACATAAAAAAGCCCTGTTCATTGAAAGTGACTATGGTGACTGAAGGAAAAACATAAATTCAGAAATGAACAAAAGTATCAAAACACCTATATGTGAAGCCTCAAAGAGAAATATGAGTTGGTCACAGGCCCAAAAAGTCTCCTTGAAATAGCTCAAAAAAAGATTTTAAAAATCAAATAAGAGAGATAGAAAAAAAATTTGAAAAGAAATGACAATTATGCAAGAGAATCATGGGGAAAAAGTCAATAGCTTGATCAAGGAAGCACAAAAAATGGATAAAGACATGTAAAAATCCACCAAAGAAAATAACTCCTTAAAAAGTAGAATCAACTAAATGATAAAAGATATTAAAAAGCTAACTGAAGAAAATAATTCCATAAAATTAGAATTGGGCAAGTGGAAGCTGGATGACTCTATGAGACATCAAGTTTTAAGAAAAGAAAATCAAAAGAATAAAAAATAGGAAAGAAAATGTAGAATATCTCATTAGAAAAACAACTGTTCTGAAAAATAGATTCAGGGGAGAGAATTCAAGAATTACTGGACCACTGAAAGCCATGGCCAAAAAGACAGCCTTGACATCAATCTGTCAAGTAATTATCAAGGCAAAATATCTGGTTCCCTTCAATGAGGGTAAAATAGTAATTTAAAGAATTCACCACAACCTCCTTTCCCAAAATGAAAACTCCCAGGAATATTGAAGCCAAATTCCGGAACTCTCAAGTTAAGGAGAAAATACTGCAAGAAACCAGAGAGAAATAACTAAATTATCAAGGAGTCGAAGTCAAGATTACACAAGATTTATTGGTATCTACATTAGATGATCAGGCAGCTTTGAATGTGTGATTCTGGAAGGCAAAGAGTCTAGTATTACAAACAAGATTCCACTACCCAGCAAAACTTAGGATACTCTTTCAGGTGAAAAATGGACATTAAATTAAACAGAAAATTTTCAAACATTCTTCATGAAAATAACAGAATAAGACAGAAAATTCAGTTTTCAAATATAAGACTCAAGAGAAGTAAAAAAAGGTAAAAAAATATAGAAAACATGTTATTCAATAAAGTTAAAATGTTTATCCTTCCTACTGAGGTGGATGATACTTGTAACTTTTAGAACCAAATCTCTATGAGACAATTAGAATGAGTAAACATAGACTGACAGTTCAGGTATAAGTTGACTTTGTTGGGATGATATAAAAAATTAAGAGAGAAGAGGGAGAAGACAGGCAGTACTGGGCAAATTATACCACATGAAATGTGGTAAAGAAGGGAGAGAGGTGATCATTATTTGAAATTTACTCTCATCAGATTTGTCTCGAAGGAATAGTACACATTTCGACATCTATCTTCCCCTATAGGGAAGTAGAAGGGGTAGGAGGAAAAAAAGAAGATGGGCTGACAGAAGGAAGGGCATATTGAGAGATATGTTGCTCAGAAGCCAAACATGGGTGAGAAGAGCTAGGAGAGAGGTGTATGTGTAATAAAAAGGAGGAGGATAGGATAGAAGGGAATACACAGTCAGTAATCATAACTGTGAAAGTGACTGGCATGAACTTTCCCATAAAATGGAAGTGGATGGCTGAGTGAAAAAAAAAATCAGAAACCTACAATATGTTGTTTACAAGAAAGATATCTGAAGTAAAGAAATCCACACAAACTAAAGTTAAAAGACTGGAACAGACTATATTATGCTTCAGATGAAGGCAGAAAAAAAAGGGTAGGAACCATGATTTCGAAAAAAACAAAGCAAAAACTGATATCATTAGAAGAGACAAGGAGGGAAACTACATGTTGGTAATAGGTATCATAGAAAATGAAATAACATTAATACTAATCATATATGCACCAAAGGATGCAACATCCAAATTTCTAAAGAAGAAGTTAAACAAATTACAGGAGAAAATAGACAGAAAAGCTATATTAGGGTGGAACCTTAACTTTTTTCTCTCACAACTAGATAAATCTAACCACCAAATAAACAGGAAAGAAATTAAGGAGGTGAATAGAACTTTAGAAAAGGCAGATATCATAGACGTCTGGATAAAATTGAATGGGGATAGAAAGAAATATACCATTTTTTTCTCAGCTGTACATGACACCTACACAGAAATTGACCTTGTATTATTAAGGCATAAAACCTCTAATCAAATACAGAAAGGCAGAAATACTAAATGCATCCCTTTTAGATCACGATGCAATAAAAATTACATTAAATACAGGTCACTGGAAAGATAGATTAAAATTAATTGGGAACTAATCTAATTCTGCAGAATAAGTGGGTCAAAGAACTAATCATAGAAACAATACTTTCATCATGGAGAATAACAATAATGAGACAACATATTAACATTTCTGGGATGCAGCTAAACCAGTATGTAGGGGAAATTTTATCTCTAAGTTCTTACATCAACAAAATAGAGAAATAGCAGTTCAATGAACTGGGGATCTGGCAAAGTTCTTTGGTGAAGAATAAACTAAAAATTCCCAAGTAAACATCAAATTGGAAATCCTAGAAATCAAAGGAGAGATTAATGAGATTGAAATTAAGAAAATCAGTAATAAATAAATCTAAGAGCTGGTTCTGTGAAAAATCCAATAAAATTAATAAATCATTAGTGAATTAGATTTTGAAAAAAAGAATGAAGAAAACAAAACTACAGCTATGAAAAATGAAAGGGGGAATTGACCTCCAATGAAGAAGAAATTAGACATGAGTAGGAGCTGTTTTGTCAAACTTTATGCCAGTAAATCTGACAAACTAAGCAAAAAAGATGAATATTTGCAAAAATACAAATGACCAGGTGGATTTGCAAGCGAATCCTATCAAACAGCTAATGAAGAATTATTTTCAATACTATATAATCTATTAGGGAAAATAGGAAAAGAAGGAGTCATACCAAATTCCTTTTATGACACAAATATGGTACTGACACCTAAATCTGCTTTTTTCCCCCTTTTGTTCTTTTACTTTTTTCACAATATTATGGATATTAAAACATAATTTATTTGATTATATATATATAACTTATGTCAAATTGCTTACTCTCTTAGGGAAGTGAGTGAGTGAGAAAATTTGGAATTAAAATTTTGTAAAAAATGAATGTTAAAATTATCTTTACATATAATTGGAAAAAAATATAATTTCAAAGAATGAAAAAATGAAAACATCTGGCTCCAAATTTTCTTTCTCCTCTGGGAAGCTGTAAAAATGAATCAATCACTTCCCTTGTAAAAATTGTCCCTTAAGTCCCTGACTAGGGAAATTGTTTTGGTGAATATGGATGGCAGTCATGGAATCAATTTTCCTGACTTTTTTTATTTCCTTGGCCTTTCCCCCTTATTGCATTTTCTCTGTGGCATTTGTGTAGCAAAATACCATAGATCAGAAATCTAATGATTAACCTTATTTGTCCTAGAAAATCAACTTAAGAATAACCCTAACCCTAAAATCTTTAGAAACAGATTAGGGGAGTTGACATGGAAATCTTACTAAGAAGAGACAGTAAAGACAGGGAAGAGGAATATAAAGAATCATGAACTCCAATGACAACATTTCAAACAGTTTAGCAAACTCAGTGGATCTTCCATGTCTCACTTTAACTAATTACTTCACCTCCACAATTTTCTAGAAATACTGGTTTCTCACAGGTTCTAGTGTGGTGGACTTGCATGTGATTTAATTTTTTATCTCCATTGTAGCTACCAGCTACAGTAGTGATCACAATTCCTGACTGTTTAAGATACTGCCCAGCTTTTCTCATATGATATACTTTCCCCTTCTCTTGCATGGGTTACCCATTTCCTCCCTTAGGAATGGAAGGGCTAAGTTTTTAGGCATTCTTGCTGCAGTCCATCATAGGATTAAAGGAATTGATTTGGGACAAGAAGGTTCTATCCACCATTGGACGTTGTCTCTAGTATCTTAGCACATTGACATTATCATACAATTGTTTCATGTGTTTTCTACAAACTTGTAGATTCATCTGGGATTTTATATTGACTTTATTATCTTGTTCTTGGTCTTCTTCTCTGAATCAATTCCTCAGACATTCATAGGATCATATTATAAGTTGGAACCAATCTTAGAGTTTACCCCACAAATTTAGGAATTGAGAAAACTGAGACACAGAGAGGTGAAATGAATTGCTGAATGTCACATAGGTAGAAAGCAGTAGAGCCAATATTTAAACACAAGTTGTCTGATTCAAAATCCTTTACTATCATCATGGCATTTTTTTAAAAATATACATTTATTTTTATTTTCAGTTCCCCATTTTTGCCGCTCTATTCCACGTGAAAACAAAAAATATGAAACTCACTGGAAATACTGTTCAGCAGTTTTTCAGTCATGTTCAATTCTTTGTGCTATCATTTGGGGTTTTCTTCATACAGATACTGCAACAGTTTACCATTTTCTTCTCTAGCTTATTCTACAGATGAGGAGTAAAATAGGATTAAGTGACTTGCCCAGGGTCCCAGAACTAGTAAGTTTCTGAGGTCAAATTTGAACTCAAGAAAATGTGTCTTCCTGACTCTAGGTGTAACACTCTATTCACTGTACCATTTAACTGATTTCAATCATGGAAGACATATTTCTGCTTGAGCCATGTTCTGAAAAAAAAAAAAGGATGTTTCAGTCTTCATTCTAAGTCAATCAACTCTTTATCTAAAGGACAACACCATCTTATATCAAACATTCTGGAGATTTGTGGAGGATCTTGAATTGTATTACTAAATCTTTCACAGTTGATCTTATAATAGAACTGATACTGTGTAGATTGTCTTACTGGGTCTGCTCACTGTCTTGCATTAGTTCCTCAGTTCTTCCCAGGTTTTTCTGAAACTATTGAATTTATCATTTCAGTATTACCTCACATTCATGAACCATAACTTCTTCAATTACTCAAGTGATGTAAATCTCCTCAATTTCTAATACTTTGTCCCTACAAAAAGAGTACTATAATTATTTAAGTACATATGGGTTCTGTTCCTTTTCTTTTAATTGTCTCTTTATTGAGTAAATTTATCACTGAGTAAAAGGAGCACAGTTTTATACCCTGTGATCATAGTTTCAAATTGTTTTCTTGAATGATTGGACTAGTTTATACTTCTACTAAGTGCATGAATATATGTTTTTTTTTCCCCATAATTCCTCTAGGATTTTCCATTTTAATTCTCTGTCATCTAAATGAACATGATGAGTGTGAGGTGATGCCTCAGGGTTGTTTTAGTTTGCATTTCTCTAGTCACTAGTGATTCGAAGCATTTTGATTTCTTCCTCTGAAAACTACTTATACATGTTTTGAATATTTATCAATTGGCAACGTCTCCTGTTTCTCTTTATAAATTTGACTCGCTTCTCTGTATAACTAAGAAATGAGATCTTTATTGGAAAAAAAAAACTTGCTATTTTTTGTTTCCTATTTTTCTTCTGATTTTATTTGTATTGGGTTTTGTTTCTATAAAACATTATTTAATGCAATTAAAATTATTCATTTTACCTCCTGTCAATTTCTCTACCTCTTACTCGGTCACAAACCTTCCCCAAATCAACAGATATTACAGCTAACTTTTCCCATGCTTCTTTAATTTGTGTGTGACATCAACTATTAGATATAAATCATGTCCTTATTTTGAAATCATCTTGATGTACAGTGTGAGAAGGTAGTCTATATTCAATTCTTGCCAGACTATTTTCCAGTTTTCGAAGAAGTTGTTGCCAAATAATGAATTCTTCTGCAAACCCAGATACTGTGCTCATTTGCCTCCATATATCTGTTCCACTGATCAACCACTCTATTTCTTATCTAGTACAAAATGACTTTTGATGAACACCATTTTACTGCTAATCCTTCCTCCTTCATGTTTTTTCATTGATTCACTTAATGTTTTTGACCTTTTGTTCTTCCAAATTAATTTTGTTATATTTATTCTAGCTCTGTAAAACAGTTATTTGGTAGTTTGATTGCTATGGCACTAAAGAAATACTCAACTTAAGTACCATGATCAATTTTAGTGAGTTAAATAGTCTAAAGTTATCATAAGTATGATATTTCTCCAATTATTTAGATTTTTATTTAGGTGAAAAATGTTTTTTTAATTATGTTCATATAATTTCTGTGTGTTTCTTGGTGAAGTATTTTATGCTGTTTGCATTTATTTTAAATGGAATTTCTTTTTTCTGTCTCTTCCTGTTGGGTTTTGTTGGTAACATAAAGAAATGCTGATGATTCATGTAGATTTATTTTTATTTTATAGCCTGTAGTTTTAATATTTTTATTGCATGCCAATTAAATAATCAATTACTTTATTAATATATACAATTAAAGATATAAATCTTTTCCCCACGGACTGCTTTGACTGCATCCTACATTTCTTTTTTAAATTTTATTCCATTGTTGTTGTTATCTTAATGAAAATTTTCTATTATTTGTTCTTCCACCTAATCATTGTATAGGATAGACTATTTAACTTCAGTTGATTTTAATCCATACTACTACAAAGATACTCCAAAGTTCAAAGAACTTCAATTTACTTTAATTTTTATTTCACTATCACGTGAAAATGGTATATTTTTTACTTCTTTTCTGTGTTTGTTCCTGAAGTTTTTATGCTCTAATTCATGGTCAATTTTGTGAAGGAGCTTTGCAAAGTTTTGAAAAATGTATGCTCTTTTCATTCCTCTTCAATATTCTCCAAATGTCTGTGATAACTAATTTTTCTAAAATTAATTTTTTTTTCTGAAATTTTTCTTGTTTGTTATAGTTAGATTTACCTGTTTCTGGAAAGAGCAAACTGAGGTCCACCAATAGTATGATTTTACTGTCTATTTCTTCCTATAATTCAGCTAACTTTTTCTTCAAGAATTTGGATGCTGGGGGACAGAGCCAAGATTGCAGAGTAGAAAGACACACAGACTCAACTCTTCCCCCCAGCCCATAAAATATTTGTAAAAAATGACTCTAAACAAAGTATAGAGCAGTAGAAGTGAAAGAGATTTCCAGCCCAAGGTAGCCTGGAAAGCCAACGGAAAAGTCTATAGTGTGGGGTATGGAGTGGAGTGCAGCCCACAGAGGCTAGCCCAACCTTGGCTACTTGGCACCAGCAAGAACAGGACTCCAAGAGCTCTTAGGGGGTGGAATCTACAGCACCAGCAGCAGTTCTCAGATCCCTCAACCCACAAGCACCAAAGAAAACTTCAAAGATCAGTGAGAAAGCTTTATCATCTGGGAAAGGGAACTCAGTCTGGCCCTGTCAGCAGCAGTCATTAAAGCAGCAGTGTCCATTGTTGAAACTCTCTGCCTAAAAAGCCCCTGGCAGAACTGAATAACTGATCTGAATCTCAGCCCTGAGTGGATGCCATGCCCTCCGCCTAAGGCCCCTGTGGGAATTGAGCAGTTGATCTGAATCTCAACCCTGAGCCAGGCCTTGGGGTGAGGAGGAGGAGAGGGAATTCTGCTACTTACAGATCCTGAGCAGAAAAGTTTTTTGTTGCTCCCAGACCAGTGTTCAGGCATGGAGAGGAGTAATTTCCCTCCCTTGATTGTGCCACACTGGAGGAACTGAGAACTGACAGGTCCCCATAGAATACACTCCTCTTGACAAAGGACTCAAAAGTCAAGTGACTGGCTGGGAAAATGTCCAAAAAAGGGGAAAAAATAAGACTATATAAAGTTACTTTCTTGGTGAACAGGCATTTTCTTCCAGTCTTTCCAATGAGGAATAAGGTGCATATTGTCAGAGGAAGTCAAGATTTCTGCATCCATTACCTCAAGAATATATATGCAATGGTCTCAGGCCATGGAAGAGCTTGAACAGCAAGTCAACAGCTTGCTAAAGGAAACTCCAAAAATGCTGAAGACAATGACACTTTTAATAATAGACTAACTCAACTGGAAAAAGAGGTCCAAAAATCCAATGAGGATAAGGATGCTTTAAAAAGCAGAATTAGTCAAATGGAAAAGGAGGTTCAAAAGCTCACTGAAGAAAATAGTTCTTTAAAAATTAGAATAGAGCAAACAGAAGCTAATGACTTTATGAGAAACCAAGAAATTACAAAACAAAACCAAAAGAATGAAAAAATGGAAGATACTGTGGGATATCTCATTGGAAAAACAGCCGGCCTGCAAAATAGATCCAGGAGAGACAATTTAAAAATTGTGGGACTGCCTGAAAGCCACGAATTAAAAAAAAAAGAACTTAGACATCATCTTTCATGAAATTATCATGGAAAACAGTCCTGATACCCTAGAACCAAAGGGCAAAATAAATATTGAAAGAATCCATTGATAATCTCCTGAAAGACGTATGAAAAGAGAAACTCCTAGGAATGTTGTAGCCAAACGCCAGAGGACCCAGATCAAGGAGAAAACAATGTAAGCAGATAGAAAGAAGCATTTCCAGTATTGTAGAAATACAATTAGGATAACACAAGATCTAGCAGCTTCTACATTAAGGGATCAAAGGGCTCAGAATATATTATTCCAGAAGTCAAAGGAACTAGGATTAAAACCAAGAATCATCTACCCAGGAAAAACTGAGTATAATACTTCAGGAGAAAAAAATAGTCATTCAACAAAATAGAAGAGTTTCAAGCATTCTTGATGAAAAGACCAGAACTGAATAGAAAATTTGACCTTAAAACACAAGAATCAAGAGTAGCATGGAAGGGTAAACTGGAAAGAAAAATCATAAGGTACTTTCTAAAGCTGAACTGTTTAAATGGAAAATAATATTTGCAACTCGAGACTTTTCTCAATATTTGGGTAGTTGGAATGATTACACACACATGTATTTGTGCATATATATCTATATATGTATATGTGTGTGTGTGTGTGTATGTGTGTGTGTGTGTGTGTGAAGAGAGAGACAGACCGAGAGACAGAGAGCACATGGTAAACTGAATAAGAAGGGATGATATCCAAAAAAATAAAGGGGTGAGAGAGGGCTATAGTGGGGGGAGAAATGGAATGGGGAAATTATCACACATAAAAGAGGTAAGAAAAAGTCTTTTCAATGGAGGAGAAAAGGGAGGAAGTGAGAAGGAAAAAGTGAAGGTAATAATTGTGCATTTTTGCTTGATGTGCATTGTAAAGTTGTTTAGAGGGGTGAGTTGGAAGAACTCAAGAAAACTGTCTACTTCACACCACCTTGGTTCTCCTCACAGATTTTCAATATTTATGGTGAGACAGCAATGTGAAATCTCAAATTACATACAGTTATTGCTTAACTCAAATGAATCATTCCATAGACTTTCATGGAGCTCTGTGCTCTCCTGCACCCCACTGTGGCTCTGCAGCCCATACAGATGAAATGGCTTTAGTATGTGCGGGGAGGGCTGCAGACAGAGTTGCTTCAGTGATTAAAGTGGAGTACCCTTGTCATGGGGCTATAATAGTACTGATGTTACTGTTGCTCCTGCTGCCTTTTGTTGGGATCCAGTGCTGAAGCCTTGGCTGGGGCAGAGTCCTGTAGTAGGGTCGTAGATATATTTGCATACTGTGAATTTGAATAAAGTGAGAACTATTTATACCCTTGAAAAATATTTGAGGGCTGAGCCAAGATGGCAGAGTAGAAAGACGCATATACTCTAGCGCTTCCCCCACAGCCCACAAAATACCTGTAAGAAATGACTGTCAAAAAATTCTAGAGCAGCAGAAGCCACAGAACAACAGAAAGAAAGAGGTTTCTAGCCAAAGATAACCTAGAAGGCCAACAGGAAAGGTGTATCTCATGGGGTCACTGAGCAGAGCAGAGCCGAGATCTGGCCATGATCAAAGGGCTTGGAATGGGATATTCCAGAAGTCATAGAAAGTGGAATTAAAACCAAAAATCACTTACCCAGAAAAACTTAGTATAATATTTCAAGGGAATAAATGGTCATTCAATAATATAGAGGACTTTTGAGGATTAATGTTGGAAAGACCAGAACTGAAGAGAAAATTTGACTTTCAAAAACAAGAATCAAGAGAAGCATGAAAAGGTAAACAGAAAAGAGAATTCATAAAAGACTTTCTAAAGCTGAACTGTTTACATTCCTACATGGAAAGATAATATTTGTAACTCTTGAGCCTTTTCTCAGTATTTGGGTAGGTGGAAGGATTGTACATACACACACAAACGCACATATAGACAGAGAGTACAGGTTGTGTTGAATCAGAAGATATGATACACACAAAAAAGTAAAATGAAAATTAAAGGGTGAGGGAGGAAAATACTGGAAGGAGAAAGGGAGAAATGGAATGGGGCAGGCTATAACTCATAAAAGAGATAAGAAAAATCTTGTTCAATGGATCAGAAAAGGGAGAAGGTGAGAGGGGAAGAGTGAAGCTTACTTTTTTCACATATGGCTTAGAGAGGGAATAACATGCTCACTAAATTTGGTATGAAAATCTATCTTACACTACAGGAAAGTAGGGGAGGAGGCAACAAGTGGGGTGAGGTGAATGATAGAAGGGAGGGCAAATGGGAGAAAAGAGTAACTAAAAATAAACACTTTGGGGAAGGTACAAGGTCAAATGAGAGAATAAAAAATAAGGGAGGATAGAGTAGGATAGAGGACAATATAATTAGTATTACACAATATGAATTTTATGGAAGTCTTCGGCAAAACAACCCACATATAGCCTATATTGAATTGTTTGCCTTCTTGGTAAGGATGGGTAAGGAGGGAGAGAAGTTGGAATTCAAAGTATTAGAAATGAATGTTGAGAATTATTATTGCATATTACCAGGAAATATGAAACAGAGGTAATGGGGTATAGAAATTTATCTTGCCTTAAAACAAAAGAGAGAAGATAGGGATAAGGGAAGGGTTGAGTGTGATAGAAAGGAGGGTACATTGAGGGAAGGGGCAATAAGAATGCAAGGTATTGGGGGTGGGGAGAGGGGAGAGATTGGGAAAAAATTGGACACGTTACAAAGTGATGTAAAAGCAATTAGTATTAAAACAGTTGACTGAATTAATTACTGAGACTAAATCAGAGATGTGCTTAGTTTGGGGGAAAGAATTTTAGTCTAAATTTCCTAGAGGCAGGTAACCTGGGGTGAAATTTGGCATTGATGGAAAAGTTAAGGTTTTAATGGTAAATTTGATTTTATCATTGTTATTTAATCGGGAACTGGAACATGTGTAGAAAGGCATGTAAATCACTTAAGACTTTACTCAAAAGATATTCCTTAGCCAATATGAAATTATAGTCACATCTGAAACCTAGTTATTGGAACTTGCTATTTTAAGATTCTATGGGACTATTAACTGACTGTTCTTCTGAGTCTAACTCCAGGTGTAGATAGCAAGAAAGGTAGTCTGAGCCTCCAATCCATGATGTGAGATTCTGGTATGAACAGCAAAAGGTGATCTCATGGGAAGGGTGGGAGAGCAGCTGTTCATTCTGGGCTGAGGTAAGATTCTCCTGACTCAGTTTGCCCACTGACACCTGCAGACTTTAAGCCTGACTAAATGCAAGTTGACAATCTACTCCTGCCTGCAATTGACATGAAGTTGGGGAGATATTGCTTCCCTGTAATGGCCCTACTCAGTGGCAATTTCCTATAGCCAAAAGGTTTGTAAGCTTAATACTAGATCTATTAAATTATAGATTGTTGGTAGGGGAACATCTGAGGTTAAGTCTAAAATTAAGCTATTAGGCTTAAGATTCTAGACCAACAGCAATGAATTAGGGTCCTTTAATACTTAGTAATAATGTGGAGACAATTAGATCAAGGGCTTGTGAAGTTAGCATACATAGTTATTTGTGTCTCAGTTGGTTAATTTTTTTAAAAAAATTGTTTTTGGTCTATATTGTAAATGCTTTAAAAGAAGTATCACTTGACCAAAAGTTGGAATTGTTTTATGTGATATGAACTGTATTAAAAATGAAAAATATAAAAAGAATAAATTTAAAAAATAAAACAGAAAAAGAAAACTATTTGCTACAGATTAAAAAATCAACCTTGATTAGTGGAAAGATTAAGTACACAACAATTTGAATGAAGAGTAAACTTGCACAAATACAAAGACTTCAAGAAAAACTCATGGGAAAACTAGAAAGTAATCTGGCAGAAATTAGATTTAGGCCAACATTTCACACTACATAACAAGTAATGTCCAAGAGTAGATTACAGACATAATAGGCAATACACTTAAAAAAAATAGAGAAATAAGGAAGAAATTGACTTTCACATGTATGAATAGGGTAGCAGCTCATAACCAAATAAAATAGAGATCACAGAAGAGAAAATTCATAATTTTGATTTCATAAAATTTGAAAGTGTTTTCACATATTCATTGATTGTGTACTGAACAGTTGTTTCCATTGCTATGCTAAGCAGAACCACATAGGTGGTGCAGTAGATGAAGTACGGGGCACAGAATCAGGAAGACCTGAATTCAAACCTGACCTTAGACTTAGTAGTCTCATGATACTAGGAAAGTAACTTAAGCTCTGTCTGACTTAGTTTCCACAATTGCAAAATGGCGATAAAAATAACACTTACTTCATAAGATATTATGAGTGTCAAATGAGATAATATTTGTAAACTGCTTGGCACTGTACCTGGCACACAGTGGGCACTTAATGAGTACTCATTTCATCCTTCCTTGCTCTTCTTCTTCCACATAGTGGAAATAAGTTATACTGTATCAACTCCTTCTTAATAAGAAATGGCAATACAGAAAACTCCAAGCTCCTTTTGGCCAGTCCATCTTCCTGACAACAAGTGGCAGTGTAGGGACAGATGTACATTCTTTTTTGAACAGGGTTCTGAAATTTTCATTTCACACCTGTTTCTTGTTTCATCAACTAGGTGCTCTCTGAAAGCAAAGTAATCTCAGCTAAACTTATCTTCTTCTTATAACAAAATAAATTACATTCATCCATTAATCATGGAACAATTCTTGTGGTCATATTGCCTCAGTTATTAAAATGAAAGCTCAGCAATTCTGCAATATCATTTGCAAATCACTGGAGTAGACTCTGTCCTTTGTTTATTCCCAGATTCCATAACCTATTATGCAAAAATGAGCAGCTGCTGTCTTACAACAGGACTCAGGGGAGACCTACAAACCTCTTATAGAATTTGAGTCAGACTCATGCCCTAGAAAAATACATTGTCAAGGATAACTTCCTCACATATGCTTGTGGGCATATGCATACCTACATGCACAATAATAATAGCTAGCATTTATATAGTGCTTACTATGTGTCAGCCATCTTGCTAAATGCTTTTGAATTATTATCTCATGTCAAGCCCATAATAACTCTGGGAGACAGGTGTTATTATCTCCATTTTACAAATGAAGAAAGTAAAGCAAATGAATTAAATGACTTAGCCAAGTTCATACAGAAAATAAATGACTGAGGCTGAATTGGAAATGAAGTCTTCCTGACTCCAGGCACAGTGTCACTCAGTTGCCCCTACAGAGAGTAGAAATTCAATGTTTGAGGACTGTGGTTTTGATCACTTTGTTCCAGTGTTTACACGTCCCTTCTTTATATATACGTATATATATGTATGTATACATACATACACATATATACATATGCATACATACATATGTATACATATATATGTGTATGTATATGTGTGTGTATATATACATACATATACATACACATATATACATATATACATATACATACATACATACACACACATATATATATATATATATATATATATATGGGAGAGAGATTTTGATTTTCTTAACCCTTCTCTGCTGGGAATAAGTTGGTGGTTAGCACCATGCAGCAGTGTTGTTTTCCATTTCTATTTCTATTATAGTCATTATGGATATTGTTTTCTTAATTCACCTCACTTCACTTTGTGCTACTTTAGTTGTCTTCTCATACTTCTCTAAATTCTTCATTTGGTTGTTACTTTGGTTATAGTGATATCTTATTACATTCATTTGCTACAACTTCATTATACATTTTCAAATTAATAGGCATTTGATTTATTTTCAGTTTGTCTTTTTCATGACAAAAGTGCTGCTATTAATATTTTAGTGCTTGTAGGAACTTTTCTGTCTTTGTCTGCCTTGGCGTATATAGTAACCCAGAGTTCATAAAGGATATGCCAGTTGTATGTGAGTTCTAACATAACTGATCAAGTTGGGAAGATAGCATGGCACAATGATAAACTATATATTTTTAGTTTGATTCACAACCTCATCAAATTTGTAGCTACTCACTGACCACAGGGTTTTGCTTTTGTTTTTTTTTTTTAACAGCCAAAGTGGGACTGCTAGGTGGTGCAGTGGGTAGAGCACCAGTGCAGGAGTCAGGAGGACCTGAGTTCAAATTTCATCTCAGACGCTTGGCACTCACTAGCTGTGTGACTTTGGGCAAGTCACTTAACCCCAATTGCCTTGTCCTGGGTCTTCTGTAGTCATCCTGAGGAGTATCAGGTCACTGGATTCAGATGGTTCTGGAGGAGAAGTGAGGCTGGTGACCTGCACAGCCCTCCCTTACTCAAAACAAAGTGAAGTGTGAGTCATGTCATAATTTCTCTGACGTCATGGTGTTCTTCAGCAACAAAGGATGAACACAACAGCCAAAGTAACTTACAAAGATTGAAAGTCTGTGATCTCTTAGTGGTAGCAATATTTATGTTGATTTCATCAATATGTGATTTATTGAAGTTGAAAGGACATATTTCTATGGAATATTCAGCTAATGCTTCAGAAGTTGTGCTGTTATTTGGATACGCCTGTATTCTTTTGAGTATGCTGCTGTTCTACTGTAATTAAGTTTTCATAGCTTTTCTGGCTACACTTTATCACCACTGATCAATGAATCAAAATCAAATAAGCAACCTGGAATATAGCTGAAAAACAGGAGGAAATTGATATTCCATATCTCTGGAACGATTGTAAAAGCCTTGAACTTGGATATAGTGGAAATAGGATGGACTAAAAGTATAGTTTAATTTTTTAACGAGAGGGATTGTGATATATTGGATATTGGGGTGGCTGTGGAGTTCAGAAGACATGAGTTCAAGTCTTCCTCTGACAGGTAATGGTTTTATAATCATGAGCAAGTCACTTGGACTTGCAGTTTCCAGCATTAAGACTTTAAATTTCAGAATAGTTAATCATCTGCATTGTTAAAAGGAATTTCCACACTGTGAGTTCCTTAATCTTAGGAAAATGAGCCATCTGAGGAAAAAAATGGCATCTCAAAGTCAGAAAATCTCTATTCATATTAGAGAGACAGAGTGGTCACAAAGTTACAGAGCAGAATCTGAGAATTTGAAGACTGACCTCGGTAGTTGAGAAGTCCAACCTATATAAGAAAGAATTTCTACTGTGAAACATACTCAACAAGTGGTCATTAAGCATCTGCTGGAAGACTTTCAATGAAGAAGGACTAACCACCTCTCAAAACAAAACAGTTTACTTTGGCATAGTTTTGATTATTAAGATTTTTTTTTTTTAGATATCAAACCTAAACTCATCTCTTTGCCACTTTCACCCACTGCTCCTGGTTCTGTCCTCTGTTATCAGACAGAACAAGCGTAATAATCCCTTTTCCTTATTACGGCCCTTCAAATACATGAATACAGATATTCTCCTCTTCAATCTCTTTTTCTTGAGGCTAAGCATATCCAGTTCTTTCAACCAATCTTCAAATGTCATGAACTAACTTCTCTTCACTATTCTGCTTGCCCAGTATTCCAAATGATGTCTGGAAAGAACAGAGTACAGAAGGATTATTACTTCCCTCTTCCTGTAAGTGATATCCCACCTAACTAGCCCAAGATTACAGTAGACATTTTGGTTGATATGCACCCAATGTGGGGCTCGAACCCATGACCCTGAGCTTAAGAGTCTTATGCTCCACTGACTGAGCTAGCTAAGTGGTGCAGTGGATAGAGCACCAGTGCTGGAGTCAGGAGGACCTGAGTTCAAATCTCACCTGAGACACTTGGCACTCACTAGCTGTGTGACCTTGGGCAAGTCACTTAACCCCGATTGTCTCATCCTGGGTCATCTCCAGTCATCCTGAGGAATATCTGGTCATTGGATTCAGATGATTCTGGAGGAGAAGTGAGGCTGGTGACCTGCACAGCCCTCCCTCACTCAAAGCAAAGTCAAGTGCAAGTCATGTCATTATTTCTCTGATGGCATGATCTCCGGCCATGAAAGATGAACACATTGTAGCCATTTTGGTTACCACATCATAGCATTGCTTTTAACATTGTGCTTTCAGGCCACTAAAGCCTTCTAATACTTTTCAGAACAAATGCTATCTATCTCTCTATTCTTGCTCCATCTTATATTTCCATAATCTTTTTTTTTGCTTATTAAGCCTGTTGTAAAGAACACCAAGTCAAAAGACCTGACTTGACTCTTTATTATTATAGACAAGTTATTTTACCTCTAGAAGACACAGCTTCTTCAGCTGATAAATTGGTATAACATTTGCCCCAGTTACCTGAAAGGTTTATTACTAATAATTTGCTAAATTAAATGTGAAATACTATTTCCTACTAGATTACAGATCTGGACAATCCGCTATTTGATTTTGTAACATCCTGGAATGAATAAAGTTTTTACAAATTATTTTGTTTTTCATTTTTATATCCCCAACACATGGCACAATATATCATACAAAGCAGGTGCTTAAAAATTATTTGAATTGAAGTGAACTAATGAAGTTTATTGTAAAAAGATCCCATTTAAACTAAATCTCTGAATAATGTGAGGGTAGTATTAATCATTACAGATATCATATCTCCAATATTTTTTTGAAAGTTAGTTTTTTAACGTTAACAACAAAATAGACTTTTTTCATTTCAGTGTAGAGTTTAGAATAGCAAGAATTTTATCAATGAAGAAAATTATATGGAAGAAAATGTATATCTACAGCTCCATCTGAATTAGAGGCAAGGATATGGCATTTCCAAATGACTTATGAAGATCACTAGAGTGGGAATTAGTATTTGGCAGTGCTCATTTTGCCCTCAGTCTTGTGAAAGTAGGTAGAGATAGCTCTGACAGCAAGACAGTCATAGTAGTAAATGGATGAGATCAATGAAAATTTTGTAAGGTAGATAGCTTTGCAAGAAATATTTTAGTGTATAAATTTATTTTGGAGACAGATTTGGGGAGAGGAAGTTAGAATATTCTCACCAAGTTTTCAGGTTAATGCCTCCCTGACTCAGTTATAAAGCCCTTCAGAGGAATGCTTTTTAAAAATCTGTTTGTAGACCTTGGAATGAAATAGTCATTGAATAACTCAAATAGATAATTAGATCCATAATCTCATCCATTTGGGAGTTTCTTTCTGTGATACATAATATAACCAATCCACTACAAGTAATACATGAATTTTTCCCATTTCATACAATTAATTTGCCACATTGGATCCATCCTGAGCTGTAGACCTCTCTTTTCTTGTGACATTTTGAGGGTACTAGTGGGGCACCTTATCAGAGCACCTCTCATAGACCAATCCATTTTTTTTTCTTCTTAATTAGTTTTTTTCTTGTCATCTTTAGCCACTGATAGCTCAATGATTAGAGCACTGGACTTGAGTTCATATCCAGGTTCACACACTTGCCAGACATATGACTCTGGGCAAGTCATTTCCCTTCTTCAGTTTCCTCAACTGTAAAATGGGATAATAATAGCACCAATCTTGTAAAGTTATTGTAAAGATCAAATGAGACAATATTTATAAAAAGTTCTTAGCACATTGTGTGGCACATAGTAGAGAATACACAACTATTAATTCTTTTGGTCTTAGTCTCCCAAGTTCCTCATTTTTTACGAGTTGTAACCTACTCACATGTTCCAAGTTCCACTCCATTGCACTCCAAATGATACTCATTTTTAATTATATCATGTTTCCCAATCATATATTGACATGGATAGAATATCTATACATCTCTCTCTCTCTCTCTCTCTCTCTCTCTCTCTCTCTCTCTCTCTCTCTCTCTCTCTGTAAAAGATGAACCTTTGGTTTTAGGAAAGTCTGGAGACATTAAAGGGCCCTTACAATTGCCTAAGACATTCCAATCTTTTCTCCCCATCTTGTTTAATTCTGGACCCAACTTGTTTAACTGTACTTTCTACTCCAGATGTGCACGTTGATCAACAAGTTTTTGAGATTATCTGTCCAAATGCATGTCCTAATCTGAGCAGCAGTCATTTATCATTCATTTCGTTCTTCCCCTGAGGTTGATCAGGCCAAACAATTTTGATTTATTGCCTATTTTTCCTAGAGGTGTTTAATGACTTGGAGTTGATGAAACCATTGCAATGTCATCCACAAACAGAAAGATATGGAGGGTCTCACCACCATAGAGCAAAGCATTTAATCAATACTCAGTTAAATTGAGGGTTCTATTTATTTTATTCAGAGCCAAAGTAAGAAATAATGATAACTTCCAGTAAATTATTGTGCATTATTTACTTAACACTGTGTAGACAAGTGTTTAAAGTGTAATATTGTAGTGACAACATAAGCTAATAATTCAAATATTATATTATTATATCTACAGAGGGCCTCAGACTGCATGTCTGTCCTGTTGAAATTACACACTCAAGATATCCTAAACTGAACTCACCAACCAAACCTGGCCCATATCCTAACTTTCATATTTCTATTGATGGCACCACTCTTCTCATATGAAACTTGGCTTAAAACCTTGGAAATGCTCTTTATTTTTCTTTTCTCCTTATTTCTCACATTGAATCAGCTGCCAAGATCTGTCAGTTCCACTTCCAAATTTTTTACATGTATCCTCATTTTTCCATTTTGAAAGCTTTATAGACTCTAGCCTAGACTATTACAATAACTTCTCTAATTGGTCTCCCTGCCTCCAATTTCTCTAGTTTTTAATCTATATTTTATGCAAAAGCCAAAGTAATCTCTTTAATGCACAAATGAATCATCACTTCCTTAAAATCCATTGGTTCCCATTTCATACAGAATAAAATATATACTACTTTGCTGGCTTTCAAGATCTTTGATAATCTATCTCCAAAGTACATTTCTAACATTATGTCCTAGTACTTCTATTTATCAATCATTTTTTTCAAATTGAGCACCTAATATATAGATAGCACTCCTTGTGCTAAGCTTTGAGAACAAAAGATGAAAGTGAAAGTGTCTTCCCTTGAGGAGCTTACAGTCTAGCCAAGGGAGACAATATATACATATATGAGAATATGCAAAATATATTCAAAGTCAGTGCAAGGTAATTTTGGGAGAAAGACAGAAGTACCTGAGAGGATAAAGGAAAAACTTCATATAGAAGTTTGCCCTTGAATTGAGCTTTGAAGGAAATAAGAATTCTAAGAGTCTAAGTTATCACTCAGTAGTCCCAGAGAAATTGGACTGTTGTTTGGTTTTTCAGTGTTATCTAACTCTTCATGATGGAGGGACAAGAGGCCCTTTTATTCTCCACTATGTCTCAAAGTCTCTCCAAACTCATGCTTTTTGTTCCCTTGACACTCTCTATCCATCTTATACTCAGCCATACCTTTTCCTGTTTGCCTTTTATCTTTTCTAATGAATCTCACCTTCTCACTATGTGGACAAAAATTTGAGTTTCATCTTCAGTATTTAACTTTCCAGTAAATAGTCTAAATTAATGTGTTTAAGTGTATTGACTGATTTGATTTTCTTGCTATCCAAAGGTTATCAAAATTCTTCTCTAGCACCACAATTTGAAAGCATCGATTCCATAGCACTCAGTTTTCCTTACAGTCTAATTCATAGCCTTATATTGCTACTGGAAAAATCATAGCTTTAACTATACAGATCTTTGTTGGGCAAGATGATGTCTCTGGTTTTTTACTATGTCGTTCATATTTGGTATAGTTTTTTCTTCCAGGAAGCAAGTTATGGCCACAGTTGCCATCTGCAGTGACTTTTGGGCCCAAGAATATAAAATCCAACATTACATCTATTTCTTCTGTATTTGCCAGAAAATGATGGAACCAGTCGCCAAGATCTTAGTAGTTTTATTTTTTTAATGTTAAGGTTCAAGTCAGTTTTTACACTCTCCTCTTTCATCCCCATCAAGAAGCTTCTTAATTCTTCACTTTCTGCTGTCAGACTGACATCATTTGCACAGCTGAGATTGTTGATATTTTTGCTGGCAATCTTAATTCTGACTTTCGATTCATCCAGTTGAGAATTTCACATGATACCTTCTGCATATAAATTAAATAAATAAGGTGACAATATACAGCCTTGTCATACTCCTTTCTTATCATTAAACCAAACATTTTTTTTCCATGTTTGCTTCTGTTATTTCTTGGCCTGAATGCAGGTTCTTCAGGAGACAAGTAAGATGTTCTGGTACTCCCATTACTTTGAGGGATTACCACATTGTGCTGTGATCTATACAGTCAAAAGTCCTGCATGGCATAGTTCATAGTTTTTTGGAGCTATGCCAGCCCCTTCACCATGACAAGGCAATGATCAAGGAGGGGCAATTTGGACTACTTGTTTTTTTTCCCCTAATCCTGGTTTTATCTCTCATACCTTTGTGCCTTTGATCATATATATTTCAAGTATGCCATGTAGTATCCTGTGTTTTTATCACCTCACCTATGTCTATATATTTCTCACTTCAAGACTCAACTCAGGTAATGCTGTGTACATGACTACTTTACTTGATCTGCACCCACTACTGATCCCTTCCTCTGATAAACTACAATTGACTCATGCTTTCTGAAACATGTCAAGCCAATGAGCTGGATATCTTTTATGAAGAATTTACTGAACACTGCTCCAGATGTTGTTGCCTCCTCTATGAAAAAAAAAAGATACGCTATATTGATTTTAGAAAAAATCCAACATTATGTAATCTCTTTGAAGGTAAGTACAGCTCAATTAATTATGTTTGCAGAAATGAGAGATATACGTGTAGATATATGCATCAATATAGGCAGCTAGATGTCACAGTTGACAGACCACCAGGTCTGAAGTCAGGGAGACTTGAGTTCAAATGTGGTCTCAGACACTTACTAGCTGTGTGACACAGGGCAAGTTACATAACCCTACTTGACTCAGTTTCCTCATCTGTAAAGTGAGCTGCAAAGGAAATGGTAATCACTTCAATATCCTTGTTAAAGAAAATGGAGTCATAAAGAGTTGAACACAATTGAAATGACCTAGAAATATATGAATTAATAATTTCAATGTATCTACCACAATACCTGACACATAAGAGGCCAAAGGGAAGAAGGAGAGTATTCCAGGCCCATGCAATGCCCCATGTAGAGGCATGGGGACAAAAAACAGAATTTCATGCTTGAGGAACAGAAAGATCAGTTAATTTGTATCATAGAGTGTCAAAAGGAAAGCACTGAAAAATGGGGTAAGTAAGTCAAGTTGAGGTCATATTGTAAAAGGCTTTAAAAACCCAAATAGAGAAAAGCTTCACTATTCTTTTAGTGTCTCATTCATAACTTTGGTAAAAGAATGATGAGTCTAAGAACATCATGATTATAGACATGAGAGGACAGGAAGACTCACAGTTCCCTTAACAGAAACTGGAGTTTGGTAGAGGGGTAAATTTTTGAGAAAGGGAAGACAAAAGGTTCAGTTTTAGATGTGCTGACTTTGAGATGTTTCTGGATTATGCAGTTTGAAATGTCCAACAGACATTTGGAGGTATAGGAGTAGAACTCAGGAAAGGAATTAAGATTGGAAATACAAAGGAGGAAAAAAGTTATCCCCTACTCTCAAGGAGTTCATTGTTTAAATAAAAATGCAAGATACATTGGTGATAGTCTCAGAAGCAAAATACTCAAATTTAGTACGACTAGTAAAAGTTTTTGCAGAAATTAAACTTTTCAGATGAGACTAGAAGGAAGTTTTGGAAGCTGGAATTGGAAATGAGAAGGGAGAACATTCCAGGCATGGATGACAGTCAGTGACATATGCGGGTGGGGGGAAGCGGGGAAAGTAGAATTCACTGTCAGGTCACATAAGATATTAAGTTGAATAAAGCATAAGAAGACGAGAAAAATAGAAAGACTATGAAAAATTTTGAATGCCACACAGAGGAATTTATACTTTCTCCTGAAAGTAACAGAGAGTTAATGGAGTTAATTTAATAGCTGGCTAAATATGGTTCAGATCTGCATTTTAGGAAGATCAGTTTGACAATTGAATGGAAGGTGAAACTGGGATGGGGACAGATTTGAGACAAGGAGACAAACCAGCAAGCTATTATAATCCTGATATTATCTAATGAAGGTCTGCACCAATGGTGGTGGCAGAAGGAGGTGGTGGTGGTCAGAAGAGAAAAAGAGAGGCATATGAGAGAAGTGAAAAAGTGGAAATGATTGAATTCAGCCATTGATTGAATATGGGAAATGAGATAGAATGAGGAGTCAAAGATGGTGCTTAGGTTGTGAGTTTACGTGAATGGGAGGATGGTGATACCCTTACCATAAGAGCTAATAAAGTTGCCAGGAAAAAGTATAGAGATAATAGGGTCCAAGACATAGTGTTGGAATGCAGCCTATTAGCGAGAATAATATGCATGATGAATGAAGAGAGTAAGATGGAGTTTTTTATATAGGTAAGGAGAGAAAGAATAAAGAGCCTTGTCCCTGAAAAGGAAGAGAGAATTTAGGAGGTCAAGAGGAATACAAATTGTAAAAAGATCATAGTCTTTGGCAATTAATAGATCAGTGGTAAATCTTCAGAGAACATTTGCTTTTGGAATCCAGAGTCAAAAGCCAAACTGTAAAAGTCTGAGTAACAGGTGAGAGGAGAAGGAAAGGAGGTAATGAATATAGATAGGTATTTTTTCCAAGAATTTGAGAAAGGGAGAAGAGAGACCTTGAGGCCCATAGTACTTTTGTAGGAGGTGGGAGCTCAAATTTGGGGCAACTAGACATGAACTTTTAAAAGAGTTTTCCTGATAAAAGCCTCATTTCTAAAATATATACAGAACTGAGTAAAATTTACAAGAATACAAGTAATTCTCCAATTGATAAATGGTCAAAGGATATGAATAGGCACTTTTCAGAGCAACAAATTAAAAAATCCATACTCATATGAAAAAATGCTCTAAATCACTAGTGATTAGAGAGATGCAACTCAAAGCAACTCTGAAGTACTACATCACCCCTATCAGATTCCCTAACATGACAAGATAGGAAGCCAAAGGGCTACAAAAACAGGCATACCCTTTGACCCAGCAATATCGCTTGTAAGTGTATCCCAAAAAGATCATAAAAATAGGAAAAGGTCCCACATGCACTAAAATATTTAGAGCAGCTCTTTGTGATGGCCAAGAACTGAAAATCAAGGAGATGCTTGTCATTTGGGAAATAGAGGTTGTAGTATCTGGGGATGGAGCCAAGACTGTGGAGTGAGAGCAACTATTCACCTAAGCTCTTAGACAAACTCCTTCAGATACTTCTAAAAAGAGAATCTGACCAAATTATGTAAGGGCAGAATCTAAGAGGAGAGAGGCAATGGCAGAATCACACCTCAGGACAGACTAGAAGGTCAATGGGAAGGTTCTATTCCATGGAGGTGGAGGAGGACACGGTGTACAGTACACTGACTCTGCCATGGCAAGACGAAGTGAGAAAGTCATGGGGCAGCCTGAGACAGCAACAGCACAGCAGAATCTCAGGCAAAACAGTCCAAGATGGGAGTCCAGCAGAATCGAGTGAGTGAGAGCCTCAGAGCCCCAGGTGTCTGCAGCAGCTGCTCCTGATCCCACAAATTAAATGTCTGTATGTCACCTATTTGAACTTCTGGAAGTGGAAATGGCAGAGTGATGAGTAAATGCTCTCTCCCCTTCCCCTTGTTGACCTTAAAAGAACCATTAAATATTTCCCTGGAAAAATCCTGAATCAGTGGAATCAGTAGAAGGGGTAAACAGTCTTGTAGCACTTGAGGCTAGGAAAATCACTAAGGAGGATTTTACTCCCTGTGGCGGAGGATCAAGCTGTCCCAGACAGCCCCACCTCAGTGAACCAGGAGGACATCCGGGGCTCCAGGGGAGTAGAGCCTCACAATCAACAGCATCAGGACCCCAGGCATGCCTCAGCACTCCAGGGGAAATGAGAAGAAGACAGTAGGGCAGCTGGGATAACCAAGTGATAAGATTGCCTTTGCTGTAGCTCATCTGAGGAGATCTCCCATGACCAGACCACTCATCATACATTTAACAAGTCAGTTCCAGGGCTAATCCGGGGAACCACACACACACACACGCACACACACACACACACACACACACACACACACACACACACCCCACACACAAAATTCATCTAACCTCTGCTTTCTCACACCAGCCACTTCAGAACCAGGTTCTTTTCCTTCTGGATGAAAGAACCAGAGGCCTCAATACAAAAAGCGTCTTCATCATGACTAAGAAGCAAAGCAGGAAGGAAAAACCACAGAATCTTTTTACGAGGACAAGGGCCAAAACAAAAATACCAAAGAGGTCAGAATTGAGACTGTACTTCATCTGAAACTTCAGAAGGAACTATGAACTGCTCGCATGCACAAAGAACACTCTTGGAAGAGCTGAAGAAGGAAATAGAAAACTGGCCAACGATTTTAAAAGCATGAAAAAAGAATTTACGAAGAGAATATCTCTTTAGAAAGGAAAATTTGACAAAATGGAAAAGTAAACACAAAAACTAACTGGAGAAAATAATTCCTTAAAAAAAATAATTGGGCAGTTCAAAAAGGAGATGCAAAAATTAACTGAAGAAAACAATTTGATAAAAATTAGAATTGGAAAAATAAAAGCTAATGATTCTATGAGACATCAAGAATCAGTCAAACAAAAACCAAAGAACAAAGAGATAGAAGAAAATGCAAAATATCTAATTGGAAAAACAACTGATCTGGAAAATAGATCCAGGAGAGAAAAATCTAAGAATTATTGGCCTACCAGAAAGTCATGATGAAAAAAGAGTCTGGACAATATCTTCCAAGAAATCATTAAGGAAAACTACCCAGAAGTCCTAGATCCAGAGGGCAAAATAGTCATCAAAAGAATCAACCATTTACCTCCCAAAAGGGATTCCAAACTGAAAACACTCAAGAATATCATTGACAAATTCCATAACCATCAAGTGAAGGAGAAAATAGTACAAGCAGCCAGAAAGAAACCATTAAAATATCAAGGAGCTGCAGTAAGGATCACACATGATCTTGCAGCTTCTGCATTAAAAGACTGAAGGAATTGGAATATGATATTTCAGAAGGCAAAGGAGCTTTGACTACAACCAAGGATCAATTACTCAGTAAAGTTCAGCATAGCATTTCAGGCAAGGAGATGGACATTCAATGAAATAAGGGATTTCCAGACATTCCTGATAAAAAGGTCAGAACTCAACAGAAAATTTGATCTTCAAATGCAAGACTCAAGAGACGTACTAAAAGGTAAACAGGGGAAAAGAAAAACTTGTTACTCAATATAGGTAAACTGTGTACATCCCTAAAAGGGAAGATGATATTTGCTAATCTTGAGAATTGCATATCCGTTATGAAATATAAAAAGGATATACCTACGTAAAGGGAGTAAAGATAAAGTAAATGATATGATGACAAAAATGTGTTTTAAGCATGTGAAGGGATTATAACAGGAGATGTGAAAAGGAGGAAGCAGAAAATGGTAAATTACATCACAGGAAGAAGTACAAAATTATATTACAGTAGAGGGAAAGAGGAGAGGAAGATTAGCATTGTTTGAGGGGTACTGTCATCTGATTTGATTCAAGGGGGGAACAACAAACTTAAGTATATAAATCTAACTATATCTATAAGGAGTAGGAGGGGAAGGGGGAAAGAAAGGGGAGGGTATGCTAAAAGGGAAGGGAGGAATAGTAAGGTTAAAAGGGAGTAAAATATAAGGAGCTGAAAGAAGGAAGGGAAGGCTGTGGGAGGTGATGGTCAAAAATTAAAACTTTGTTGTGGAGAGGGAGAAGGAAGAACTAAAAGCACAAATGGTGGGGAAAAGGATGGAGGGAAAGACACAGATATTAATTACAACTGTGAATGTGAATGGGATACACTCTCTCATAAAATGGAGACACAGTAGAATGGATTAAAAACCATAATCCAACAATATATTGTTTTCAAGAAACACATTTGAAACTGAAGAATACACACAGGATAAAGGTAAAAGTCTGGAGCAGAATATATTGTGCTTCGGTTGAGGTAAAACAGCAGGGGAAGCAATCTTAACCTCAGAGAAAGAAAAAGCAGAAATAGATCTAATCAAAAGAGATGAGGAAGGAAACTATATCCTGCTAAAGGCACCATAAACAATGAAGCAATATCATTACTAAAACTATATGCTCCAAGTGGCATAGCATCCAAATTTTTAGAGAAAAAGTTAAGAGAATTACATGAAGAAAAAAACAGCAAAACTATACTAGTGGGGGATCTCAACCTCCCCCTCTCTGAACTTGATAAATCAAACCATAAAATAAACAAGAAAGAAGTTAAGGAGGTGAATAAAACTCTGGATAAGGTAGACATGATAGATCTCTGGAGAAAACTGAATGAAGATAGAAAGGAATACACCTTTTTTCTCGGAGGTACATGATACATTTACAAAAATTGATAATGTACTAGGGCATAAAACCTCACAATCCAATGCAGAAAGACAGAGATAGTCAATGCAACCTTTTCAGATCATAACGCATTAAAAATTATACGTAATCAAAGGTCATGGAAAGACAGGCCAAAAATTAATTGGAAACTAAATAATCCTAAAGAATGAGTGGGTTAAGCAACAAATTGTAAAAACAATCGACAACTTCCTTAAGAGAATGACAATAATGAGACAACTTACCAAAGCCTATGGAATACTGCAAAAGCAGTTCTTAGGGGAAGCTTTATATCTTTGAATGCCAATATGAATAAAATAGAAAAACAGCAGATTAATACATTGAGCATATAGCTGAAAATGCTCAAAAAAGAACAAATTGAAAATCCCCAAGTAAATACCAAATGAGAAATACTGAAAACCAATGGAGAGATTAATAAAATTGAAATTAAGGAAACTATTGAATTGATAAATAAAACTAGGAGTTGGTTTTATGGAAAAAAAAAACCCAAACAATTGATAAACAATTTAATTTAAAAAAAAAGGAAGAAGAAAATCAAATTACCAATATCAAAAATGAAAGGGGTAGACTCACCTCCAATGCAGAGGGAATCAAAACAGTGACAAGAAATTACTTGGCCCAAATTTATGCCCATAAATTAGACAATCTAAATGAGATCTACGATTATTTTAAATAAATATATAAAATGCCATGTTAACAGAAGAGGAAATTGAATACTTAAATAACCTAATCTCAGAAAAGTAAATTGAACAGGCCATCAATGAACTCCCCAGGGGAAAAAAATCTCCAGGGCTGGATGGATTTAGAAATGAAATCTATCAAACATTTAACAAACAGTTAATTTCAATACTTTATAGACTATTTGGAAAAACTAGGGAAAAAGAAGTCCTCCCAAATTGTTTTTATGATACAAATATGGTTTTGATGCCTGAACCAGAAAAAGCCCAAAGAGAGAAAGCAAATTATAGACCAATTTCTCTAATGAATATAGATGCAAAAATTTTCAATAAGACTTTAGCTACCACAAAGAGTGCTGCTATAAATATTTTTGTACACGTGGGACCCTTTCCCGTTTTTATAATCTCTTGGGGATATAGTCCTAGTAGCACTATTTCTGGGTCAAAGGGTATGGACATTTTTGTAGCCCTTTGGGCATAGTTCCAAACCGTTCTCCAGAAGGGTTGGATGATCTCACAGCTCCACCAACAATGAATTAGTGTTCCAACTCTCCCACATCCTCTCCAGCATTTATCATTTTCTTGTTCTGTCATGTTTGCCAATCTTACAGGTGTGATGTGGTACCTCAGAGTTGTTTTGATTTGCATATCTCTAATCAATAGTGATTTAGAGCACTTTTTCATATGATTATAGCAGCACTCTTTGTTGTAGCCAAAAACTGGAAGTCAAGGGAATGCCCATCAATTGGGGAATGGCTGAATAAATTATGGTATATGAATGTAATGGAGTACTATTGTGCCATAAGAAATGATGAACAAGAAGACTTCAGGGAGGCCTGGAAGGATTTATATGACCTGATGCTGAGCGAAAGGAGCAGAACCAGGAGAACTTTGTGCACAGCAACGACCACAGTGTGCGAGAGTTTTTCTAGTAGACTTGGAACTTTGTAATAACACAAGATCTTACTGAGAAAAAAAAAAATCCTAATGTTGGTCTTCTAAGGCAAAATGCCTTCCACACTCAGAGAAAGAAATATGGAAGTCATTCGCAGAATGTAGCAGATCATTTTTGTGTGTGTGTGGGTTTCAGTGTATTATGTTTTGATTTGTTATATGATTTCTTCCATTTATTTTAGTTCGACTACATAGCATGACTATAGTGAAAATGTGCTCAATAGGAAAGTATATGTAGAATCTATACAGAATTGTATGCTGTCACGAGGAGGGAGGGGGGTATTGGGGGAAGGGTAGGGGGGATAAAATCTTAACTTTAAGGAAATGATTGTAAAACATTAAAAAAAATTAAAATTAAAATTAAAAAATAAAATAAAAAAAAAGACTTTAGCTAAAAGAACACAGCAACTTATCACTAGAATAATACATTACAATCAGGTAATGTTTATACCAGGAATGCAGGGCTGCTTCAATATTAGGATCACTATTAGCATTATTGATCATATCAAACTCAAAACTAACAGAAACCACACTATTATCTCAATAGATGCGGAAAAACTTTTGACAAAATGTAACACTCATTCCTACTAAAATCACTGGAGAGCATAGGAATAAAGCTAGAAATAAAATAATAAGCAGTATCTACCAAAAACCTTCAGCAAACATTATATGCAATAAATATAACCCAGATACATTTCCAATAAGATAAGGTGTGAAACAAGGATGCCCATTATCACCACTATTATTCGATATAGTACTAGAAATGTTAACTCTAGCAGTAAGAGAAGGAAAAGAAATTGAAGGAATTAGAACAGGCAAAAAAGAAACCAAGCTATCACTCTTTGCAGATGATATGATGATATACTTAGAGAATCCTAGAGATTCAAGAAAAAAAACTACTTGAAATAATAAACAACTTTGGCAAAATTGCACATTGCACAATAAACCCATACAAATCTTCTGCATTTCTACATATTACTAACAAAGCCCAACAGCAAGACATAGAAAGAAATCCCATTTAAAGCTAGGATAGACACTATAAAATATTTGGCAGGCTACCTGCTAAAACAAATCTGGGGACTATATAAACACAATTACAAAATACTTTTTGCACAAATAAAGTCAAATCTAAGTAAGTAGAAAAACATCAGTTTCTCGTGGGTAGACTGAACCAATATAATAAAAATGACAATTCTATCTAAACTAATTTACTTATTCAGTGCCACATCACTCAAACTATCAGATAATTATTTTCTAGAGCTAGAAAAAATGATGTCAAAATTCATCTGGAAGAACAAAACGTCCAGAAAAACAAGAGGACTAATGAAAAGAAGTGCTAGGGAAGGTGGCCTAGCTCTAAGGAATCTCAAATTGTATTATAAAGCTCAATTATCAAAACCACTTAGTACTGACTATGAAACAGAAGAGTAGATCAGTGGAATATGTTAGGTGCTCAAGACACAGTATTTAATGAATATAGCAGACTCCGGTTTGATAAACCCAAGGACCTCAGCTTCTGGGATAATAAGTCACTGCTCAACAAAAATTCCTGGGAAAACTGGATAACAAGTCATGTTATCCATGACTGGATAACTAGAAACTAGGCATAGAACAATGCAAGACATTGTACGTAAGAATAGAGTTCAAATGGGCATATGATCTAGGCATTAAGATTGATTTTATAAACCAATTAGTGGAGCAAAGAATATTTTATTTATCAGATTTATGGAGAAGGGAAGAAATTTTGACTAAATAAGATATAGATCATTTTTATTACATAAAATTGAAAAGTTTTTGCACAAACAAACCCAATACAACCAAGATTAGGAAGGAAGCAGAAAACTGGGAAAGAATTTTTTTGCAACTAGTGTCTGTGATAAAGGCCTCATTTCTAAAATATATAGAGAACTGAGTCAAACATACAAGAATAAAAGTCATTCCCCAATTGATAAATAGTCAAAGGATATTTATAGATAATTTTCAGAAGAAATTAAAGGTATCTATAGTGATATGAAAAAAACACTCTAAATATCTATTGATCAGAGAGATGCAAATCAAAACAACTCTGAGATACCACATCACACCTATCACATTGACTAACATGACAAAAACAGGAAGATGATAAATGTTGGAGAAGATGTGAAGATGTGAGAGTGCTGGAACACTGATTCATTGTTGGTTGAGTTGTGAGTTGATCCCACCATTCTGGAGAGCAGTTTAAACTATGCCCAAAGGGCTACAAAAATGTGCATACCCTTTGACACAGCAATATTGCTTCTAAGACTGTATCTCAAAGAGATAACAAAAATGGTAAAGGTTCCCAAATGTACTAAAATATTCATAATAGCATTATTTGTGGTGGCCAAAAATTGGAAATCAAGGGGATGCCCATCAATTGGGGAATGACTGAATAAATTGTGGTGTATAAATGTAATGTAATAGTATTATGCTACAAGAAATGATGAACAGGAAGACTTCAGAGAGGCCTGGAAAGACTTACATGATCTGATGCTGAGTGAAAGGAGCAGAATCAGGAGAACTCTGTACACAGCAACAACCACCATATGTGAGGACTTTTTTCTGGTAGACTTAGAACTTCATTGCAATGCAAGGACTTAAAAAAATTCCCAGTGGTCTTTTAGGGTAAAATGCCTTCTGCATCCAGAGAAAGAACTATGGAATTCAATTGCAGAATGTAGCAGATGATTTTCTTTTGTGTTATGTTTTGGTTTGTCTTATGATTTCTCCCACTTATTTTAATTCTTCTATGCAACATGACTAAGGTGAGGGTATATTTAGTGGGAATGTATGTGTAGAATCTATATCGAAATGCATTCTATCTCAGGAAGGAAGGGAGCAAGTAGGGGAGATGAAGGCGGCGGGAGGGAAAAATATTTAGGTTATACAGAAGTGATTTTGTTGCACTGAAAATAAAATAAAGAAGTTGTGGTATCTGAAAATAATGGAATATTATTATGCAATAAGAAATGAAGAACAGTAAGATCAGGACTTATATGAACTGATGCTGAGAGAAAGTAGCAGAACCAGTAGAACTTCGTACACAGCAACAACCACAGTGCTTGAGGAATTTTTCTGGTAGAATTAGCCCTTCTCAGTAATGCAAGCACCTAAAACATTCCCAATGGACTCGAGTCCAAATACTCTCCTTATCCAGAGGAAGAACAATGGAACTAGATCACAAAATGAAACAGAATATTTCTCTTCTGTTATATTTTGTTTTATTTTGGTTGCTTTCATGATTTTCCTATTCATTTTAATTCTACTATGCAGCATCACTAAGGTGAAAATGTATTTAATAAGATTGTATTTGTAGAATCCATATAACATTTCCCACCATTTCAGGGAGGGGAGGGGGGAGAGAAGGGGGAGGAAGGGGGAGAAAGTCTAAGATTTATGGAAGTGATGTAGAAAACTGAAAAAAGATAAATTAATTTTAAAAAAGAGTTTTCCTGAAATAAGTAGGAGTTACAGTAGAGAAATTGCCCTTCTTAGGCTTAACTCTCAGCCTCGTAGCTGGTCATTTTGGTCCAGGGTCTTGAGGGCAATAAGAGACCTAGGGCGCCACAAGTAAAGGATATATACATACATACATACATACATATATATATATATATATATATATATACATATATACATATACACACACACATATATATGTGGGATTATATAGTAATTTGGAGACTTTAAAGTATGACACAGCTGTCAGCAATTATTGTTTTCATCAATTTATATAAAATAGTTAACATAATTTATACATCAAAGGTACTTTATAAATGTTTGATATTGGATTGAACCAAATTGAATTCAATAGGCTCTATTAGAAAAAATAAAAATGCAAGTATCTGCTTAAATGAATCAGTAACCCCAAGACTCTCAGATTTGAAGTGCAAAGAGGAAACAAAAGTTCAGAAACATTAAGCTCTCATCAGATTATTAAAAAATCTAAGTATTGTCATAGTGAAGTCAAATGTTCTTTAGAGAAATTAAATTGGAAATTTTTTTATTTTTAAATGACCAACAGCCATACTCCCTTTGGTGCATAGAACATTGTAATGGAGGAAGCTGTCAACAGAGTTAAAAAACTGTGATCAGTCAATGCTGCAGCATGTGGACAGACTGTATTCTATTGTATTTCAGCCAACTCTTCATGTTTGAAAGTGAAGACAACACAATAAAACATTTTAGAAAAATGCTGTGCTTCCAGCTAAGCTTGAAAGCCCTTTCTGGATTATCAGAGGGGCAGAAAGAAATATATTAACACTACAGGTCTGTGTTCTTTCTGTTTTTGTTATTCTTGACAAATATTTTTCATGATCCCAGGGGTAGGAGTAAAAGTGGAGCAAGCGATTCCTCACTCTGCGATGAGAAAGTAATTAGATCTCGGAGGACTATACTAAGTGATTTGAATTCTCTTGCCCCTTGAATATATCTGTCAGCTTTAGTTTAGCCAGTAGTGGGAAGCTAGGTAAAGGCTCACCTGGGAACAACTTTCAGAATGAGAAAGAAAGTGCATCTAGACAAGAACATGGAGAAAACAGCCCATAGCAAAGACCTTTTAGCTTGAACCATTAAGGCTGTGCCTGGGAAGCTATAGATAGAAAAGGTCAAGGCCTAAACTGTCAAAAGAAGCAGTGTCTGGAATCTACTTTATATTGGTCAAAATAAGAGAAGGGATATGAAGGTAGGCAGAGAATGTAGATTTTCAAGACAAAGTTAGCGAGGCAAAAAAATAAAATAAAAAAGATTAGCAATTTGGGAGAGGTAAGTTTGGACTTTTTAATAGAATGTGGAAGGGGTTAGGGTAAAAGTGCTTCAAGAGGATTAAGTTTAGGGATAAAAGGGAAGTAGAAGGACAATACTCATATAAACTAAAGTTGGAAATGGAGAAACAAGTTATTTTCCAAAGGGAAATGGGATCACGGAATAGAAGAATTATTGGTTGAAAGAGCTGGAGAGCTGACACCACTATTGCTTGATGGAAGCAGCTAATGAGTTACAAAAACCCCCTCAGTACTGATAGGAGACAGAAACCACTGAAAATTCTTGTGCAAATCCAGACAAACAAACATATTTGAATGATTTTCAGTTGCCCCTCTCTCTAAAATAATTCTATTTTTTTTGTTTTGAGATAAAATATGTAAAATGAAAACTTTAAATATCTATATAAATTCTAGCTAAATTAATGTGATTATATTCTAGAGAAATGTGAAAATTCCCAGAAATGTGCCATGTTTACAAAGGGATAGCAGCCTGGTAACTGAGAATTTTTAACTTTGACTTGTTATAGGTTTTGAAAAACTGTCCTTCATGTTAAAAAAAAAAAATGTTTCCTGACATTCAGGACGCGACTTACCATTATATTTACAATACATAAAGGGAAAAATTTATACATCATTTGTATGATTATACATAAATACATATTATACATAAATATGTATGATTATACATAAATAGTGCTTACAAATTTAACTCTTTTTCTGCTGATATCTTAGTTGTCTGATGTTCACAGATAACCAGGTATATAAATAATGCCTCATACCGGTTTGCCAATAAGTTAGTAATATTACAGTATTTGACAAACTATTGGTAAAATTTCTATAGTAACAACTAAAAAAAAGAGCATTTTATTTGTTTTCCAGAATAGTACTTTTCAACTATTAAAACAGTGAACCTGAAGAGTCAAATGAATAGATAATGCAACGTGAGTTTAAGTTTGGAACAACAGTGACAAACACCAAAGGAGAATTTTGTCATATATTAAAGAAAAGAGATCATTGAGATTGCATCTTCTTTTGGAATTAATGTCTTATCATCTATAGAAAAGCGCAATGAGAAGATAAAAATAACTCAAAGATTGAAATAAATATCTCATACATTGAGATGATAATGTATGTATATATTAATAAAGAAACATACATATACATATGTATGTATTATATATTTTTTCTTAACAAACAGTATACAGAATTCATTTCAATGAAGGTTGCATTTATCTATGGCTGGGCAAACATTCTATAGAATAATATAACTAGTGAGGATGGTTTCCCAGCAGTCACCATGACTAATCATGGTGCTTTATGGTTGATTTGCTATTGCATCAAGATTTGATGGAAAGATTAAACTGACTACATAACTTTATAGCCAACTTTAGTTGGTTCTAATAAGACTCATTGTATTTCACAGAGGGTAAACACTTGGAACTTCAGTAAAATAGAGCTTATTCCTCATATGAATTACAAATGGTTGAAAGGTATGCTCCAAGCAGAGTTATATTTGAATGCATAGTATGATGTCTTAGTTACTTTTGAGGAATAAAGAAAATATTTTAATACATTTGTTCTGTAGTAGTGTGGAAGAGTTAACAGCTCCCCAAAAGACAATTTGTACTTGGGTAAAAGAGAAAAACTTGTATATCATCAAATTTGGCATACAAAACTACAAAAGGAACAAATAAAAAAATCTGTCTTGACCCTAAAGAAGAAACTAAAAAAAGAAATTAACTATGTTGAAAGAGACAAAAACTGCAAATAGCATTAAATGGATTAAACCAGGAGCTGGTTTAGTAAATTGATTAAATAGGTAACTTTTTATCTTACTGAAAAAGAGAGGGAAGAATTCTGCTTTGATAATTTCAAAAATGAAAAGGAGAATTGACAAGAAATAAAGATAATAAGAGAAATAATCAGAAATCATTTCTTAACTCACCAACTTATCCACATAATACTAATAAAATCATCAAGAAAAGATAGGTAATTTTGAACTATAATCAAAAATCAGGCCAATAAGCATTTCTTAAGTATTTGCTGCACAACAGATGCTGTTTTAAGATATGGAGATCCATATATAAAGCAAAGGAAAGATAGTGTCTGTCCTCAAGGAGCTTAAGTTATACTGCAAGAAGACAGGGCATCAAATGAAGATGAAAAGGAGAGGAGATGAAGACAATTCTCTGCAGGGACATGACAGAGAAAGAAGTCAACCAAATCAATAAGAGGGCCTAGACAAGAATAACAAGGTAAACACAGTTTTTCCAGAGGCATTTATTTTAAATATATACTATCCCGAGAGAAAATGACAAATCAAAGGAAGAAATCACTAGAGTTCCAGATCGCCCAGCATGAGAAAGCTGGAATGGCTGGCATTGTCCATCCTAGTCCTTTATTCTTGAAGATATTACAAGTGTGGTGTCCTAATTTGCTTGTGAACTGGATTCGAGTGAGACAGAGCTGCACAAGGCCTCATTATCTCCTCCAGAGTCAATGGCACTCAATGTCAAGACAAAGGTCAAGATGACTGGCAATGGCCTAGGAACATCTAGTGCTCGAGAGAACAAGGAAGGGGAATATTTATTTTGCCCCAATTACAGGTAAAAACAATTTTTAATATTTGTTTTTTTTTTTAAGTTGTAAACAACAAATTCTATCCATCTCTTTCTCTCCTCAACCTTCTTGAGATGGTACACAATCGGATGTGGGTTATACATGTGCAATCATGTAAAACATTTTTATTAGTCATTTTGTACCAAAAACTTAAACAAAAAAAGGAAAACAAAAGTCTGCTTCAATCTGTATTCAGATGACATCAATTTTTCTCTGGAGGCAGACAGAATTATTTTTTTATAAAAATTTATTTATTTAACTTTTTACATTCATTTTCACAAAATTTTGGGATCCAAATTTTCTTCCCTTTTATCCCCTCCCCACACCCCAATACACCAAGCAATCTAATTTTCCCTATCACCAATCTGCCCTCTCTTCTATCATCCCTCCCTTCTCTTGTCTCCATCTTCTCTTTTGTCCTGTAGGGCCAGATGGCTTTCTATTCCCCATTACCAGTATTTCTTATTTCCTAGTAGCAACAACAATAATAAACAGTTGTTCCTAAAACTTTGAGTTCCAAATTCTCCCCATCCCTCCCTCCCCACCCATTGCCTTTGGGAAGGCAGGCAATTCAATATAGGCCATATCTGTGTAGTTTTGCAAATGACTTCCATAATTGTTGTATTGTGTAAGACTAACTGACTTACCCTCCATCCTATCCTGCCCCCCATTGTTTTCTATTATGTCTTTTGATCCTGTCCCTCCCCAAGAGTGTTGACTTCAAATTGCTCCCTCCCCCCATTACCCTCCCTTTCATCATCCCCCGCCTTGCTTATCTCCTTCTCCCCCACTTTCCTGTATTGTCAGATAGGTTTTCATAACAAAATGAGTGTGCACTTTATTCCTTCCTTTAGTCGAATGTGATGAGGGTATGTGATTGGTTTTTTTCTCAGCTCTCCTCTTTTTCCCTCCACTAAAAAGTCTCCTGCTTGCCTCTTGAATGAGATATAATTTACCCCATTCCATTTCACCCTCTTTCCTCCCACTACATTTCTCTCTCACTGTTTACCTTAATTTCTTTTAAGATGTGGTCCCATCCTATTCAATTCACTCTGTGCTCTCTGTCTCTGTATGTGCGTGCATGTGTGTATGTGTGTGTGTGCACATGTGTACGTGTGTGTGTATGTGTGTGTGTGGTCCCACCAACTACCCAGATACTGAAAAGTTTTAAGAGTTACAAATATTGTCTTTCCATGTAGGAATGTAAACAGTTCACTTTTGGTAAGTCCCTTATGACTTGTCTTTGCTGTTTACTTTTTCATGCATCTTCTCATTCTTGTGTTTGAAAGTCACATTTTCTTTTCAGCTCTGGTCTTTTCATCAAGAATGCTTGAAAGTCCTCTGTTTCATTGAAAGACCATATTTTCCCCTGAAGTATTATACTCAGTTTTGCTGGGTAGGTGATTCTTGGTTTGAGTCCTAGTTCCTTTGACTTCTGGAATATCCTATTCCATGCCTTTCGATCCCTTAATGTAGAAGCTGCTAGATCTTGAGTTATCCTGATTGTATTTCCACAAAACTGTAATTGTTTCTTTCTAGCTGCTTGCAATATTTTCTCCTTGACTTGGGAATTCTGGAATTTGGCCACAATGTTCCTAGGAGTTTCTCTTTTTGGATCTCTTTCCGGCAGTGATCAATGGATTCTTTCAATACTTATTTTGCCCTCTGGTTCTAGAATGTCAGGGCAGTTTTCCTTGATAATTTCATGGAAGATGATGTCTAGGCTCTTTTTTTGATCATGACTTTCAGGTAGTCCCATAAGTTTGAAATTGTCTTTCCTGGATCTATTTTCCAGTTCAGTTATTCTTCCAATGAGGTATTTCACATTCTCTTCCATTTTTTCATTCTTTTGGTTTTGTTTTGTGATTTCTTGGCTTCTAAGAAAGTCATTAGCCTCCATCTGTTCCATTTTAATTTTGAGAGAACTATTTTCTTCAGTGAGCTTTTGAACCTCTTTTTCCATTTGGCTAATTTTGCTTTTGAAAGCATTCTTCTCCTCACTGGCTTTTTGAACCTCTTTTGCTAATTGAGTGAGCCTATTTTTCAAGGTGTTATTTTCCTCAGCATTTTTTTGGGTCTCCTTTACCAAGGTATTGACCTGTTTTTCATGCTTTTCTTGCATCTCTCTCATTTCTCTTCCCAGTTTTTCCTCCACCTGTCTAACTCGATTTTGAAAATCCTTTTTGAGCTCTTCCATGGCCTGAGCCCACCGGACATCCCCCTGGTATGTCTGGGATATAGAGGCCCTGACCTCCACATCTTTCCCTGATGGTAAGAATCCTTCCTTCTCATCAGAATTGAAAGGCAGGAACATCTGTACCCCCTTAAAGTAGCTCTCTATAATCTTATTTTTCTTCCCTTTTCTGGGCATTTTCCCAGCCAGTTACTTGACTTCTGAGATTCCTGTCCACCCCTTCCTAGATCCACCCAGATAGTTCTTGGGGTCTGAGGTTCAAATGGGCTTTCCTTGAAAGGCACTGCTGCTATTCAATATGAGCTTAAGTTCTGGTGCTCTGGTGGGGGCAGGGCCGCCTCCCAGTCTCAGTTCCCTCAGGGGCTTTATGCAGATACCTTCAGTAATGGAGTGGGTGGGGGCAGGGCCACCTCCCAGGCTCATTTCCCTTAGGGGGTTTATGCAGAGACTTTGGTAATGGCCCTGATCTTCTGCCTGCTGCTCGGGGTGTCCCGGCCGCTGCTGCCTTTGCTGCTCTCTCCACAGCTTCCTCCCGACTGGGCCCGAGCCACGGAGACACCCTGCTCCCCTCTCGGCCAGCCCAGATGTCTCTCTCACTGACCTGTAGCATCTGTGGGTGGAGGGACCTTCGTGGCCACCCGAGATTCCATCCCTGAAGCCTGCTCAGATCTGCTCCTGTGGGGCCGCTGGGCCAGAGCAGCACAGGGGTGGGCTCTGCTTTCTGGGGTGCAACGGACCCTGGGCATGGCTCTTCAGGGCTCCCTGGAATGGAAATCTTTTCCACTGTGTTTCTGCATGCCTTGCAGTGATCCAGAATTTGTGGGGAGTTCTTCTTGCAGGAAATAAATGGACTGTGGGTTTGGAGCTAGCATACATGAGTCTTTCTACTCTGCCATCTTGGCTCCACCCCCCTCCCAGACAGCATTTTTCATCACGATTACTTTGGGATGGTCTTGGATCATTGTATTGCAGAGAATAACTAAGTCATTCACAGTTGTTCTTCATACAATACTGTTGTTAATGTATATAGTGTTTTGCCGATTCTGCTCACTTCACTATGTATGAAATCATGTAAATCATCCTACTTATTCTTTTTATAGTCCAAATATTCCATTACACTCATATACTGCCTCTTGTTCAGCCATTCTCCAATTGTTGAGTATTCCCTCAATTTCTAATTCTTAGCCACCACAAAAAGACTGCTATACATGTTTTTGTGTAACTAGGTTATTTTCGCTTTTTAAAAACCTCTTCAGGATATGGATCTAGTATGGCATTGCTGTGTCAAAGAATATGCACAGTTTTAAAGTCCTTTAAGCATAGTTTCAAATTGTTCTACAGAACGATTATGTTGTAGGTTCTTGAAGACAGTTGTTTGGGTAAAAATGTTGGGTAAAAAAAATTGGAGAATGGCAGACCAAAAATATGGAGAGAAAGGATCACGGGCCAGAGCGAAATGATGGAGTATCTTTGTCTCAGCAACACCTGTACTAGAAATACACTCTTAAAGAGATAAAAATAAAAGGAAATGAATATGAAGAAAAAATACTCATTATGAAACATTTTGTTATATTAAAGACTTAGAAACTAATTGAGAAGATATACCTTAATTGAAGAATGACTGAACAAATTATGGCATATGAAGATAGTGCAATATTATAGTAAGAAGTGATTAAAATATATTTAAAGAAATCTGGGAATATTTATATTATAAGCACTTCTGCTGATACAACAATAGCAATGGTAGCTATTACCACCACCACCACCACCACCACCACCACCACCACCACCACCACCACCACCACCACACCACCTAGTATTTACATAGTACTTTAAGATATACAAATTTCTAAACATGTGAGCTTAATCATTTAAAAAAAAATCGTATGAGGTAAATTCTATTATAATTTCATTTTATAAATGAGGAGCCTAGTCCTGAGGAAGAGCTTGCTGAGGGTCACATAGCTAATAGGTGTTTAAGGCAGGATTTAGACTCAGAATTTTCTGAGTACAGATCCATTGCTTTATCCCCTGTGCCTTCTATCTATCTCATATTTCAACTCTGTAATAAACAGCTCTTCTGCTAAAAGATTATAGATTGAGTTTGATGAGTGCTACCTGAATGTTATCTAAATAGTAATTTTCATCCAGTTTATCCTGCACTTCCATTACAGAGTGATTCCTCACCTAACAGGTAGCAGACACTAGAAGTTACAGACATTTAGCTGCAGAAGCAAACAGGAAAGATAACATTAAATAAGAACATAATGTGAATCTTGTAATCAAGGAGATTAAAACAGTAATTAAGGAAGAGATTAAGGTTGAAATTAACATATTCCAGGTGAACTAAGTCACTTTTAATCCTCTTTACGGTAATTTTGGTATTCTCATCCACAAGCCAGACTTTTCTCATATCAAAGATAATAGGGTAGTGACAGGATAGGTGAAAATAAAGCGAAATAATAAGCATATTTCATTATGTTCTTTTTGAAAACATCTTATTTTTCTCAGTTTATTTTTTACAAATAAACTAAATTTTTTTCCATGTATTAAAAGGGAGAATAAGTGGAACTGGAATATTTCGACAGGGTGTGGTTTATATAGTTAAGTAGTCAAGCTTAAAGGAATATATAATTCATATCTACATAAAAAGTGAATAAGAAGATATATATATATATAATTTCTATAGTACACATTTCTATAGTATATATGTGTGAGTATTATGTAAATATGTATATATACATGTTTGCATATATATGTATATACACACACATATGTATATATTTGCATAATTATATATATTTATGTGTATTACACCCATATATATCTGCTTAAACTCCCCCGAGTGACATAATGGAGGCATTTTATATTAAGCAGAGAAACATTTTTCATAACTGAAATCATCAGTCATTAAGATCATTGAGTTTTAGAACTGAAAATGAGTTTAAAAATCATGTAGTTCCCCAAACCTTCTTATAGAAGCACTCCTCTGATCATATTTTCATTGAGATCCTTTTTTATTCCCCTTAATCTAAACCCAATAAGTCTTATTATGCTACATTTAAAGTAATGGCAGAAATTAGAGTCCTCTGAAAGAGGCTAATTTAACAAATATTTACTAATCACCTATTCTGTGCAAAGCACAATACTCAGTCTAAAGACTATGAGGTACTAAACTTTAGAAATCGTACCCTATGAGAATACATCCACAGATAATGTTTCCTTGTAGAGTAACAGAAAAAGTAAGAGGGTGGGAATATCTTTTTTTTGGGGGGGGTGAAATAATGAGCTCTATTCTGGACATATTTAGTATAAGATATTTACTGGACACTCAATTTGACATGACTGAAAGGTAATTGGAAATGTGAGATTGAAAATCAGCTGAGAGATTGTGACAGGAAAGGTAGATCTGAGAATCATCAGCACAGAGATTTTAATGAAATCTGTGGGAGCTGCTGAGATTACTGACTAAGGTAGTAATATAGGGAGAAAAGAAAAGGGTCTAAGAAAAAAGCTTGAGGGACACTTGTGGTTTGAGGCTATGATCTGGAATGAGAATCCAGTAACAAAGACAGAGAAGGAGTGGTCAGATAGGTAGGAGGAAAATTAGGGGAGAGTGGTGTCCTAAAAATCTACAGAGAAGATAGTATCAAGGAGAAGAGAATGAACAACAGTATCAAAGGCTGTGGAGAAGTTACTGATAATGAGGATCAAAAAAAATATTGGATTTGCTCGTTAGTAATGTTGGTGAAAGCAGTTTTGGTGGAATGATAAGGTCAGAAACTAGTTTGTAAAGTGTTAAGAAGAGAGTGAGAGGAGAGAAAATAGAGGAATTTATTATAGACAGCCTTTTCAAGGATTTTATCCATTAAAGGCAGAAAAGATATAAGATAATACTAAAATAGGGAAGGAAGCTTAAATGGGGTTTTTCTCTTTGTTTCTGTTTGTTTTTTTCAGAATGGGGGAAATGTGGGCGTGTTTGTAGGTAGTAGAAAATGAGCCACCGGAGGGGGAGGAGAGAGAGAGAGAGAGAGAGAGAGAGAGAGAGAGAGAGAGAGAGAGAGAGAGAGAGAGAGAGAGAGAGAGAGAGAGAGAGAGAGATTGAAAATAGTGAAAAGAAAGATTGATAGAAGGGGCAATATGGTGGAGATAGGATGGAATGGTTTTGTTTGAACAAGTAGAGAGATTAGTCTTGGTAAGGAGTAAGGACACTTCATCACGTGAGACAGGTGTGAATGAGGAGAAAGGGGCAGAAGGTATCTGAGTGATAGAAGATAAAGAAGAGGGGAAAAGAGGTAACTCACAGAAAATGGCTTCAATTCTTTTCTGTAAAATAGTGGATAAGTTTCTCATGTATGAGAGTAGGACAAGGGGGAAACATGGGAGATTTGAGGAAAGAGGAAAAGATTATCTCCCAGAAAGGAGAAAAGTGTTTTTAGCTTAGTGGGGGTGCTTAGAGAGAGCTTTGTTAGGAATCTAATACCTAAACTTGGTCCTGAAAGATCGAGTCATATTCCAACAGGCAAAGATAGTGGGAGAAAACATTCTCAGAATAGTCAGTAGTATGAGTGAGTTCACCAAGGTGAGAAAGGGAAGGTGATTTCACTGAACTACATCACCATGCTTTCCCCTTTCACCGCACAGACTAAATGGGGGTGAGGGGAGACAGAGCATTTTTTGATTTATTATTATTACCTCAGCAGCATATGTGGGGCATTTTACTGGGTGGGGTAAATCATGCTCTGAATGTGCCAGTTTGGATTATCTTCTGCATGATGAGCACAAGAAACATCTTTCTTCTAATGACATTAGGAAGAAAACACCAATTAAAAATTTCTACATAAAACATCTAGATCAAGAGGGGCAGTGGGGCAGCGCAAAGGCTCTGAGTAAGGTAACCAAAAAATTGGGGGGAGATGGAGGAACAAGGATTTTGTTTTTGTGATCAATGAATCTCATTTTAAATGCTGTAGGTAAACAACATCTGGTAGGTCATAAAATGCTATTGAGATCATATAACTCATTAGTTTAATAACTGTTGTCTGAGTCTTCTTGGCAAATGGGGAGTTTCATTCATGGTAACGTATACATTTTCTATTTGTGTTGTTTGCTCAAATGTATTATTCAGAAGACATTAAAGGGCACATACTCCCCTCAGCCATGATGCTGACTTCCTAACAGTTGCTCAGTGAGTGGTAGGAGTCAGTAAATGGCTTTTTAAGTTGAGTACTTAGTAATGGGAAAGAGAAATTTCAAATAAGTTCCTCTGCAGGGCAGTGCTCCAATTGTGGTTCTGTTGGTTTTTAGAGTTCTCCCTGCTGTGCTTGGTTATTTCCTTCCAATAATGAATAACAATGTTTAGCCCAACCCTGCCCTAGTGTGGAGCAATTGTATGCCCCACAGCACTCTTCAGCAGAATTCTGGACATGGCGCTGAGAAAACTTGCAAACCCTTGTCCACCCACAGCACATCATTAAGCCTAATTCATTGGCATGATAAGGAAAGAAAAATCTCTTTCTACAAGTATCAAAACAATTTCTCTAGGCAATTAAACCAGTCTAAAATTGTTTTGAGGAAAGTATTACTCTTTAATCTCAGGTAATCAATCATATAAGGATATTTGTTTCTAACTTTTTTTGAGAGAGAGAGATGATAGGTAGATAGATAGACAGATAGAGAGATAGATAGAGAGACAGATAGTCATATAAATAGAGATTTGGATTTATCCAAGTTTAAACATTTCAATAGTTTATTTCCAGTCTTAGGATTGTTGACTCAAAACAACATCCCAAGGCTCTTACATAGAAAATTCCAGTGCTCTTAGATACAAACGTCTACATAAACTACATGCTGGCTAATTAATCATATTGTACTCTTTTTTTAGTCAAGTCAATTCAAAGCCATATAAAACTAGTACACTCTACCATGAATTAAAATAAAGTAACCAACAGTTCTCAAAGCAGTTGGTGAATTAGGGGGATGTTTACCCCAAACATGTAAAGATTTCCCTTGGTTGAATGGATAGATGAGGACAATTTGTTTCATTGGCCATGAAAGCCACTAAAGCAGAAGCTGTGGAGTACTTAGAACTTTGTTAGATATTGAAGACACCAAGGTCATCCACTGTATCCTTGGGCATTGCTGGCCATCTTGACTTTTTTGTCTTGCCACTCGGACTTCAATAACTCTCAAAGAGTGACAACATTACGCAACTCTGCTTCACTTAAATTCAACTCATGTATGAATCAAGACTTTGCTCATTATGATGTCCTACATACACATACACACACATATATATACATACTTAAATACATGCATATATACACATATATGTATGCATACATATATATGTATTCATGTTATTTGACCTGTTTACTGAAATTGTCTTATTGAGGTGTGGCTGTTATGTATGCCACAGCTTGTTGAAGCCAAAGGTGAGATTTGGGAGAGGTAGATAAACAGCCTTTAAAAGGGTTCAGCAAACCCTCTTCACCAGAGGTGCTAGTCCTCCCTTAACACCACATACCCCAGCAAAATAACTCACTCAACCAAGGGAGGGAGTCTTAAATTTCACCCAAGGGGAAATTCCCTGAAGTCTCTAGTGTAGCAAGCTGGATATGATGGAGAATTCCTATTCTCATTGTTTCTTCAGGGTTTTTTTTTTCTTTCAGTGAAGGAAAATCAGTCTCTTTCATCTTCTCTCTTGAAGCTGGAAGTCAGAAACACCTGAATGTCTGAAGAACCCAAAGAAAGTTGATGTCTCAGTGATCTGACAGAAATCCAAAACTGAAGATTTCTCTTCTTTATGCCTTTTGCCAACTCTTCCCAGTCCTTATGTAGGCACAGGAATTGATCTCCAGCAATGAGGAGAAAGCTTCATGCCAATGGGTTTTAGGAATCAGGTTACAAACTCTGTTCAGTATGTTATTCCAAGGTTGTCATGCCTGTCCACATTGACCTCTTAACCACTTTCCAATCTCTTCCGTTCATTTTCTTTCAATGTTCCCCTTACTCTCTTGCCCTTCTTCCTTAAAAAAATGACCTCAAGTATCTGTTGGAGGAAGCTCCAACACCTGTACAATCTTAATTTAGATTTAACATTAGGATCAAATGAGTTACTCTAAATTCATTGAAGAGTTACCCAAAGATTTATTTTGCCTTAACACAGCAAGAATACACAACAAGGGACATTTATATGGTCATCCAGGCAGAACACTGTGAAGGATACCCCCCAAGTGACCTATAGCAATCAACCAAGCTTGGGACTCTCTGCCCATGGCTGGGACATTTTTTGCCATTAATTCACCAGGGAAGCCAGAATAAATTAGGAAGTCTTTGTTTCCTTTTAGGGAAAGCTAATCCTTAAAGAATAAAGAAGGAAGAAAATTCTAAGTCTCTATGTTGTAGTGGGAGGGGGCAATTATTCCCATAGCACTGTCAATAGTCTGACTGTCTCCTTTTATTCTTGCGCCCCAATATACATGTCTATGCAGACACACACAACTCTTCTCCTCATTGGCTTTTTGGATCTTTCTTGCCATTTGGGTTAGTCTATTTTTTAAGGTGGTAATTTCCTCAGCATTTTTTTGGGCCTCCTTTAACAAACAGTTGACTTGTTTTTCAGGATTTTCTTGCATCGCTCCCATTTCTCTTCCCCATTTTTGCTCTACTTCTCTTACTTGATTTTCAAAATCCTTTTTGAGCTAGTCTATGGCCTGAGACTAAGTAATATTTTTCTTGGAGACTTTGGATATAAGAGCTCTGACTTGGTTGTCTTCTACTTGGATACTTTGGTCTTCCTTGTCACCAAAATAAGATTCTATAGTCTGATTCTTTTTCTGGTCTTTGCTCATTTTTCCAGCTGTTTATTTGACTTTTGAATTCTTTGTCAAGGTAGTTCTCTGCTTCCAGAGGGAGGGGGGGGTGTACTGTCAGCTGCTCCATCCCCCTGTAATCTGAGGACCTAGAGATCCAGAAACATTCTCTGCTGCTGCTGCCTGGGCTCCTCCACCCACCCCACTGCCCTAGAACTGAGTCCCTGACTGCTCTACTCTCTCACACAGGTCCCGCAGTTTCTTTTTTTTTCACTGACTCTGATTTGTACTCAGCATTTTGGGATCATGAAGTCTGGAGAGGTGCCCAAGATTCAGTCCCTCAAGGCCTGCTCAGGTTCCATCTGTACCAGTGTGGCCCACATTAGACTAGACTATGTTCCCAGTGTGACATGATAGATGCTTCTAGGTGACCTTCCAGGCTGTCTTGGGTTGGAGATTTTCTTCACTCAGTCATTCTGTGGGATCTGTTGCTCCAAAAATTTGTTTAGAGTCATTTTTTACAGATATTTGGCTGGGTTTATGGGAAGAGTGCTAGCAAGTCCATGCTGTTACTTCACCATCCTGGCTGTGCCCTATGTTTACTGTTATTTTCAGTCTTAGAGCTGTGCGTGTGTGTGTGTGTGTGTATGTGTGTATGTGTGTGTGTATGTGATGAGTAGTAAGCTCTCACCACCTTCTGAACTCTTGCTTGAGATCCTATTTCATCCTGACCTCAATTTCCTGAGCTCCCACTGCTTATTACTGTCTCCCCTTATGTGTGTGTTCTCAAAATATTGGTAGAGTTCCATGTCCTTAGTCAGAACTCTTCCTGGTCTTGGCACTACTGTGGGTTTCCATGTCCTGTGGGGCCTTCCTGGTTCAGGGTACTGCTAACGGTCTTTTCAGCTTTTGTACTGGCTTTCTTGGCAAGAAATCTCTCTCAGGACTCATATCTTTAAGTTCTCATTTTGAGTACTCCTGGACCGAAAGACAAATATTCCTGCTTCCCTTGGATTTCTTGATCATTATTAGATCTGGTGACTTTATAAGTTAATTTCTGGATTATTTATGGCAAAACTGAGCTCTTCTATAACATTTCTTAGCTCCTTTTCATTGAAAGTCATGATATAATTATATCTTCTTAATCATCTAAATGATCTTTTTTTAACTTGTTTTCAGGTCAATAGTTTTAAATGCAGATACTCTATATTTTCAGCTATTTCATTTCAATTTTTAGACTTTTTTTTTCTAATATTTCTTGTTGCTTCATAGAATCACTGTGTTCTATTTCCTTTGTTCTTTTTTTCCAGGGAATTAACTATTCAAGTAAAGTTTTCCAGTTCAGTTCTTAGTTGTTTATTTTCCTTTCAATTTTTCCTCAAATTAAAATTTTATTATAATTTTCCCTTTTCATATCTTGTTTTATTTCCTTCAAACAGTCTTGTACTTTTTGTGACTAATCCATATATTTTTTGAGTCTCTTTTTGTAGTTCTTGTGTCATTACTCTCTTCTTCCAAGTAGCTTTTAAAGCTTCTCTTAGTCCACACTTTTTCTTCATTGCATTCCATATTTTCTTCTATCTAACTCATTTTCAGATTTTGTGCTTGGATTTGGATTGCATGTTTGATCCTGTTCCTTCTAACATTTTTGACTTGGTTCAACTCTTCTGTCCTTTTCTCTTCATTATCTGGATCTTGTTGCTTGCCACTAATCTGGATGGAATGGATGTTATTAATTCTCTCTCTCTCTCTCTCTCTCTCTCTCTCTCTCTCTCAAATTTCTGGTGAACTACCACAGTTCTGTTCTCAGCCATCCTGTCTCTTTAATTGCTTGCATCAACCCTTTTTAGGTGTTGTTTCTGTCCCCTTCTTTGACCCAAGTAAACTCAGTGCAATGTTGGAGATAATACTTTACTCCGATCTCTTGAACAGCTTCACCTACACCTTGGTGCTGGCATTCAGGTAATGGTGGTCTGATTTCTTGCGGTGACTCCTCATGCTCCAAGGAATGGATGGTCAGGTCATTTCTTCTTCAAGAGTTACCTCTGGATAGGTGATTCTGTCCATTGGTAATTTTATTCCGATACGCCAGCTTTGGGATATGAGTTGCGGTCCCCAATTACTGGAGATTCTGCTAGCTTTAGAACACGCCCTGATCAGCAGTCTGACTGGCCTCTAGACCTTTTTTATTTTTATTTTTTTTGAGTCTGTATTGGATTCTGTGCTTATTTCCTTTCTGGATCTGGGAGTTTATTTTGCTTATGCTGGCTTTTCTGAAGTGTTCTCTCTCTTTCCACTCATTGGCTTCTGGTTATCTGTGAGGTTCTAGGCTGGATGGAGGAGCTTCCTTCTGCTTATTTTCTATTTTGTTTATCACTAAAGCTCAAGGGGCTCATTTTTAGATATTTATTGGGGTATATATGTAGAAAAGATTAACTTCTTTATGACTTTTAACTTCGCCATTTTCACCAAAAATTTATCCCTGAGTTAAAAAAAAAAAAAAAAAAGAATTTCATGAATGCAATTTTCTGGTAAAAAAAGCACTGGCTTTGTAGTCAGAGAACTTGGATTCAAATACCAGCTCTGATGATTATTTCCTGTATAATTCTGAGCAAGTCACTTAATTTTCCTAGACCTCCATTTTCCTCATCTACAAAATGATAGACTTGAATTAGATAACTTCTGTGGTTCCTTTCAGCTCTAATACCATGAACCTATGATCCTATAAAATGCATCTATTTCTTAATCTCACATTTAAAGTTAAGCATATTTGTACTGTTTCTGTGGAAATAAAGACTTGAGATTATATTTTCTTGGAAAATCAACAAATATTTTAGAGAAAAGCTTCAGGCTCTCTTTAAGCATTAATACTAAATGCTGATAATACGAATGAAAGTAAAACAAAATCTTGATTTCAAGAAATTCACAGTTTTGTAGATAAAACCATATACTAACAGCTAAGTATAAGGGAAAGATATATAAAGAAGAAATTGGGAATAGTCAACAGAGCAAAGGCACAAGTATTAAGGGGGATCAGGAAGGGCTTAATCTAGAAAATGGCATTTTAGATAGTAGTTGAAGGAAGCAAGGAAGACAAGATATTTTTCCATCTTCTGAGGAAATATATGAAGAAAAGAAAATGTAAATAAAGCAAATAGATGAAGGAATATGTTGATGATTGAACTGTCTGGACCAAAATATGTGCATCTGGATAGTATACATATAGTGACCAAGAAGATGATAGTTCTCCTGGGTCTCTTTAAATCATAATATACCCCTTCAACTCCAAAGGACCCAATTATTTTACAGGTGGTGAGATTAAGGAAATGTCTTTCAAACTGTATGTAAAAGCAATCTCCCAAGTCATGGAGCATAATGGAATTTGTAGGAGATTCAGCAGGAAGTTTTGAAATGGTCTATCAGAATGGGAAGAGCTGATGCCAATGACCTGAGTAATAGGGGGAGACACACCTCACTCTCACTCATCTCAGTCCCAGCACCCAAGGAAAAAGAAGAAAGGGAAGTCCACAAAGGTGGTAGGAAGGATAGAGATTGTAACCAAATGCTAGAAACTGGGCACTGTGATGTGGCTGTTGATGATGATTGATGAAAGATGGTTCAATTGCTTCTCTATTTAAGACTGAGTAAATTCAATGAAGTTTCATTCTTTATCCAAATTACCTTTTCTCATGAAGAATTGTTACCTGACAATTTATATATGATGCTTCTTTGTTATGCTACAAATCATCCATTGATTCTGTTTTCATTATTTATTATTTCATTATTCAAATAAAATGTATTAAAGTTTTGTATTTCATGTTCCTACATTGATGGACTACAGGACTAGTTTATGGGTAATGTGAATATTTGATTTTAAATTGATACATGACTAAAAAAATACATCAAAGTAGTTAATCCTATTATAGTGACCTAATCTCTGTTCTGGTCTTGGGTCTCAATGTCTTCATTTTTTTTAAATTAATAATTGTATAGACTCCCTAATAGACAGAACTTAAGGCTGTGCCTGTTGTTTTATTTTGACCCTGACCAGTGAGTATGTTGTTTTAAGAAGGTGTGTCTAATTACATCTCTAGCTCTGACTTCAGTACCTGGGGTACCACCAGGCCTGGAGTCAAGAAGACCTGAGCTTAAATACAGCCTCAGACACTTACTAGCTTTGTGACCTTTGTCAAGTTTTGTTTGTCTCAGTTTCCTCTTCTGTAAAATTAACTGGAGAAGGAAATGGAAAACTATCCCAGTATCTTTGCCAAGGAAACTCCAAAATGGGTTCATGAAGAGTGTGATACCAATTGAAATAGCTGAACTATGACAACAAAGGTAGAAAATCTGGGGGACAGAAGGACTATTTAGAGGTAAGGAAAAGAAGAGGATAGAATTGGAAGGGAGGGTAACATTCAAAGTTAAACCCGGCGATTGGAAATTTCATGATCTGGGAAGATCTGAGTCTACCCTTTTTAGAAGGGAGGAGGGAAGAGAAATGAATATTCAGTAGCCAATTTTATCCCCCATTGTGCTAACTACTAGTTATAAAAAAAAAAAAAAATCAAAAAACAGTAAACTCCATAGAATTCTAGTTGAAGTCATTGCTGCCTCATGTTATACCATGTATGAGGAAGAGTAATATGCCCCGAGAAGTATCAATTACCTACTCTGGGCTATAAGAAAAAAGCAAACATGCCTCAATTTCCTCCACAATTCTTCTCCCCCATTTAGTTTGATAAAGTACAAAGAATAACAGTCTCGTTCTGGCAAGATTGCTCTCTTTGTAGTAATATAGCATTAAGAATTTTACATTTATTAAACTTTATCTTGTTATTTTAACCTGGAGTTATTATAACCACACAAGCATTAAGTGTAACTCTAATTATGAAGTTGGATTTCCTCATTAGCATTCAAAATTTATGATAAATAAAAGGAGAGAAGTTGTTCTATAAAAAATTAATCTCAATCAGTTCAGTGTTTGGACTTTTAATTATGAAGTCTCCACCTCGATGTCAAAGAATATTACAACTATTCATTGACATATTTTGACAGTATTAAGAGGTAAAAGAAGAATTTTCCCCTTCTGTCTTTTTTCCTCCGCCTTTCCTGACACCATTTTTTATCATTTTACCTGTATCATCCTGATGAGAGCATCCATATTTTTTTTGAGAAATTTAATAATAAGAAAGCAATCATAGCTCTATTCACCTTTTTATTTAACTTCTTTTACATGCATGGAAAAAATGAAAATTGAAAGCTTGTGATTGATGGAAAGTCATCAATCCCTTTTTTCTGTGACTTTTGTATTTTTTTCAAATAAATACCACATAAAAGGTGGATTACCACCTTCCATTCTTTTTCCATTTTTAGATTGTTTTATTTAATCTTTAGGATTGGCTCTCCTTGATAAAAATTTTTTCCAAATTATACTAAATGTCTTCTTTTTCCAATTTAACAATTCAAAAAGTCATTATTATGCCCTTAATTCATGAAAAATACTGTGGTAGACCCCCAAGAAACAAAGACTACAGTGAGAGTCCCTTCCCTGATGGATATTTATTGGAGAAACCATGTGTATGTGAACATACACATATATCTGTATATACACAAAAGACAGGCTAAGCATAAGAAAAAATTAGGGGTCAAGAGAAAGAGCACTAGAAACTGCAAGGACAAGGAAAGGCCTTGTGTAGGATATAACATTTTAGCTGACTCTTGAAAGGGGACTGATAGGTTCAATAAATTGCTCAGTCACACAGCAAATATTTCTCAAATTTGGGACTGAAAGCAGTTTCCTTATTTGTATCATAGCCATCATCCACTAGGCCATGATTCCTTTCCATACAATTAAAATGTATATCAAATAAATGCCAGGTAATTTGTACAGTGTTTTTTTGAAGAGGGCCTCAGTGGAGAGATCACATTTGAAGAAGGGCAGGTAGGTGGCACAGACAGCTGGGCCTAAAGTCAGGAAGACCATCTTCCTGAGTTCAAATCTGGTTTCAGACATTTACTAGCTATGTGACTCTGGGCATGTCACCTAATTTTGTTTGATTGAGTTTTCTCAATATATTCTGTAAAATGAGCTGGGGAAGGAAATGGAAAGCCATTCCAGTATCCTTTCCAAGAAAACCATAAATGCGGTTATGAAAAGTTGGACATGCCTGAAACAACTGAACAAAAACGTTGAAGGGATTTTGAGAAGTGAGGAAGGAGAGTATTTCTCAAGCAGCCTGGGCAAAGAAACAGAGGTGTAAGGAGACTCGTGATTACAGGGAACAAGGAGACCAGATTAATTATAATTGTGTGTGCACGTGTGTGTGTGTGTGTGTGTGTGTGTGTGTGTGTATGAGACAGAGAAAGACAGAGACAGAGAGATAGAGAGAGAGAGAGAGGGAGAGAGAGGAGAGAGAGATATGAAAATGCTCAGTAAAGGTATATTGGAACCAATTTACAGGCATTTCAGTCCTATTCTCATGGCAAACCAACTCTGCCAATGGGATCTACCTCCTACTGGTCAATATCTCCTGAGAAATGGAATATCATTATGCAGCAGTCACAGGTGACCGCTAAATCAGTTCTTTATCCCCAAAAGTAAACTTACAGATATATAACCACATTTGTCTGGGATATGCCAGGTATATCTATATACTTGGGGTATTTTTACACAATAGAAAAACCCTAAATCATATGTTAATAAATAAACATCAAATAGAAAATTTCATATACTAAAATTCTTAGGAGACAGTTCAGAAGAAAAAAAAACCATATTATTAATTCCTAGAACATTCACAAATCACAAATTCTAATCCACATATTTTTATTCTTTTTGTAATGTTTCCTTGTGGTGACATTAGAAACACAAGACCTTATTTTTCTTGTTGTTTCCTCAGGCAAGAAATCACTATGAATACAATTTCTTTCTCATTTTTTTTTTTCAAAGAAGCTTGAGAATGGGGAGGCCATCCAATTCACTTGCACCTCACTATCAGAACTTGGATGAAAATCTAGATTTCCTAATTTCCAGTCCAGAATTCTTTCCCTGAAACCACAGAGCCTCCTTTATTGCTCAATCTATAATTTTACTATCTCTGGTGACAATCATTTAATATAAATTTTAGACTTTAATAAGGGCCCAAGCCTGAACTAATCAATCCGAGTGCTTTACTTTGTTCTAAAAATGCCCTTTTCTGTATGAGCAATTTCAAAGATCTGTGTATGAGAGGATGGCTGCAACCAGAGTGATGGAATTTTTCCTTGTCTTGTATCACAGAGACACATGCTATACAGAGGAAAGTCAGATATCCTGGAATCTTAAATTCCACCTGACACTGCTTTATTAATTGTCTTGTCTCACTAAATTTACAACTTATTCAACTGAAGAAGGTTCCTTTCTCACAGTGAAATGTATTTAAGATTGGTCATTCCTGTAACAGACAGTCAGAAGTTTCTTCTGGCTCCATGATCATGTGACCACTAGCTTTAAGGGAATAAACTGTATACATTTAGCCTGTTGCCTTTTCTTAACCAAACTTCTGGTTGACACTGAGTTATCACACTATTTTGCCTATGTAATAGGATTTTCTCATGATGAAAGATTAGATTTTGCCTGTTTTGAAGTGGAGAATGACCTTGTATTAGAGCTAAGAGTTCACACGGGAACAGTTTCCATTCCACTACAAATGTATGTTACCTTGATCCAATTCATTTCCACCTTAGTCTAGGACATGTACCTTTTTGAGTGTTTCATTTCAGGGAAAAAGAAGGAAGTAAGAATATGAAGATGAATGACATTATATGACATGTTATAGAATCTTTTTCATGTGGGGAGATGTCCAGTAAAATTATGGTTAGCATGCCTTATTTGGATAATGACCTGAATCCATAAATGAATGAATGGAAAAAAGGAAGATATTAGGCTACATTAAAAGAAGATTATATAATGCTTCTTAATCCCCCAAATGTATTTCACTATCGATATTCTTACTATTGTTGTATAGAGGCAGCTAGACATAGTGGATATAATGACTTGGAGTCAGGACGCCTAGGTTCAGATCCTGATTCTTGATACTAACTTTGTGATCCTGAGCAAGTCACTTAAAAATTGTATGACTGTGACAACTCCCTGGGATTTATTTACTAAATCAGACATGTTGTGATCTGCACAAATGGAGTATTCCCACAATAGGTGCTCAAATCCTAATAGAAACACTCTGTTTACTTATCCTGTGCTATTTAAGCAGTGAATTAAGAGGTGAACACAATTCCAGTACAGGTAACTAAGCAGAAAGCGTAAAGATGTGTGAGAATATAAGTAGATTGCAGCATATTGTCAGTAATGATTTGTAGTCATATGGGTCAACCATGGTTCAAGAATGATGGATAACAGTTGGAAAAACAGGGTATGCCTCTGCTAGCCTTGAAATAATACAAGAACCAGAGGAAAATTGAGGAGATTCTCCTTGCAATTTTCTTAGACCATATCATTTCGCCCCTCATAAAAATCTTCAGTGTCTCCTTATCATTTCCAAGATAAAAACAAGCAACAAATGACAAAACAACGAAAGCTTCCTCAATTTGGCACAAGCCTCTGTTAAATTTGATTCTAGCATACTTTTCAAGGCTTATTCCACTTTATTTTCTTTCATGCATTTCATTTTCCAGGGAAACTGGCCAACTGCTATTCTCCAAACTTCCTTTTCTATCTTCTGCTCCAATGTCTTTGCACAAACTATTTAGCATGTGTAGTTTCTATTGCCTTTGAATCTTTAGCTTCCTTTACAGCCTAGTTCATCTGTCACCTAGAAAAAAATCCTTTCCTGATCCCCTCCCCAGGTGTTAATACTTTCTTTATCTGCAAATTGTCTTGTGCAACCCCTCTCCATTCCTTCCCCTCCACATACATAAGCTTTTTGAGGCTAGGGATTGAAGCATTAAATCATATTCCCAGTTGACGAAGTTGACTTGGAGGAATGAGGAAAAATTAGTAACAATTGTCTACAACTGAACATTTTCCTCAGGAATTGTTCAATGGTAAATGCTATGAGGCAGTCTTGTTAATCCTTAACAGCCATCGGGAAACAGATAATTGTTTCCCATTTTTTCTTGCTTTGTTTCTAAATTGAATTCCACTCTAAATTTCTAAAATGAGGGCATGACTTTTTATCTTCTTTGTCTATAGTTTCTTCTTTGACCTAACTTTTTAGCAGAAATAGACTCATTAAAATAATCTCTTATTAACATTTTGCTTCATTTACATTTTCAAACTTCTTAGGCATAATCCGTTGAAGGGAAAATAAGTAGTTTACCAAATCCTTACAGGGTGGTGTTTACTTCCTTTTCTTCAAAGAAAGACAAAAGGAAAGAAAAGAAAAACCTGAAAGTACTAAGAACTATTTCATATGCATGCTTAAAAGATTTCTTTAAAGAAATGTAGATTTGTTCTTGCATTTCCATATGAAGTTAACATAAATGTTACACTCAGATGAGGGAAAACAAAATTTCACATTTCAGATCTTAATTTAGTAACAATCCTCTTGATAAGAACTTGGGGACTTATACTGACACAGCTACTCATTCAAAAATTAGATTTGATGGTGTACAGTCTCTGGGAACCTCCTTGAACTCTCTTTGAATCTTCTCACTTGATCTGGCAGTCTCTGGAGGCCCATAAACTTTTCATTATTGCCATGCTCAAATCTCTGTTGTACTTCCCAAGTTTGAGCCTATCAAAATCCCATTCTCTAGGCAATTGGCAACTCCCATCAAGATCCACCCTAGATTTGATTTTTATTCACCCCAGGGTACTGGCCATTCCCAATAAGACTTCTAGCACCCCAGACTACTGAACACTCCCTTTTGGACCATCCCTGGAGCCCATAGACTACTAGATCACCCCCAGATCCCTCTCACAGTCTTTTCGTATGTAAGTTCCATCTTGACTCTATGAAGGTGCTCAGATTCAATGGAGCTCGGACACTATCTAGCTGAAATTTTATCTGGCCCACTTGTTAATATGAGCATTACAAATGCTTAGGCTCCTCAAGAGTCAACCCAGTATGGTGAGTCTTTAGTAAACCTTGTTTTTCTTTGACTTTAAGAAGGTGTGTGTCAAATTCATTAGAGCAGGATCCAGCATATTTTGGAGTCCTCAAACCCTAAACCTCAAGATTCCCAATGCTTCTAATAATGTAACCTTTCCCTGGGTCAAATCTATCTATTCAGGATTCTACATGTTTCAGGACAGAAATATATTGCCATAGTTTGACCATACCTATTGAATACCTTAGCTCACAATGATGGCTATAGGCTCTGAAATTCCCCTTGAACTCTCTTAGAAACTTTCCACTTGATCTGACATTCTCTTGAGGCCATCATTACACATACTTTTCATTATCCCTTTGTCCAATTGCCCCCAGCTATTTCCCACCTTTGATCCTATCAAAATATCTATGCCCAAGTTTGTTATCCTTAAACTAGCCTAGTCCTCCATTGTCTGTTTCCATCAAGACCCTCCCTAAATCCCTCCTCCAGTCACCTCAGACTATTTGGCCACCCCTAGATTTCTCCCAGTCTTTCTGTATATAAGAGCTTTCTTGTCTTCATGAAGACACTCAGCTTCAATCTAGCTGAGATTCAATCTGATCTGCTTATCAATACAAGCATCACAAATACTTAGGCTCCTTCAAGGTCTACCCAATATGGCAAATCTTTAATAAACTTTACTTTTCTTTGCCTGAAAGAAGGCTTGAGTAGAATTCATTTGGGCAGGAATCAACACATCAGTATTTTGTGGTCCAAAGCAACTATAAATCCTTAACCTCAACAACATTTGTTAAACATCTATGTAGATGATTCCTGCATCAATATCTTCAGCCTCAACTTCTCTCCTGACTTTCAGTCACAGATGACCAACTGCTATTTGTATATCTCAAACATCATGGCCCAGTGGTATTTCAAATTCATCACTCCCAAAACTCATCTTTGTCCCTAATACCTCCCTTTTTTTCAGACTTTCCTATTACTATCCAGTGCATCACAATCATCTACTGAAGTCATCCAAGCTCACAACCTTGATATCATCTTTGACTCCTGTCAACCTACAGAGTTCCATCTAAGACAAATAGAATTAGGCTGTGCCCATGTTTACTTCTTTCAGAGCATGCAGCATGCATGTACCCATGCATGGGAGCTACAATTTCGAACTGAGCTCTCTTGGGAGTGAGCCTGCAGGGTTTATACACCTTTTCAATGGGGACTGATATCACTACATGATCATTTCTCCCCAGGGCAGAGGAAATCCCTGTTTTATGAGACTACCCCTTGGATGTGGGCTACCTAGACAAAAGAATCTGTCTCTACCCAAGCATGAGCAGAACACTGTGGACTTCCCTCTCTTTGACTAAATTACTTGCAAGCTTGGGTGGAGTGTGGCAGTCTGTGTGGGGGGCTGCTGACCAGGATAAGGAGAGTCAATATAATTTCATCAATAATGTCCTTCTGAAGAAAAACAACTTATAGTCAGAATTTTGGAAGAAGGGGACTAGGGGAAACTCTGAATCTCCAAGTCACTGATTGCTAATAATAATTTTTTACTCTCCTCACTCTCATTCACATCAACCAATGGACATCCGATCCACTGACAAATTATGTCATTTTTCCCTTCATAAATCTATCATATATCTCCCCTTATTTATAGTTACACTGTCACAATTTTTTTTAATATAAATTTATTCATTTAACTTTTTACATTCATTTTCACAAAATTTTGGGTTCCAAATTTTCTCCCCATTTCTCCCCTCTCCCCACCCCAGTACACTGAGCATTCTAATTTCCCCTATCACCAATCTGCCCTCTTTTCTATCATCCCTCCCTTCTCTTGTCCCCATCTTCTCTTTTGTCCTATACGGCCAGATGACTTTCTATTCCCCATTAACTGTATTTCTTATTTCCTAGGAGGAACAACAATACTCAACAGTTGTTTCTAAAACTTTGAGTTCCAAATTCTCCCCATTCCTCCCTCCCCACCCATTCCCTTTGGGAAGGCAGGCAATTCAATATAGGCCCTATCTGTGTAGTTTTGCAAATGACATCGATAACAGCTGTGTTGTGTAAGACTAACCATATTTCCCTCCATCCTATCCTGCCCCCCCCATTGTTTCTATTCTGTCTTTTGATCCTGTCCCTCCCCGAGTGTTGACTTCAAATTGCTCCCTCCTCCCATTGCCCTCCCTTCCATCATCCCCCCACCCTGCTTATCTCCTTCTCCCTCACTTTCCTGTAAAATAGGTTTATACCGAAATGAGTGTGCATTTTATTCCTTCCTTTAGTCGAATGTGATGAGGGTAAACTTCATGTTTTTCTCTCAGCTCTCGTCTTTTTCCCTCCACTAAAAAGTCTCCTGCTTGCCTCTTGAATGAGAGATAATTTACCCCATTCCATTTCACCCTCTCTCCTCCCACTACATTTCTCTCTCACCGTTTACCTTAATTTCTTTTAAGATATGGTCCCATCCTATTCAATTCACTCTGTGCGTTCTGTCTCTGTATGTGCATGCATGTGTGTATGTGTGTGTGCATGCATGCATGTATGTGTGTGTGCATGTGTGTGTGTGTGTGTGTGTGTGTGTGTGTGGTCCCACCAACTACCCAGATACTGAAAAGTTTTAAGAGTTACAAATATTGTCTTTCCATGTAAGAATGTAAACAGTTCACCTTTGGTAAGTCCCTTATGACTTCTCTTTGCTGTTTACTTTTTCATGCTTCTTCTCATTTTTGTGTTTGAAAGTCAAATTTTCTTTTCAGCTCTGGTCTTTTCATGAAGAATGCTTGAAAGTCCTCTGTTTCATGGAAAGACCACATTTTCCCCTGAAGTATTATACTCAGTTTTGCAGGGTAGGTGATTCTTGGTTTTAGTCCTAGTTCCTTTGACTTCTGGAATATCATATTCGGAGGAGCCAAGATGGTGGAGTAGAAAGATTCACATATGCTAGCTCTGAACCCACAGCCCATAAATTATCTGTAAAGAGGAATTTCCAACAAATTCAGAAATATCATATTCCACATCCTTTGATCCCTTAATGTTGAAGCTGCTAGATCTTGTGTTATCCTGATTGTATTTCCACAATACTGTAATTGTTTCTTTCTAGCTGCTTGCAAGATTTTCTCCTTGAACTGGGAATTCTGGAATTTGGCCACAATGTTCCTAGGAGTTTCTCTTTTTGGATCTCTTTCAGGCAGTGATCGATGGATTCCTTCAATATTTATTTTGCCCTATGGTTCTAGAATCTCAGGGCAGTTTTCCTTGATAATTTCATGGAAGATGATGTCTAGGCTCTTTTTTTGATCATGGCTTTCAGGTAGTCCCATAATTTTTAAATTGTCTCTCCTGGATCTATTTCCAAGATCAGTTGTTTTTCCAATGAGATATTTCACATTCTCTTCCATTTTTTCATTCTTTTGGTTTTGTTTTGTGATTTCTTGGTTTCTCAGAAAGTCATTAGACTCCATCTATTCCATTCTAATTTTGAGAGAACTATTCTCTTCAGTGACCTTTTGAACCTCTTTTTCCATATGGCTAATTCTGCTTTTGAAAGCATTCTTCTCCTCATTGGCTTTTTGAACCTCTTTTGCCAATTGAGTGAGCCTATTTTTCAAGGTGTTATTTTCTTCAGTATTTTTTGAGGTCTCCTTTAGCAAGGTATTGACCCATTTTTCATGCTTTTCTTGTATCTCTCTCATTTCTCTTCCCATTTCTCATTCCTCTACCTGTCTAACTTGATTTTCAAAATCCTTTTTGAGCTCTTGCATGGCCTGAACCCTCTGAATATTTATTTTGGATATTTGGGATACAGAAGCCTTGACTTCTATGTCTTTCCCTGGTGGTAAGCATTGTTCTTCCTCATCAAAAATGAAGGGAGGAGATATCTCTTCACCAAGAAGGTAACCTTCTATGGTCTTATTTTTTTTTGTCTCTTTTCAGGGTATTTTCCCAGGAGTTACTTGACTTCTGAGATTCCTTGCCATACCCACTTTACTTCTAGTTCTGTCCAGCTAGTACTTGGGGTCTGAGATTCAAATGCTGCTTCCCAGCTTCAGGGCTTTTGGCATGGGCAGGGCTGCTATTCAGTGTGAGATTAAATTCAGGTGCTCAGGTAGGGGTAGGGCTGCTATTCAGTGTGAGATTAAGTTCAGCTTCTTGGTTGGGGACAGGGCCACCTTACAGGGCTCAGTTCCCTCAGGGGATTTATGCAGAGACTTTCAACCATGGACCCGAGCTCTGGGAGTTCCTGTCTGCTGCCCCACCCCCTGCCGCTGCCTTCCGAGGGGGCCCGAGCTATGGAGATACCCTGCTCCCCCCTTGGCCAGCCAAAAAGAGTCTCTCACTGACCTTCAATATCTGTGGGCAGAGGGATCTTTGCTGCCACTAGAGATTCCGTCCCTGAAGCCTGCTCAGATCTGTTCCTCTCAGTGCCACATGGCCAAGGCAGGGCTGGGCTCTGCTCTGGGTCTGGTGCCTGACAGACCTTTGGTGTTGGTTTTTCAGGTCTCTCTGAGACAGAAACCTCCTCTACTCCATTGCTGTGTGGCTTCCACTGCTCCACAATTTGTTGGGAGTTCTTTTTCAGATGTTTTATGGGCTGTGGGTTTGGAGTTAACGTATGTGAATCTTTCTACTCTGCCATCTTTTCTCCTCCCTGCTAGAAGATATAATTTTAAGTGTGATTTTGCAAGATGTCAAGGAAGTTTCCTTTAGCTTACACACTATTTTGTGGTATGAATTTGCTTTCATCGTACCTTCAACACTAACTCAAGATGGTACAATCTTTCTTTCTCCCTTCAGTAATGGTCACCCATTTCTCCTTGCTTCTCAGAGTATCTCCCCTAAGCCCAACTACTGAATGCCTCTCTTCACAGTTTCTGATTTCTACATGCCTCTATTTCTCAGAAAAACCTTCCAGACTAAAAGACCAATGGATAGGTTCTAACAAGTATGTGAGATTGGATAGTAAACAACAACCACAGTCACAAATATACATCTTTGTTTTCACTTCCTCTAACTGAACTTTAGCATTTTCTCCAATTATTTAAAAATAATATTCTGAGAAGCTAAGTACCAGACTGTCAAAATAGACCATGAAAAATAAAAATATTAAGAACCTAGGAAATAGATCATATGTTCACTTGAGCAAACCCTGCCCTAATCTCTCTATTACATAGTGCTCTGTTTTAATCACCAATAGTCTACTCATGTGTTTTTCTCAGATTATACTTTATAATCACCTCTTGGAGTTATTAGATAATCACCACTTTGCTTTGACTCCTTTTCACCGGAAATTTTTTTGTTTTCCTTCTATCTTTACATTCTGATTTGTATACTGCTTATTGGAGCTTTTTTTTCCCCATTAGATTGCATTCTCTTGTTTTCTAGATAGAAGTCAACATGACAGATCATGAACACGTACTGCATCTGAAGAAAAAAAATGAAGGTGGTTGAAAATTAATTTTTTCCATTTACAATGGATCTTTAAGTACTACTAAGATTTCTGAAATAAGAAAGACAAATTTTCTAAACTAGCTAAATGATGACAAATCATGTTAACACAGTGACATAATAGTTAATAAAAGTCTGAAAACAATGTGCTTATTTTAACTTCTTTCAGGGTATTGAGATATAAAAGATCACAAAAATGGATTTGTATTTCCAATGCTAAGTTACTGTTTTATATTCAAAAGGGATCATAATTTCTATTCATTATTCTAGCATTATAGTGGATCCAGAACTTCACTGATGTGGGTCCCTTTCCAAATGCCATTTATTTACACATTTTGATTATGTCATTCTTATCTAATTATTAGTATCTAGAATTACATATTTCTAATCTCACATGTCCTACTCAATATCTCATATTGCTTTTTGTATGTGAATCACTATTAATAATATGTTACAGCTTGCCTACACATACTACATTGCTTTTTTCCATAATCTATGCTTTTAATCATTTGGAAATTATGGTGTTCTGTGTTTCACAATCTTTCACAAAAAGTATTCTCTTCCAATTCATTACATCAGTAAAATGGAAATGCTTTTATATGTGTCAAATCTGCATTTGACAAATTCAAAAGTCTATTATGGGTAGAAAATAGTTTTTATGGTGGCATGTAAAAGAAATTGAAGTACTTTAGCTTAGAGAAGAAAAGACTATGGCTTGACAATTATTGTCATCAAGTATGTGGAGAATTTCTATAAAGGGAAGCAAAGAAAACAATTTCCTTTCATGTCCTCAGAAAGCAAAGATAAAGGGTCTTTAAAAAAATAATGATAATTTCAATTGTATATATGAAGATCTTTTAAAAATATATTCATTTAATATTTTATTTTCCCCCAAATACACATAAAAACTATTTTAACATTCATTCTTTAAAATTTTGAGTTCTAAATTTTTTCCCTCTTTCCATTCTCATTGAGAAGGCAAGCATTTTTATATAGGTTATACATGTGAAGTCATGTAGACAACATTTCCATGTTAGCCACGCTGTAAAAGACAACACCCCCCTCACCCCCCAAAATATGTATTTTTTAAAGTATACTTTAATCTGCATCCAGACACCTTCCTTCTTTCTCTGGCGGTAGAAAGAATTTTTTCATTTTTAGGTCTTCAGGTTTGTCTTGGATAACTGCATTAATGAAAACAGCTAAATCATTCATAACTGATCATCATACAGTATTGCTCTTGATGAGTACAATGTTCTCCTGATTTGACTCATTTCATTTTTGCATCAGTTCTTTGAAGTCCAGGCTTTTCTGAGGACATAATACTAGCCATTTCTTATACAGTATAATGGTATTCCATCACAATCATATATCACTACTTGTTCAGTCATTCCCCATTTAATGGGCATCCCCTTAATTTCTGTTTCCTTGCCATCATGGAAAGAGTTCTATAAATATTTTTTGTAAATATAAGTCCTTTTTCTTTTTCTTTGATCTCCTTGGAGTATAGAGCTAGTAGTGGTTTTACTTGGCCAAATAGTATGCATGGTTTGATAATTTATTGGCATAGTTCCAAATTCTTCTCCAAAATTGTTGAATGAATTTTCACCTCCACTAACAATGTATTTGTGTCTCATTTCTGTGATGAGGGTTTGTACTATTCAAACAACAGGTAATTTAGGAGGTCAGCAAGATGTCATAGGTTGAGCTCTACCACAGAAAACAGGTTACTTGTATAAACAGTTTTTTGTTATCCAAAAATAACACACTAGAATCAGGGGTTGTGTTAGTAAATATCCAGATCTCCAGAAAAAACAAAATTTACCCACCCCATACTTTTAAATTTAATTTGCATTACTACCACTTTATTTACCATTTTCTTAAGTCTAAACAATCAACAAAAACAATAAACCCAACCCTAATTTATAGCCATTTGTCAAATTCCAAAATGTAAAATGTTAACACTAAAAATTTAGCAATGAGTTGGCTGTGGCATACAGGGGTGACTAGAGTGGGTTTCAAAGAATCTGAAGCCTAGTCTTAGCTGTGCTAGTTGGGTGACCTAAGGCAAGCCATTCAATTCAATAATCATTAATGAAGTATACAGACTGTGGATCAGACACTGGCAGTCTCTGCTCTCAAGTTACTGCTTTAAATTCCCCTCTTTTCTCAACCAAACTCATTGAATAAACTGTGCATGCTCATTTCCTCCACTTCTCATCCTCTCAGTAACTCAACCATTAATGATATAGCTTTCAATGTCATCGCTCAAAGTTACCAATTTTCTTTTAATGGAGGCCTTTCATAGTTTTTTTTCTCATAGTAGGATTTCCTTTTGACCTTTCTCTGCTGACCATCCTTTTCTCCTGGATACTCTCTCTTCTCTTAGTTTTCATGGCACCATTTTCTCCTTTTTCATCTTTGACCCATCTGACCACTCCTTATTATCAGATATCTTGTATACATCATCATCATCCATACCATATCTCCAAACTGAAGGTGTTTCTCAGGGCACTGTTATAGCTCTTCTCTTTTCCCCTTGTAGCACCAACGTGATATTCACAGTGCCATGAATATCATGGTGCAATATTGAATCATGAAATACAACAGATTCTCCACAAGGAAGACAGAATCAAAACATTTATTCAGACACCAGAAAACCAAATCCATCATAGTAACAAAAATCTATACACAATAACAAGGCAGAGAACAACACCATCCCCAAGCCTTCCCCATGCTAGACTTCCCACAAACAAACACTCGGGAGCCTAGCTGTCTGCCACCTCTCTTCCCCTCAGTTCTGACTGCTCTGAACAATTTACTCTAAGCTTTGCTCTAGCTCTGCTTCTTCCTGCTCCACCTTTCCTGTTCTACACCTTCCTGTTCAACCCATTCAGCAAATCCCTCTCTCCACAGACTCATGTGATGTCAGATTTTCATGTGACCTGGCAGTTTTAACTTCAATTCTTTAGACTGGATGTCAGATTTTACATAATTACAAAATTTGCTTATTTTAGTCCCAGGAAGCCACTTATTCTTTGTAAATTGCATTGGTGTAATATAAGAAGACATATCATTCAAATGCATATGTGAAAATGGTCTTCAGGGTTCAAGTGGGATTTCCTCAGTTACTCAATAAATAGTTGAGAATGATTTTAAAATCTCTGGCTTTCTTCAAATTCTCCTCATAAAAATTCCTAAATAATTAATTTCTGCTGGTGAGATTGATATTGTTGCCAATAATGGGGAATATATAGTTAAGGGTCTACAGATGAAGCAATAGGTATGTCTGCTATGGCAGTGATGTACATAGGACAGCTGTCATTGTTTTGACAGGCAACCCCATTTTCCCATCTCATTCATAAATCACTTCTCTCCTCAAAGAATGTGCTGATGTGATACCAGTAAAGTTTTGATAAATTAAAGGTCTATGCATAATAATACATGTCTGAAGCCCTTGTGATTGTTTTCTAACTTGTATTTCTCATTACATTCTAGATAAAATCCCTCCTGTGTTTACCATTAAGTTCTTCAATATATCCTCATTCAATACTAGTGCTGGATTGGAGTTTCTGATTTAGTTCTAACCAAAGTTTCAGAAAATGTTCTTCCATAATTCATCCAGGGAATAATGCTACCATGAAGAATGAGCATTCACCTAGAGTACTTAGATTTTGCCATGAAGAGAAATAGGATTCATTTTTCAAGAAAGATGGCCTAAGAGTTTGGATACAATGCAAGCATTCATAATGTGGCCATCTGGATGAATGGATTCATGAGATTTGTCTAATACAGCTCAAGTACTTTTCGACTCTGAATAGGTAGTATTCTTAGCACTTAAAACAAGATTCCCAGTTGACTTCTTCAAGATCTAACTATAAGTAAGACAAGTACAACACACACAAAAATTTGAAGTTTAGGTACACTGAACCTTCAAATCTATATTTCTTTACATATAGCCCTAACTATAATGATTAATGATAATGATTTGCATTTCTATGGGCTTCAAGCTTTTGTAAATGGCTTTACCAGTATTATTTCATCTGGTTCTCACAACAATTTTGGGAGGTAACTGATATTATAATCTTCATTTTATACTTTGCATTGTTATGTCACTTGATGTAGAAGTGGAAATGGTATACAATTGAAAGAGCACTGTATATTCAAGTTCTTGGCTTTGAATATGTTCCCTATGCTTTGTGTGATGCCTTAGTATTTAACTTCCCTAAGTCTCATTTCTCCAGCTGTAAAATAAAAACTTTTAATTAAGGTCCTTCCCAGATCTAAGTCTATGATCCTGTGAATGTTATCTTCCCTTCTGGACTCAATACTGAGGATTTTTTTTAAACATATTTTTAGATTATGAAATAAAACAAGTATTTCCATAGCATAGTAAAATTAAAAAAAAATGATTGAGTATGAAACTGTAAATCTACTATGTACAAGTTGCTATTCTTTTCAAAGATACAATAAAATTACCATGTAGATTTCTTCTTTTTTCCTCTCACCAACCCTGACTTAGATAGCTACCATTAGACACAAATACACATGGAATTATTCTTTACATACTTCTATTTATCATTTGTTCCTCTGTATGCAGATAGTGTACTTCTTCATATGTGCTTTCTAGTTAATTTGGGTATTTATAATAGACAAAATAACTTATTTACCAAAGTCATTCTTAAAATAATATTGCTGTTATTACATACTATATTCTCTTGGTTCTACTTATTTCTCTCCTCAGTATTTTTGTTTTTTCTAAAGTCATTGAGCTTGTTATTTTTTTATATCCGGTAATATTCCATCACAATCTATCACAGCTTGTTCAGCCATTCCCAATTGATGGGTGTCCCTGAAGTTTCCAGTACTTTGCCAGCACAAAGAGAGCTGCTGTTAATATTTTAGAACATAAAGGTTTTGTTTTCTCTAATTGTCTTCAGAAATAAATCTAGTAGAGATATTGCTGGGTCAAAAAGTATAGATAGTTTAGTAATGCTTTGGGCATAATTCCAAATTGCTCTCCAAAATGGTTGGATCAGTTCACAATTCCAAAAACAATGAATTATAATCCTGATTTTTGCATATTCCCTCTACTATTTCTTACTTTCCCATTCTATAATTTTAACCGATCAGGGAGATGTGAAATGATATCTCAAAACTGTTTTAATTTATATTTCTGTAATCAGTAATGATATGGAATATTTTTATATGACTATAAATTGCTTTGATTTCTTCTTTGGAAAGTTGCCTGTTCATATCTTTTGATCATTTATCAGTTGGGGGATGACTTGTATTCTTATAGTTTTGACATGGTTCTTATATATTTTAAATGTGAGACCTTTATCTGATAACTGTCTGTGCAATTTTTCCTTCATTTTTCTGATTTCCTTCTGATCTTGACTATATTTGTTTTAGTTGTACAAGTCTTCTTAATTTAATGTTATCAAAATTATATATTTTGTACTCATTCGCTCTCTATCTCTTTATTCAAAAAAATGTTTATCTGTTACCAAGTCTGACAAGTAATATGTATCATATTCTAAGTTTCTTGGAAAATCTCTCTTTATATTTAGATCACATATCCATTTTGAGCTTATTGTGGTAAATGGTTTAAGATATCTGCCTATGACCAGTGTTTGCCTTATAACCTTCCAGTTTTCCCAACAATTAGTTTTACTAAATAAAGAATTCTTATCCCAAAACCTTAAGTCTTTACACTTGTCAAATACAAGGATATTATGTTTATTTGCTGTGATAAATTGTATTTCTACTCTATTCCATTGATGTAGCTTTCTACTTAACCAGTATGACATAGTTTGATAATTACTGCCTTATAATATAGTTTAATATCTGGTACTACATAGTCTCCTTCCTTTACAATTTTCAACATTTTCTTTGCTATTCTTGACTTTTTTTTCTAAATGATTTTTAAAAATTTTCTTGTAACTAGGTAAAATAGTAATTTAATTGGGATGGCATTGAATATATCAATTAATTTGGATGAATTAATAATTTTCATTATATGGGCCTTGCCTACCTATGAAAAATTCTTATGTCTCCAATCATTTTAATCTGATTTTATTTGTCCAAAAATTTTTTTTAATTTTTTATTTTTTTAAGAATCTTGTTTACATAGTTAGTTCCCGGATTTGTTTTGGCAGGTGTACTCCAAGATATTTTATACTGTTTCAAGTTATTTTAAATGGGGTATTTTTTATTATCTCTTCTTGCAGAGTTTCATTTGTGACACATTGGAATGCCGATGATTTAGATGGATTAATTTTATATCCTGCTACTTTGCTAAAGTTATTGTTTCAACCAAATTTTTTTAATTAACTCGTGGGGTTTTCAAGTACACCATCGTATCACTTGCAAAAAGAGATAGTGTTATTGACTTATTTCCTATTTAAATTCATTTTATTCTTTTTTCTTATCTTATTGCTATTGCTAAGATTTCCAATACAATATTGAATAACAGTGGTGACAGTGTTTCACAGTTCATTTTACTGAGAAGGCTTCTAGTATATTTTCATTATAAATAAGGTTTGCTGTTGGTTTTAGACAAAGAGTTTTTTGTCAATTTAAGAAAAAAAATCCATGTATATTAGTACTTCTGAGTGATTTTTAAAATGAAAGTGAGTGTTGAACTTTAGCAAAAACTTTTTCTGCATCTATTGACATATATGATTTTAAATTTTTATTACTGATATAATCAATTGTGTTAATGGTTAATTATATTAAACCATCCCCGCATTCCTGGAATAAATCCCACTTGATCATATTGTATAATTTTTGTAATATATTATTGTAATCTTTTAGGTAGTATTTAATTTAGTATTTTTGCATGCGTTTTCATTAATGAAAGCTGGTTTATAATGTTTTTTTTATTCTTCCTAACTTTGGTATCAGTGTCATATTTCTTTCATGAAAGTAATCTGGTAAGATGTCTTCTTTACTTGTCATTCTAAAAAAATTATTTAATGCTGGAATTAAATGATCATTGACTATTTGATAGAATTCATTTGTAAATCTATCTTTTTTCAAATACTTTTCTTTTAGGAAACTTGTTTATGGTATGTTCCATTGCTTTTTTTTTTTTCTAAAATAAGTGTAATTAGATATTCTATTTCCTCTTCTATTCTATGCCTAATCTAGACAATTTATATTTTTGTAAATGTTCTTCCATTTCTTTTAAACTGTTAACTTTGTTGAGATATAATTGGCCTGAATAACTCCTTATAATTGTTTTAATTTTATCTTCATTGGTGGTATATTCACCCTTTTCATACTAGTGCTTTGGTTTTCTTCTTTTTAATCAAGTTAACCAATTGTTTATCTATTTTATGTTTTTTATAAAAACCAACTCACTGGTTTTCTTACTATTAATTTTATTAATCTCACCCTTTTTAAAGATTTTTTAAGAATCTTTAAGATTTACACTTTAGTGTTTAATTGGGGATTTGCAAAGTGTTTTTTTCCCTAGTTTCTTAAATTGCACACAATTCATTAGTCTACTCTTTTTTCTATTTTTTATTGATATAAGAATATAGGAATATAAATTTCCTCTAATCACTTCTTTTGCTATGTCTCATACGTTTTGATATGTTTTCTCATTGTCATTTCATTTAAAGAAATTATTGTTTCTTTATTTAAGAGGACAAATATATTCAAGAAAGAAAAATATCCCTTTTGTACATACTTCTCCAACAACCAGTTCCATTGTCTCTACTAATGGCATTTATGAGGTAGATCTAGTCAAAAGAAGGTATGATGAAAATTGAGTAAGGAATAATGTTCTTAAACTGCCACAGATGTGTATAACATGACAACTTCCTCCTCCACCTTGATTCCACCAGTGCCTGTTTCCATGATTACTTGGTGTATGTACTTGTATGTACTATAAGTAGTGGTAATTCACCTTTGCCAGAGTTCCACTTTTGAAGATACAACATGTTGTCAGTTTGAAAGGAGTAAATCACTGTGTCAAAAACATATTTCATTCATTTGAAATATAATCTCCTTTCCAATTTCTAATTTAGAAATGTTTAACTAATTAGAAATTTACATAGCATGACATTCTTCAGTGCTTGCAAGTAACAAACTAGAAAAGATAATCATAATGCCATCAGTGATGGTTGGCTTAACTCCATATTAGTGAGTGAATCTAATATAATATTCTTCATTATAACATGAAAGGAAACCAAAGACAGCTTTCTAAATGTTAAATCCAAAATAAATGAGAAGAAAAATTAAGATCTTTTTTTTCATCCTTTGGCACCAAATACATTTAGACATAATGAATTAATTAACTAGCAAGAGTCAAGGCTTTAGTTCAGGTCCTCTCCTCTGACATATACTGGCTGTTTGATCCTGGTCAAGTCACTAAATCCCTCAGTATTTTAGTCATCCATTTAAGACTGTAAATCCTATAAGACATAGAATTGACTTTTTTTGGTAGAGATGCGACAGCTAGGTCATGTTAGATAGAGTGCTGGGCCTGACAAGAGAAAGACTCATCTTTGTGAGTGTAAAATAGACCTCAGACACTGACTAGTTTGATCATCCTGGGTAAGTCACTTAAACCTGTTTACCTCAATTCTTTATTTATGAAATGAACTTGAGAAGGAGATGGCATACCACTATAATATCTTTGAAAGGAAAACCTTAAATGGGAGATACAAGGAGTCAGACATGACTAATTGAATAACAGGTTATTTCTGCTCTATAAGTAGAGTAGATTACTCTGTACTCTAAAGAGATCTCGATGGGAACCTAAGTTGATGAATTCTTCTTTAAGATTGAGTTTACCTGATGTACAGCAAAGAGATTAAATACAATTTCTTCCTAAGAAACCCTCCTTTAAAAATCCTCTTTCAATACACACACAGACACATACACACACACATTTGTATGTATGTGACTGAAGAGTACTCTTCCAACCCTTTGAGCCTGAATTTTTGTTCTAACAATACAAAACATGAGGGAAACCTCATTCTACATCAAGATAGTAAGTCTGATTTTTGTTGTTTTCACTGTTGCTGAAGTTCACTCCATTTTCTTTGAAATGACCTCTGAAAGGATGTGTCTGGTTATAGCCAGTCTTCGCCACTGCCCTCTAGGGAAAGAAAATTTATCATCACCATTTTATTTCAATAATGTATGCATTTAAATTATAATAGGATTCTTTTTCTTATAGCTTATTCATGTACTAAGAATAAGCACCAGAGTAAAGATCTTAAAATGCATTGTGGGTAGAAAGTGCCTCTAATGTCCTGGCTTTCAATATATCTTAAGTTCCTACAAAAGAAGAATTTCCCATTTGCTAACCTATTTATCTAATCTGAGTATCTAATGAGATTCTTAACTCTTAGGTGCCTGGAATCTCTCTGGGAAAAATAATCCTCAGGTTCCAGCTCATTGTAATTCACCTTTTCTTAGAAATGGCGCCAGAATTTCAAAAGCAGAATATTTATTTATCAAGTATTAGAAAATCTCTTCAAAACATGAGCACAAAAAAGAAAGTGCTAGCTATGTTCAGTTACTGAAATGTAAGTTAGCTATTAGTTACCAGTTACCAGTCAAAAAAAATGTCAGCCACTTTCCTCTAATCTCTACTCCTCACAAACCACTTGTCCCTCAATAATAATTCGTGATGTTGATAGATAAAAGTCATGCCTAGCTCACGCTAGCCATTATTCTTGGGCCCAAGTCTATGGCCTGTCTTTCTGTTCCCTTTCTTCTGGGGCCTGGTGCTACTAGCATGGATGAAGTTTCAATGCTTTCATCTCCCTCTTCATCCTTCCTGCATTTCCTTATATCCAAGAATCAGCTGCATTGGCACCTCTCCACTTCTGTAACATTCCATGGTCTCTTACTCTCAGGTCAATAATGGGGTTTCTTTACTGTTGAGGTTGCCTCCATCACTCTGAATCAGCTCCACAAATGTGACTTACTGTTTTATCTTGCAAAGTTTACTTTTATTCTTTCTGAATATCTTTCATCATAAACTTCAACTTTCAAAATTATAGAATTTGTACAGCTTTTCAGGCATATCAGAATGATTTCAGAATATCTGAGCAGTAAGATGGAAGCTTGGTTCTGGTCAAAGTAAGATGAAGCTTATCCATCGGAGACCAGCATCTCAGTGGCAGAATCCAGGATCTAGTGGGATGGACATAAAATAACCTGACTTCAAAAAATGGATTGAAAATGGCTAGGAACTGATATTGAGAACTAGTTCTAGGTAAGATTAGGCATCAGTTTTTCTAACAGAGTCTAATGTTCCAAGAACAGATTCCAAGGATCCAGTGAGGACAAAAGAAGAGAAAAAAATGAAGAAGATGGACTAAATACAAGTGGAAAGGTTTAGGAATGGTTGAGAAGTGATGTAGAGGCCTGATAATGTTTAAGATAAGGTATAAATTCACCTAGTAGAGCCCAGGGGAAGACTTGTTTTTTTAATAGATAACATATAAATTTATTTTCAGTTTTTAACATTTACTTCCAGAAAATTTTTAATTTCAAATTTTCTGCCCTTCACCTCCCTACTCCCATGCACATGACAGCCTGCATTCTGATTGCCCTTTCCTTCAATCTACCTTCTCTTTTATCACCCCCCTTGCAATCCCCTTCCATTCTATTTTCCTGTAAGGTAAGATATATTTCTATACTCCATTGCCTGTATATCTTATTTCCTAGGTGCATGTAAAAAGAATATTTAACATTCATTTTTAAAGCTTTGAGCTCCACAGTCTCTCCCTTTCTCCCTCCCCATCAACCCTCATTGAGAAGGCAAGCAACTCAATAGAGGTTATAAATGAGTGATCATGCAAAACACTTCCATAACAGTCATGTTCTGAGAGACCACATTTCTCTTTACCCTGTCCCATCCTCCATTTATTCTGTTCTCTCCTTTGACCCTGTTCCTCTACCAAAGTGTTTGCTTCTGATTACCTCTTCTTCCAATTTGCCATCACTTCTATTATTCCCCCTCTCTTATCCCATTCCCTCCTGCTTTCCTATAGGATAAGATAGACTTCCATACCCAGCTGGTGTGTATGTTATTCTGTCCTGAAGCCAGATCCAATGAAAGGATCAGTTATTGCCTCTCATTTTCCCCTTATTCCCTTTCATTGTAAAAGTCTTTTTTTACATCTTTTGTGTGAGATGATTTACTCCATTCTCTCTCTTCCTCTTTCTTCTAGCACATTCCTTGCAACCTTTAATTTTCTTTATTAGATATCATCCCCCTTCATATTCAGCTCACCCTGTGGCCTCTGTCTGTATCTCTCTCCATATACATATACATATACATATATATATATATATATATATATATATATATATATATATATATATACACATATACAAATATGTAGATGTTTGTGTGTGTGTGTGTGTATGTGTATTCCCTCCAACCATCCTAATACTGAGAAAGGTCTCATGAGTTACAAATATTATCTTTCCATGAAGGAATATAAACAGTTCAACTTTAATAAGGTCATTATGGTTTCTCTTTCCTATTTACCTTTTCATGTTTCTCTTGATTCTTGAATTTGAAAGTCAGATATTCTCTTCAGTTTTGGTCTTTTCAGCAAGAATGATTGGAAATCCTCTATTTCACTGAATGACAATTTTTTTCTCCTGAAGTATTATATGCTCAGTTTTGCTGGGTAGGTGATTCTTGGTTTTAATTCTATCTCCTTTGAATTCTGGAATATCATATTCCCACACTTCTGATCACTTAGTGTACAGGCTGCTAAATCCTGTGTTGTCCTGATTGTGTTTCCACAATACTTGAATTGTTTCTTTCTGACTGATTTTAATAGTTTTTCTTTGATCTTGGAACTCTGAAATTTGGCTACCATATTCCTAAGAGTTTTCCTTTTGGGATCATTGGATTTTTTCCATTTCTGTTTTACCCTCTGGTTCTAGAATATCTGAGAAGTTTTCCTTGGTAATTTCTTGAAAGATGATGTCTAGGCTCTTTTTTGGATCATGATTTTCAGGTAGTCCAATAAATTTTAAATTATGTCTCCTGGATCCATTTTCCAAGGAAATACTTCATATTTTCTTCTATTTTTTCACACATTTGGTTTCATTTTATAATTACTGAATTTCTCATAAATTCATTACATTCTTTGCTCTATTCTAGTTTAATAAAGAATAGTTTTCTTCAGTGAGCATTTGGACATCTTTTTCCATTTGGCCTTTTCTTTTTTTTAAGGTATTCTTCTCCTCATTGACTTTTTGGACCTCTTTTGCCATTTCAATTAATCTAATTTTAAAGCTGTTATTTTCTTCAGCATTTTTTACAGTCTCCTTTAGCTAGCTATTGACTCATTTTTCATAATTTTCTTGCATTACTCTCATTTCTCTTCCCAATTTTACCTCTACTTCTCTTACTTGATATTCAAAATTATTTTTGAGTTCTTCCATGCCCTGAAACCAATACATATTTTTCTTAGAGGCTTTGGATGCAGGAGCTGTGTCTTGGTTATTTTCTTCTGGCTGTTATGTTTTAATCGCCCTTACCACCAATGACTTAAGAAAATGCCTCTTATGTGAGGAGGTGAGAAGTTGTAGTCTGTTTCTTTTTCCCCCATTTGCTCATTTCCCCAACCATTTACTTAACTTTTAAGCTTTTGTTAAGTGGAGGGCTCAGGAAGCAGCCTCTGCTTCAGCAGTGGCTGTAGTCATCCTGTGGTTGGGACTGGGGATGGACCTGATACTGAATCTGGGGCCTGGGTCAGGGGTTGAGGTGGGGAAGGACCATGCCCTCCTCTCAGCCAGCTGAGAGACTCTTCTCAATGATCTTTGAAACTGTCTTCAGCATTTGTAGGTTGTGAAGTCTGGAATTCACTGCAGCTGCTAGTAATTCAATCCCCTAAAGCCTGTTTCCACTTAGTCTCATCAGCATGGCCCCCACAAAACTGCGTTTCACTCCAAGCTTGGTGCAATAGACCCTTCCTGTTGGCCTTCCAGATTGTCTCAAGTTGGAAATTTGCTTCAGGGTGTCATTTTGTGGCTTCTGCTGCTCTAGAGTTTGTCATTTTTTTTACAGGTTTTTTAAGGGATTTGAGGCAAGAACTATAGCAGGTCCCTGCTTCTACTCTGCCATTTTGACTCTACTCCATTTCCCTCCCACCCATCTGTGTGCAAGGGGGAGACTTTATTTTAAA